>JACGWO010000005.1:21187382-21317382 GCA_034509735.1 Sesamum alatum
TAATTCCAAATTAAATATTTAATTGTGTGTGGATAGTGTGTGACTCTTTAGGTTCACCATTCAGCTAGACTTGGTCGGATTCCTAGAATCCGTCCGTTACCATGGGTGGCCATCTAGCAACGGTCCATGGCACTAGAGACTAGGTGAAATATTCAGGGATGAACATTTAGGCTCTAACAGTACGCTTGTCCTTCTGTCTTCGGTCTCATCACTTAGAGTCTAGGGCACGGAAAATGCAGGTACCCATTTTGGACCCAAGTGTCGGTCTGTCCTCACTAAACGCCGCAAGGGAATCCTTCCCTTCTGTTCAGTCACTGTGGCCACAGTTTTAGGGACAAGACCTAGAGTATACATGAGACTCAACTGTCAAAGCCTATTGACAGGAGACAGATCCTTTCTTGGAAACTACTGTCACTTTGCACACCAGGACTGCACTAACATGGCTTATGACTACCAAAGAGAATTCTGGCAATCTCTCACCATACCTAAGATACAGCCCTGATGTACAGGTAAAACTCAGCAATTCCTCAAGTCAAAGGACTTGACCTGTACCGTTGGAACCGGGAATACTCGTCATACCTTGCAGACCATACTCAAGGTCCTCCGTAAGACGGTTCCCGCGAGTCACCTCAGTCAGCTGCGTCCTCGCATGCTAACCCACTAACACTGCTTAGACGATCCTCGTCACCCGTCGATGAAACACGACAGCAGATGCTTAGTGCAAGTCTCAAATGGAATCCCGGTACCCATTTTCGGGATTCCTTGACTTGGAGATTTCCGGACTGATTCGGGAAGACTGATTCCATGGACCTACCTCCAAGCGTAGTCCCAGTCCCCGAAATTGATTCTCAGTCCGTGGGCTTTGTTTGCATAGTGAACAGATATAGAAAAGTGAACACAAACAAAGTAATGCCAAATGAAATTCACTTCTTTATTCATTAATGATTTATCAAAACACTTATAATTGTCTAGACATAGGTTACATATACCCGCCAAAATTGGCTTACATGGTCACCTATTCTAACAAGTGGGTCAGCATGCTAGGAAGCAGCTGACTGAGGTGACTCGCGGGAACCGTCTTACGGAGGACCTTGAGTATGGTCAGCAAGGTAGGACGAGTATTCCCGGTTCCAACGGTACAGGCCAAGTCCTTTGACTTGAGGAACTGCTGAGTTTACCTGTGCATCAGGTCTGTATCTTAGATATGGTGAGAGATTGCCAAAATACTCTTGAGTAGTCATAAGCCATGTCTAGTGCAGCTCGGGTGTACAAAGTGACAGTAGTTTCCAAGAAAGGATCTGTCTCCTGTCAAAAGTATTGACAGTTGAGTCTCATGTATGCTCTGTGTCTTGTCCCTAAAATCTGTGGCCACAGTAACTGAACAGAAGGGAAAGGTTTCCCTTGCGGCGTTTAGTAAGGACAGACCGACACTTAGGTCCAAAATGGGTACCTGCATTTTCCGTGCCCTAGACCCTAAGTGATGAGACCGAAGATAGAAGGACAAGTATACTGTTAGAGCCTAAATGTTCATCCCCGAATATTTCACCTAGTCTCTAGTGCGGATTCTAGGAATCCGACCAAGTCTAGCTGAATGGTGAACCTAAAGAGTCACACACTATCCACACACACAACTTAGTATTTAATTTGGAATTAAATATTGGAGTAAAGGAATGATTAAATTAGATTTAATCGGGTCCTATATTTTCTTGGAGAAATTAATTCCTTCTATTTGATAAAGGGAATTAAATTAATAAATAGGATTTATTAAAGGGTTGATTTAAATGGGCTTAGAATAAATAATAATATTTATTTATTATATTATATTTATTCTTTTAGCCGTTTTATTATAAACAACGGGTAGGTCTCGTTTTACTTTTTCGTCCCTCTTTAATTTTCAACTCTATGGCATCCATGACTTCTTTACATGCTTTATGATCATGAGATACACCGAACGCCCGGGAACCTCAAGGGCACACCCCTTGAGCGTGTTTCTTTTAAATTAAAAGGCATGCTTTATTTTTCGTATGTTTATTTTTATCGCGCTTCCGCATTCGCGCAATTCCCGGGACGATCCACCGATTTCTATCAGTGGTATCAGAGCCCGGTTCGGTGTTTTTGCCTAGGGTTTATGTGCGTTATAAGCATGAAACGTGAAATTGGCATGTTTTTATTAAATCTTGTTTTTTTATTGATTTTAAGCATGTTGGTTATATTGCTTTTAATTCGTGTAAATTTCTGAATGTTGGTATTTTTTCTGTTTTTCTTGGGAAACGGGGTGGAAAATTGAACGAAAAACGAGAAACGATGCAGCCGGCCAGCCGAGAGGGCTGGCCGCGCGCAGCTGCACGCTGCCGGCAGGGCAGACGCGCGCAGGCAAGGGAGACCTGCGCGCGCCCGCCCAGCCGGTCGCGCAGGGGCAGCGCGCAGCCAGGAAGGCTGCGCGCAGGCGCGCGCACACGCTGACAAGGGTGTCTGCGCGCGCGCCGGCAGGCGTGCCCAGTGCACGTCTGTGCGCGCACTGCGCACGGCACGGCTGACAGCCAGCAGGCCAGCGCGCGCGCAAGGCAAGGGAGCCTGCGCGCCCGGCGGCTTGCCGGAATGCCAGGCCGCGCAGCGCGCTGTCGGCCAGGCGCGCGCGCACGCAGGCATGGGACCTGCGCGCGCGCGCGCCCGACCAGGCAGCGCCTGCGCGCGCGCAGGGGCAGCAGGCTGGTCCTGCTGCCCTGTGCGCGTGCCGGCGGGCCGCTGCCGGCGGCGGCGGGGGCTGCTGCTGCTGCTAGGGTTTCAAAACCCTAGCAGTGTTTTTTTGTTTTATTTTTTAATTATTTTCAGTTTTAATTTTGAATTAATTCTGAAAAATCGTTTTTGGTTCAATTATGCCTATTTTTCTAAAGACATTATTTTAGGAGTAAAATAATTTGGATTTGGAATCCCGGGGTTATTTTACTTAAAATAATGAGGAAAGGTTTTCCTAAAACGAGAAAATAATATTACGAATATTTGTGTTTTTATTTTTTCACACGTTGTGCACATATTCATTTATTATATTGGATATTTATGATTGGAAATCATATGTTGTTGGTATATTGTAATTATATGATTGGATCATGTGATTATGTGTGTTGGATGGAAATGGATGATCGCGAGCTCTAGACCGGATGTATGGTTTATTTTCTGTTGGGCCTGTGTGCCTCTTTTACTGCTTTCTCCTTCTCTCTTTCTAGTTGCTTGGAATATTAAGGCATTCTACCTCCCTCCTTATGTACTCCCCCCGGGTTTTTCGCTGGGGTTTCTATTTTTAATATGTAATGAGAGTAGACTAGGAGTGAGGTTTCTATTTTTTGTAATTGGTGGAGAAGAAGGAAGGACCACATGGAGAGCCCAGACGGGAGGCCCCTTGGAGTTTTCTATGAAGTGAAGAAAGAGAAAAAGAGACCAAGGCCCATCAGCATGATGATTGGGTTACTGTTAATGTAATAGTATAGGACCAACCCTAGATTGACCATTGATCCACTGCGGGCTCAGTGGGTCGCATAGGATTCGGGCTCGTGATCATCCAACAGGGGCGTGCTAGGCTTTAATTTTGCATGTGGTTATGATGATGGATGAATGGGTTGTTTATTTATCGTATAACTGCTGTGGATGGTTTATTTACGCATTATGGATGTATGTGTAGATATTTATTTATTTGAGATCTCGGTCATTTCTTACTCTCACATTGGTTGGACCAATGTCAAAATATTAGACCCTAGACAAAGTGGACATGAACTCTAGGAGTTTGTCCATGCCTTCCAATCCATGGCATAGTGAGGAAGCTGCTTTGGGTCAATAGCGTGGTCTCACGAGTCGTGGCACGTTATTGTACTTAAAGGAAGCTGCATTATGTCATGAACGAAAAGCGGGCTGCTGCTACCTGTCTCACGAGTCGTGGGGGTACCAGTGGGTCCGTGGCTCGGTCGATTGGGTTGGGTCTAACGCCCAATTAACATGATTCGCTTGGAGTCCTCGGGATCATGTGAAAGGGTGAGGCAATAATCTTGGGAATCTCGTGGAACGAGAATGGTACGGAATACCTCCCACAGGATCTTTTCCATGCGAATCATAAAAGCGGGGTATGGGAAAAATCGCTGTGGATCCCAAGTCCACTTGGAAAGGATTTCCCGAAAATCACGTTTGAGAGTACCGTGTTTTTGTATAAATAGTGGGAGGATTAAATGACTAAAGTCCATGCATTTAATTATTTTATCAAACCACCGTCTTTTATTTTCTGCTGATCGCGCGCTGTTTTCTAAAATGTAGATTTTAAAATGTCTAAGAACCCACTTTCCACCATTCTTGAGACAAATAAATTCAATGGAACAAACTACAACGACTGGTTGCGCAATCTCAGGATAGTCCTAGATTACGAGAACCAAGGCTACGTCATGGACGAGCCTCTCCCTAGGACCTTACCGGAAGGATCCACGCCAGAAGAACGTGAGACGTTCGAGACTTGGCATAAGGATAACCGGAAGGTCGGTAGCATCATACTTGCTTCGATGACCAATGAGATTCAGAAGCAATATGAAAGGCTAGACGATGTCCCTTCCATTATGGCTCGCCTTAAGGGTTGCTATGCAGTCCCGGACCGGCATACTAGGTATGTCGCGACCAAGGCATTCTTTGGAACGAAAATGACAGAAGGATCCTCTGTACAAGAGCACGGGGTTAAAATGCTTACCCTGGTGGAAAAGCTCGAGGACCTAAAGGCAGGTCTCGATAATGAAACGTACATAGATGTGATCCTTCAGTCACTCCCACCCTCCTTTGACCAATTTATCGTCAACTACAACATGAACGCACTTGAGAAGGGCATTCATGAGTTGATCAATATGTTGGTGCAATACCAGGCAACGACTAAGACGTCCACGCCTTCGGTATTGTTTGGAGGTGCTTCGACTTCCAATAAGAAAGGCAAGGGTGCCGGATGTTAGAAGAAGAAGAAAGGGAAGGGAAAAGGCTGTCAAAGCAGCTACAAACACTAAGAGTGTTTCCATTGCCAAAGAGGGGAAAGGCAAAGGAAAGGGAAAGGTTGTCTCCAAGCAACAGTCGAAGGCATATGACATATGTATCAACTGCCGTGACAAAGGGCATTGGAAGAGAGAGTGCCCCAAACTCTTCTCGAACCAAGGTATATATGTGATTGAGGTTAATATGGTCACTAGTTCTGCCTCTTGGGTATTAGATACCGGCTGTGGAGCTCACATTTGCAATGACTTGCAGGTGTTAAAAAGAAGCAGAAAACTGGGTAGCGGGGACATGATCCTGAAGCTTGGGAATGGCAAGGCCATCTTGGCAGAAGAAGTAGGATCCGCCACTCTAGTGATTAGTGATAGTATTAGCATAGATTTAGAGCAAGTTTATTTTGTACCCAGTATTATTAAAAACATCATTTTCATTCCATTGTTGGACAATAGTGGTTATGAGTTTAGAATCAATAAAAATTGCTTTTATTTGATGAGGTGTGGAATTGCTCATCCACTTGGTACATTGCATAACGGACTCTATATCTTGCAACAAACGAATTTCGTCCTCAAAGCACAACACAAACGAAAATTAGATAATAACGGGAACGCACGTCTGTGGCACGCTAGGCTAGGTCACATATCCCAAGAGAGGATGAAAAGGTTGGTAGACTCAAAGAACCTAGAGGTTGGGGCTTGAGCGATCTACCAACTTGTGAGTCCTGCCTAAGAGGGAAAATGATCAAAAAGCCCTTTGTAGGACAAAGCAGGCTTGCCACAGGTCTGTTGGACTTGGTCCATACAGACGTATGTGGACCACTAAGGACGCAGGCCCAAGGTGGGTTCTCCTACTTCATAACCTTCACCGATGATCATTCGCGGTATGGTTATGTTTACCTGATGAGGTACAAGTCTGAAGCTCTTGAGAGGTTTAAAGAATTCAGACTTGAAGTGGAGAACCAAACCAACTGCAAAATTAAAATTCTACGGTCGGACCGAGGCAGTGAATACCTTAGTACGGAGTTCCTAGATTATCTAAAAGAACATGGTATAATATCAGAATGGACACCTCCAGGAACACCACAGTTAAATGGTGTCTCTGAAAGGAGGAATCGAACCCTGTGGGACATGGTTCGGTCCATGATGAGTTTTACCAAATTGCCATTCTCGTTTTGGGGCTATGCACTAGAAACGGCGGCCAAATTATTGAATTTAGCGCCTACTAGTGCATTGACCCGAACGCCATATGAGATATGGCACGGCAAGCCTGCATCCTACAACTACTTGAAAGTGTGGGGTAGCCCCGCATACGTCAAGAGGTTAGTGGGAGATAAATTAGAATCTAGGTCTAGCTTATGCAGGTTCGTTGGATACCCTAAGGAAACTGCGGGTTATTACTTTTATGACCCCTTGGAACAAAAGGTGTTTGTTTCAAGAAATGCAGTATTCTTAGAGTAAAGCTTCCCGGAGGATATCCAACCTGATGAGCTTATCCTTGAGGAATCAAGTGATGGAATCCAGCCATCAGAGGAGGCCGCGGAACCCTCACTTAGAGGATTCAGGATAGACAGCCGAAGGGCTGACCAACCTCGAGAAGTCCAACATGCTAGGCATGAAGGACAACCTCAGGAACAGCCAGTCCCGGTTCCTGAACCGCCGGCTCCGATACAGTCAGCACCCACAGTCACCACTAACGTTCCCGTTCTCCGTAGGTCCACTAGAGAGTCCAGACCTCCAGTGAGATATGGCTTTATAGGTGCGATCGATCTTTTGGATAACGATCCTAAGACTTATGGAGAAGTGATGTCTGACATCGACTCCGGGAAATGGCTTGAGGCCATGAAAGCCGAAATGGACTCCATGAGCGAGAACCAAGTTTGGAGTCTCGTAGATCCATCGAAAGGTGTTAAGCCAGTCGGCTGTAAGTGGGTCTACAAGCGCAAACTTGGCGTTGATGGAGAAGTCACAACCTTTAAGGCTAGGCTTGTAGCTAAGGGATACACTCAACGACCCGGGGTCGATTTTGAGGATACCTACTCGCCAGTAGCCATGGCTAAGTCCATTCGGATCCTGCTCGCCATAGCAGCATGGTATGACTATGAGATATGGCAGATGGACGTGAAAACGGCCTTCCTCAACGGTTTCGTTGAAGAAGAGATCTATATGGATCAGCCGGAGGGTTTCACGGTCACTGGAGAAAGAACAGAAAGTCTGTCGTCTCCAAATGTCCATCTATGGCCTCAAACAAACCTCCTGAAGTTGGAACATTCGCTTTGATGAAGTAATACGGGGTTATGACTTCATCAAAAATGAATCCGACCCTTGTGTATACAAGAAGGTCAGTGGGAGCTCAATAGTGTTCCTAGTGCTTTATGAGGATGACATTCTGCTCATTGGTAATGACGTTAGAATGTTAGGAAACACAAAAGCATGGTTGTCAACCCAGTTTTCCATGAAGGACTTGGGTGAAGCCTCCTACATCCTAGGCATCCAGATTGTCAGGGACAGATCTAAAAGGATGTTAGGACTCACCCAAAACTCGTATATGGAGAAAGTCCTAAAGAGATATCGAATGGACAACTCCAAACGAGGATTCCTTCCAATGAGGCATGGGATCAAGTTATCCAAGAAACAGTCCCCACAAACAACGCGAGTAGCCGTTGAAGACGAAAACGACAACGGGTAGGTCTCGTTTTACTTTTTCGTCCCTCTTTAATTTTCAACTCTATGATCTCCATGACTTCTTTACATGCTTTATGATCATGAGATACACCAAACGCCCAGGAACCTCAAGGGCACACCCCTTGAGCGTGTTCCTTTAAATTAAAAAGCATGCTTTATTTTTCGTATGTTTATTTTTGTCGCGCTTCCGCATTCGCGCAATTCCCGGGACGATCCACCGATTTCTATCAAATATTTAGGCGCCGATTCCGTAGGGGTACGGTCCTACTATCGACCGTCTCTCGGTCTTAGTCTAGGGTATGGAATTGGGCGTCGGTTCCCATCCTTGACTAGGCAACTATGCTTCATACCCGAGATGCGTTTACTCTATCGATCAACGTAGGAAACCCTTTCCTACTCAATCAGTTGCTATGGCCATAGACTTTCAGAGTCTAAATCATCTCAGAGTGCATAGGAGACATCACCGTCATGTACTGACAGGGGACAGATCCTATTTTGGAATCCACCGTCCTCGCTATATACTCCAACTACACTGGACAAGGCTTATAATGACCATCTTACAGAATGATCACCTCTCGCCAGATCCAAGATACAGTCTTCATATGCACGTGACTGCCATGATTCCTCAAGTCGAGGACTAATCCCGTACTATCGGAATCGAAAATTCCAGTCATACCGACCAAGCCTCCAAGGCTTCCATATGATGATTCCTGTGAGTCACTTCAGTCAGTCGACCACCTTGTTAACTAACCCACTAAAATTGCATAGACGACCTTCGTCTGTTGCCGATGAAACTCGGCACTCACGCAGTGAATGCAATACTTAGTGCAAGTCTCAATAGGACACTCGATGCCCAGTCTTAAGGTCCTCGACTTGGAATGTTTCAGACCAACCCTCAGAAGTTGGTTTCATAGCCGTCATCTAATGCACAGCCCAACTACATAGGTTATCCAAATGGTCTGTGGGAATTTGTTGTGACGTTGAAACGCTGTTCAACGTTAGTAGTAAGCACAACAAACACTGTGCCAGTGATGAATACTTACTCTATTCATTAGGATAATATTGTATTAATAAAGATTGATGAATAGTTCCCAAAATGGCTATTCCAATTGGCTTTCTGGTCACCTATTCTAACATGTTGTTGCGCAAAGTTATAAAGCTGAGTCCATGGCTCAAATGAGTGTTCTAGATGTAGTCTTAGTGCATTTTTATGTTGAAAAGATGGAGTCCTAGTCGTATAATCAAAGAGTGGCTTTATATTGATTATTACAGTCGATACGAATGGCCAGAAATGAGTCATCTATCAGTCAATGATAAGGACTGAAAACACAAGGTGTTTCCTATGATTGTGTTGAGTATTAGGCATGTATCCGGACGTACGATTGATTATGAAGGTTCTCCAAGCCCTCGATATGGCAAAGATAAAAGTGCATTTGTGTCTAAATTTGTTTAAAGGAGTTTGTCTTTGCGCAAAGGTACAAAGCTGAGTCCACGGCTCAAAAAAGTGTTCTGGATGTTGCCCTAGTGCTTTTTTATGTTGAATAAGATGGAGTCCTAGGCATATAATCTAAGAGTGACTTTATATTGATTATTAGAGTAGATACGAATATATTTATAGCCATAAATGAGTTATCAATTAATCAATGATTAGGACTGAAAACACAAGATGTTTCCTACGATTGTGTTGAGTATTAGGCATGTATCCGAACGTAGGATTGATTATGAAGGTTGACCAAGCCCTCGATATGGGAAAGATAAAAGTCCATTAGTGTCTAAACTTGTCTAAAGAACTTTGTCGTTGCACAAAGTTACAAAGCTGAGTCCATGGCTCAAAAGAGTGTTCTGGATATAGTCTTAGTGCATTTTTATGTTGAAAAGATGGAATCCTAGTCGTATAATTGAAGAGTGGCTTTATATTGATTATTAGAGTCGATACGAATATATTTATAGCCAAAAATGAGTCGTCTACCAGTCAATGATAAGGACTGAAAACACAAGGTGTTTCCTACGTTTGTGTTGAGTATTAGGCATGTATCCGAACGTACGATTGATTATGAAGGTTCTCCTAGCCCTCGATATGGGAATGATAAAAGGGAATTAGTGTTGAAATTTGTTTAAAGGAGTTTGTTGTTGCGTAAATGTACAAAGCTGAGTACATGGCTCAAAAGAGTGTTCTAGATGTAGTACTAGTGCATTTTTATATTGAATAAGATAGAGTCCTAGTCGTATAATCGAAGAGTGGCTATAATATTAATTATTAGAGTCCATACGAATATATTTATAGCCAAAAATGAGTCATCTATCAATCAATGATGAGGACTGACAACGCAAGGTGTTTCCTATGGTTGTGTTGAGTATTAGGCATGTATCCAGACGTACGATTAATTATGAAAGTTCTCCAAGCCCTTGATATGGAAAAGATAAAAGTGCATCAGTGTCTAAATTTGTTTAAAGGAGTTTGTCGTTGCGCAAATGTACAAAGTTGAGTCCATGGCTCAAAAGGGTGTTCTAGATGTAGTGCTAGTGCATTTTTATGTTGAATAAGATGGAGTCCTAGTCGTATAATCGAAGAGTGGCTTTATATGAATTATTAGAGTCTATACAAATTTATTTATAGCCATAAATGAGTCATTTATCTGTCAATGATAAGGATTGAAAACACAAGGTATTTCCTACAATTGTGTTGAGTATTAGGCATGTTTTCAGACGTACGATTGATTACGAAGGTTGACCAAGCCCTCGATATGGCAAAGATAAAAGTGCATTAGTGTCTGAACTTGTTTAAAGGAGTTTGTCATTGTGCAATGATATAAAGCTTAGTCCATGGCTCAAATGAGTGTTCTAGATGTAGTACTAGTGCATTTTTATGTTCAGTATGATGGAGTCCTAGTCGTATAATCGAAGAGTGACTTTTATTTTGTTTATTAGAGTCTATACAAATATATTTATATTCAGAAATGACTCATCTAGCAGTCAATGATAAGGACTGAAAACACAATATGTTTCCTAGGATTGTCTTTACTATTAGACATGTATCCGGACGTACGATTTATTATGAAGGTTCTCCAAGCCCTGGATATGGCAAAGACAAAAGTGCATTAGTGTCTAAATTTTTTTAAAGGAGTTTGTCGTTGCGCAAAGGTACAAATTTGAGTCCCTGGCTCAAAAGAGTGTTCTAGATGCAATCCTAGTGCATTTTTATGTTGAAAAAGATGGAGTCCTAGTCGTATAATCGAAGTGTGGCTTTAATATTGATTATTAGAGTCCATACGAATATATTTATAGCTAGAAATGAGTCATCTATCAGTCAATGATTAGGACAGAAAGCAGAATGTGTTTCCTATGGCTGTGTTGACTATAAGACATGTATCCGGATGTACGATTGATTATAAAGGTTCTCCAAGCCCTCGATATGGCAAAAATAAAAGTGCATTAGTGTCTAAATTTGTTTAAAGGAGTTTGTCGTTGCGCAAAAGTACAAAGCTGAGTCCATGGTTCAAAAGAGTGTTCTAGATGTAGTCCTAGTGCATTTTTATGTTGAATAAGATGGAATCCTTGTTGTATAATCGAACAGAGGCAATACGAATATATTTATAGCCAGAAATGAGTCATCTATCAGTCAATGATAAGGACTGAAAATATAAGGTGTTTCCTACGATTGTGTTGAGTATTAGGCATGTATCCGGACGTACGATTGATTATGAAGGTTCTCCAAGATATGGCAAACATAAAAGTGCATTAGTATCTAAATTTGTTCAGAGGAGTTTTTCGTTGCGCAAAGATATAAAGCTTGATCCATGGCTCAAACGAGTATTCTAGATGTAGTCCTAGTGCATTTCTATGTTAAATAAGATAGAGTCCTAGTCGTATAATCGAAGAGTGGCTTTAATATTGATTATTATAATCAATACGAATATATTTATAGCCAGAAATGAGTCATCTATCAGTCAAAGATAAGGACTGAAAACACAAGTTGTTTCCTACGAATGTGTTGAGTGTTAGGCATGTATCCGGACGTACGATTGATTATGAAGGTTGACCAAGCCCTCGATATGGCAAAGATAAAAATGCATTAGATCTAAACTTGTTTAAAGGAGTTTGTCATTGTGCAAAGGTATAACGCTTAGTCCATGGCTCAAACGAGTATTCTAGGTGTAGTCCTAGTGCATTTTTATGTTGAATAAGATGGAGTCCTAGTCGTATAATCGAAGAGTGGCTTTAATATTGATTATTAGAGTCAATACGAATATATTTATAGCCAGAAATGAGTCATCTATGAGTCAATGATAAGGACTGAACACACAAGGTGTTTTCTATGATTGGGTTGTGTATTAGGCATGTATCCGGACGTACAATTGATTATGAAGGTTGACCAATCCGTCGACATGGCAAAGATGAAGGTGCATTAGTGTCTAAATTTTTTTAAAGAGTTTATCGTTGCGTAAATGTACAAATTCTGAGTCCATGGCTCAAAAGAGTGTTTTGGATGTAGTCCTAGTGCATTTTTATGTTGAATAAGATGGAGTCCTAGTCGTATAATCGAAGAGTGGCTCTAAAATTAATTATTAGAGTCGATACAAATATATTTATAGCCCGAAATGAGTCATCTATCAGTTAATGATGAGGACTGAATAGACAAGGTGTTTCCTACGATTATGTTGAGTATTAGGCATGTATCCGGATGTATGATTGATTATGAAGGTCCTCGTAGCCCTCAATATGGCAAAGATGAAAGGGCATTAGTGTCTAAATTTGGTTAAAGGAGTATGATCTTGCGCAAAGGTACAAAGCGGAGTCCATGGCTGGAAAGAGTATTCCAGATGTAGTCCTAGTACATTTTTATGTTGAATAAGATGAAGTCCTAGTCATATAATCGAAGTGGCGCTTTAATATTGATTATTAGAGTCTACGAATATATTTATAGCCGGAAATGAGTCATCTATCAGTCAATGATAAGGACTGAAAACACAAGGTGTTTCTTACGATTGTGTTGAGTATTAGGCATGTATCCGGATGTACGATTGATTATGAAGGTTCTCCTAGCCGTTGATATGGCAAAGATAAAAGTGTATTAGTGTCTAACTTTTTTTAAAGGAGTTTGTCGTTGCGCAAAGGCACAAAGCTGAGTCCATGGCTCAAAAGACTATTCTAGATGTAGTCCTAGTGCATTTTTATGTTGAATAAGATGGAGTCCTAGTCATTAGTCAAAGAGTGGCTTTTATATTTATTATTTGAGTCAATACGAATATATTTATACCCAGAAATAAGTCATCTATGAGGCAATGATACAGACTGAAAACACAAGGTGTTTCCTACGATTGGGTTGAGTATTAGGCATGTATTGGGACATACGATTGATTATGAAGGTTGACCAAGCCCTCGATATGACAAATATAAAAGGAAATTAGTGTCTAAATTTGTTTAAAGGAGTTTATCGTTGTGCTAATGTATAAAGTGGAGTCCATGGCTAAAAAGAGTGTTCTGGATGTAGTCCTAGTGCATTTTTATGTTGAATAAGATGGAGTCCTAGCCGTATAACCGAAAAGTGGCTTTAATATTAATTATTAGAGTCTATACGAATATATTTATAGCCAAAAATGAGTAATCTATCAGCCAATGATGAGGACTGAATAGACAAGGTGTTTCCTACGATTGTGTTGAGTAATAGGCATGTATCCAGATGTATGATTGATTATGAAGGTTCTCCTACCCCTCGATATGGCAAAGATAAAAGTGCATTAGTGTCTAAATTTGGTTAAAGCAGTTTGATTTTGCGCAAAGTTACAAAGCTGAGTCCATGGCTCGAAAGAGTATTCTAGATGTAGTCGTAGTGCATTTTTGTGTTGAATAAGATGGAGTCCTAGTCATATAATCGAAGAGTGGCTTTAATATTATTATTAGAGTCTACGAATATATTTATAGCCGGAAATGAGTCATCTATTAGTCAATGATAAGGACTGAAAACACAAGGTGTTTCTTACGATTGTGTTTAGTATTAGGCATGTATCCGGATGTACGATTGATTATGAAGGTACTCCAAGCCGTCAATATGACAAAGATAAAAGTGTATTAGTGTCTAACTTCTTTTAAAGGAGTTTGTCGTTGCGCAAAGGTACAAAACTGAGTCCATGGCTCAAAAGAGTTAAAGGAGTTTGTCGTTGCGCTAATGTACAAAAGTGAGTCCATGGCTCAAAAGATTGTTCAGGATGTAGTCCTAGTGCATTTTTATGTTGAATAAGATGCAGTCCTAGTCGTACAATCGAAGAGTGGGTTTAATATTGATTATTAGAGTCGATACGAATATATTTTATTGCCAAAAATGAGTCCTATGAGTCAATGATAAGGACTGAAAACACAAGGTGTTTCCTACGATTTTGTTGAGTATTAGGCATGTATCTGGACATACAATTGATTACGAAGGTTGACGAAGCCCTCGATATGGCAAAGATAAAAGGGAATTAGTATCTCAATTTGTTTAAAGGAGTTTGTCGTTGCGCAAATGTACAAAGCTGAGTCCATGGCTCAAAAGAGTGTTTTGGATGTAGTCCTAGTGCAGTTTTATGTTGAATAAGATGGAGTCCTAGTCGTATAATCGAAGAGTGGCTTTAATATTATTATTAGAGTCTACGAATATATTTATAGCCGGAAATGAGTCATCTATCAGTCAATGATAAGGACTGAAAACACAAAGTGTTTCTTACGATTGTGTTTAGTATTAGGCATGTATCCGGATGTACGATTGATTATGAAGGTACTCCAAGCCGTCGATATGACAAAGATAAAAGTGTATTAGTGTCTAAACTTGTTTAAAGGAGTTTGTCGTTGCGCAAAGGTATAAAGCTGAGTCCATGGCTCAAAAGAATGTTCTACATGTAGTCCTAGTGTATTTTTATGTTGAATAAGATGGAGTCGTACAAACTATGTATTAAATCGAGTATATCTAGTATCATTCCACAACATAATTTCTCTCTAGAATTCTCTCCTCCCTCTCTCACACAATACACACACTCATACATTCTCGGCCTTCATGGCCAATGATGAGCCGCCCTTGGATGATATTGTAAACGGTGATGGGAGCGTCGTTGTTAGTTGTCCGTCGTCGAAGGAGGTGCATGCACTCAATCGGTTACTCTCCGAGTTCAACTTGTCCGAGTTCCTTGCGTTTGCTAATAGGGTGATTGATGAAGGTGACCTTGCATCTATGAAGGCTATATTGGATTTAAAGCGTAGATGGACTGAAAAATTTGGTGCTTTTCAGTCCCGTCCGTCAATGGTTGCACGTCCTTCCTCATCCCGCACTCTTGCTCCTTTTCGACCGATTACGACTCCTACTAGGCCTACCCGTTGGATTCCACGCATGCCAACAACCGAACAAATGAATGCGTATTTGCAACATACTCCATCGGTGGCTGCATCATTTCTTATTCCTTTTCTCTCATTGCCGCCGTCGTCCATGGCTTCCTCCTCGTTGTTTTCGGTGAGTGCTGCGGCTGAAACCCTAGCGCCGCCATCCATTGTTGCCATTTTGGAAGGCTCCCAACAAGATCCGGATAATCAGCCACCTTCCTTACATGTTCAGCCACCTCCGTTCCAATCTAATCCGCCTTCCGTACGTGTGGATAATCAGCTGCAAACTTCCTTACATGTTGAGCCACCTTCCTTCCTATCTGATCCGCCTTCCATACGTGTGGATAATCAGCCGCAATCTTCCTTATTTAGCATGGATACACATATTGAGGGAAACTTGCAAAATTTACCGGCGGTTGCTCCCCTTACACGACCGCCATCTTCAACACCTTTGGACAAAGGAAACGCATCGAAACCACCGGAAATATTCATTGGTAATGTTCCCTTAACATCAAGTTAGTCTACATTATCATCTGTTGATAAAATTACTGCTGCGTTTCATAATTCTACTCGGAAAAATCTCAATTATGTTCCTCCTTTGTTTCAAAATGGTGAAACTATTGTTCGACCTTCGTTGAATTTAATTCGTGATGGTTCTCAACGTTGGTTACATACTATTGTTGGCTATTTTTTGGGTCGTCGCCCTTATTCTCATGACATGGAAGCCTTTGCTAAGAAGACATGGCCAATGGTGGCTAAGGTCACGGCCACAGCTAATGGTTTCTTTTTCTTTCAATTCAATACGATGAAAGCGATGGAGAAGGTGCTTGAGGGAGGGCCGTGGCTTTTTCATGGTCAACCTATTGTCCTTCAACGATGGGAGGCGGGAATGGCACTAAGGACGCACAAACTTACTGAAGTCCCGATCTGGATTAGGTTACGTCCTCCTCGTGGAATTTTGGACGGATGAGGGTCTTAGTGTTGTAGCTAGTGGGATTGGAAACCCACTATACCAAGATGCTATCATGAAGGCATGCACGAGACTGGACTTCGCTCGTGTATGCGTTATGTTGGATATCTCGTCCATAATTCCGAAACATATTATTATCATGGTTCCTATAGAAACCTCCACCTCGCCCCCAGTGAACGTTTTTGTGCCTCGACCAAACAACTGAAACACGTTTGGATCCCCAACCGAACGTGGAAAAGCCACCGAAACATGATACAAGCTATTGCTAAGGGAAAGGAGATTGTCCTCTTTAATTCTTTTGAAGCTCTTGAATGTGAGGATGATACTGTATCAGACACTCAGGGCCCTAAACAATGCAACCCTTTCGAATTGGTTTTATGATTAATGTAACTGTTTGGAATGTGCAAGGGTTGAACCGAAGAGATCACCAAGTGGCAGTTGGCGATCTAGTTTCGGACCACATGTTATGTTTTCTTGGTATTCTTGAAACTCGTGTTTCTTTGATTAATGTTGTTCGTATACAATCTTGTGTACGTTGGAATTGGTTTTCTGATTATTCTGTTGTTGGTAACCGTATTTGGATTGGTTGGAATGATGATGAAATTGATGTAGAGGTCTTAATGGTACACTTACAATTCATACACTGCAAGTTATTTATTCGTAGACATCATTTATATATCCTTGTTACAGTTGTCTATAGGTCCAATGAGGTTGAGACTAGACGTGACCTTTAGCAGGAACTCGGTAGGCTTTCCTCGGGAATTTCTGATCAGCCATGGTTGGTTCTCCGGGATTTTAATACGGTGGTGGACATGAGCGAGGTATGTGGGCGGTCGGGTGACATCCGTGTTGCTATGGAGGAATTTTGGAGTTTCCTGCTAGACACTGGATTTATTCACCTACCCATGCAGGGGTGTATGTTTACATGGCACAATTGCAGTGATGATCATCGGATTCTATGGAAGAAACTTGACCGTATGCTTGTCAATGATAGTTGGTTCAGACAGTGGCCGGATAGCTGTTGCCATAGTCTTAACCCTCGGACTTCTGATCATTCCCCTTTGGTACTTCAAGGTACTTCCTCTATCCTGCAGGCTGGCATGTTCCGTTTTGATAATTATCTGGCTTCGTCTCCGTCCTTTATGCCTATTGTTCGGGATGTCTGGCGTCATCAAATAGTGGGTACAGCTGTGTATGCGGTTACACACAAACTAAAAGCACTGAAACCTATTTTTCGTGTTGAGAGGAGGAAAAAAGGTGACCTAGCCTAGAATGTTCAACTAGCGGCAGAATTTCTTGCATTAGCACAATCGGTGCTATAGTTGGATAGACACAACTCCCTTCTTCTACATCTGGAGTATTGTTGTCGGGTGGTCTTCTCGAAGGCCACTAAATTGGAACAAAGAATCTTGCAGCAACGGGCAAAGATCCAATGGCTCAAAGGAGGGGACCAGTGTACTCGGGTTTTCTTTCGTAAGGTGGCCATAAGGCGTGCTTCTAAACGCAGTTTTCAGATCAGCACTTCTGATGGCCAAATTAGGACAGGCTATCAGGAGGTTGTTAACGAGTTTGTGAACTACTACAAGGGACTTCTTGGAGGAGATCGACGTATCAAGCATATTGATATTCGCTATCTCCGCCCATGGGCACGTCATATTCTTATAGATAATGAATCCTCCCAACTTGTGATGCCAGTTAATAGGGTAGAGGTGAAAGAGTCAGATTATTATATCGAAATCAGCCTAGGACAACAAGGATGCACTCCTGCAGTTGTTGGGATTCCAGGAGGGCCTATTGCCGGTTAGATACCTTGGTCTCCCACTTCTCTCTTCGCGTCTTAAAATATCTGATTGCCAGTCTCTGTGGCAAAAAATTGAGAAGCGGATTAAAAGTTGGGAAGGTGTACAACTAACATTCGCGGGCCGTGTTCAGTTGACTAAATCCGTCCTCATGGCCTTTAACACTTATTGGTCCTTGGCATTTATTTTGCCAAAAGGGATTATTCGGCGCATTGAGCAGTTGATGCGAAACTTCCTTTGGAAAGGATCCTCACAGACGGGATATGAAGGACAAGCGGATCCGCCCGGGAGCGCGAGCGGGAGCGAGAAAGCGAAAAAAGTGTGTAAATTTAAATCAAATTTAAATAAACGAATCCCAAGGGGTGTACCCTTGGGTGCTCAACCGGGCGTTCGATGTAGGATGTGTAAATATTGAAAACATATATTTAAACACATAGGGCATAGATATATACAATAAATCAATCAAAGCGTAAGGAGACTTTTACCTTCGATTGTTTAGCGTATGCTCCCGGCTACTTGCGTTGTTCCTTCTCCGGAATGCTCACGAAATCCAAACATATGGATTCTCCAAAGGTGATCCACACCACACCGGAAGAAACACACGTTCTTCTTGCTAGAAAAGAACGAGTTTAAGAAGGAATCGGTTTAAGAGAAGAACACTATGAATTAGTGCTCTCTTAAACTTACTTTGTTCTTCTTCTTGATTCAAAATCAAGTGAAGAACACAAGTGTGAGAGAGGGAGAGAGGCCAAGAGTTGAGAGAGAGGAGAGGGGTTCCGAAAATTGTCTTCTCTTTTTCCTAGAAAAAGATGAATAATGAATCACTTATGCTTGGTGTTGTATATTGTAATATATACATAATTAATGTGATTATTGGAATGTGTCTAGGTTCATCCAAGGATGTCTAGATTCATTCTAATCAATCACCATCAATTCTTCAATCAAGCTTACCAAAATTTATGGTATGATCAAATCATACTAAAAGGGAAGAGCTTGATTGGAGTTGATGTTGGAATAGGTGACCAGAAAGCCAATAGGTTTGGCAATTTGTAACCTATCCGACAACTTGATGTGAATGTAATATTATTATGTGATGAATAAGATGAGTGTTCGTCACCAATGGTACCTTCTTTGTTGCGCTCATCTTACATTTGTTAAACCGGTGTTTAACTTATATCGCAACAAAGCCCACAGACCATGGATAACAACTCGTGCAGTTGGGCCACGCATTGGATGGTGGTCATGAAACCAACTGATTAAGAGTTGGGTCTGAAACGTTCCAAGTCGAGGACCTCGAGACAGGGCATCGAGAGTCCTATTGAGACTTGCATCAAGAGTCGTGTTCATTGGATGAGTGCCGTGTTTCATCGGCGACAGGCGTGGGACGCCTACACGGTCTTGATTGGTTGGTCGACTGGGGTCGAGCCGACTGGACTGACTCGCGGGGATCATCATATGGAAGCCTTGGAGGCTTGGTCGGTATGATTGGATTCCCCGGTTCCGATAGTACGGGAGTAATCCTCAGACTTGAGGAATCATGGCAGTCACGTGCACAGGACGGCTGTATCTTGGATCTGGCGAGAGGTGATCATTCTGTAAGATGATCATTATAAGCCTTGTCCAGTGCAGTCGGAATGTGTAGCGAGGACGGTGGATTCCAAGAAGAGGATCCGTCCCCTGTCAGTATGTGACAGAGGTATCTCCTATGCACTCGGAGACACGTTCATGCTGTTTGAAGCTGTGGCCACAGTGGTTGGTCGAACAGGGAATGGTTTCCTGTGTCGACGCAATGAAGCATACGTGGTCTCGAGTATTAAGCATAGATGCCTAGTCAAGGATGGGAACCGACGCCCAATTCCATACCCTAGACTAAGGCCGGGAGACGGTAGACGGAAGGATCGTACCCGTACGGAATCGGCGCCTAAATGTTCACGCCAATTCACCTAGTCTCTAGTGCCATGGACCGTTGCTAGACGGCCACCCATGGTAACGGCCCTTGTGGGACACGGGCCCAAGTCTAGCTGAGGGTGAACCTAAAGGGTCACACACAAATCACCGAGGAGGTTGAGAGATCGACTTGGAGTCAATCTCGAAGGATAAAATAAGTAATTGGATTACTTAAGGGAAAGTCCATTGGATGGACGGGCCGATATTGTATCGGGCTTTCATTTAATCAGTAAATTGGATTTTTGATTAAATATGGAAAGTTGAGATGTTGAGACGTTGGATCTTTTAATTGGATTAAAAGATCAACGGGAATAATTTAAGTGGACATTAAATTGGATTTAATATTGGGTTCGTCGTAATTGGATTACGATAAAACCCGGTCCGTTAAATTATACCCGAGAGGAGAAATAATTCCTAATTTGGAATAGGAAGAAGTTGGACTTCTTCCCTTAATTAAACATAGCCGACATGCTCCCTTGGAGGAAGCAAAATCAGCCATGTTTCATGCTAGGTGGTATGTTGACTTGTCTCTTTTGGAAAGAGACAAATCAACTCCAATCAAGCTCTTCCCTTTTGGTATGATTTGATCATACCATAAATTTTGGTAGGCTTGATTGAAGAATTGATGGTGATTGATTGGAATGAATCTAGACATCCTTGGATGAACCTAGACACATTCCAATAATCACATTAATTATGTATATATATTAGAATATACAACACCTAGCATAAGTGATTCATTATTCATCTTTTTCTAGGAAAAAGAGAAGACAAAAATCCTCTCCTCTCTCTCAATTTTCGTGCTCCCTCCCTCTCTTACACTTGTGTTCTTCACTTGATTTTGAATCAAGAAGAAGAACAAAGTAAGTTTAAGAGAACACTAATTCATAGTGTTCTTCTCTTAAACCGATTCCTTCCTAAACCCGTTCTTTTCTAGCAAGAAGAACGTGTGTTTCTTCCGGTGTGGTGTGGATCACCTTTGGAGAATCCATACGTTTGGATTTCGTGAGCATTCCGGAGAAGGAACAACGCTAGTAGCCGGGAGCATATGCTAAACAATCAAAGGTAACGGTTTATTACGCTTTGATTGATTACATTTATATATCTATGCCCTATGTGTTTAAATATATGTTTTAATATTTACACATCCTACATCGAACGCCCGGTTGAGCACCCAAGGGTACACCCCTTGGGATTCGCGTATTTTGAATTTTATTTAAATTTACGCACTTTCCACGCTTTCTCGCTTCCGCTCGCGCTCCCGGGCGGATCCGCTTGTCCTTCAGTTGATTTGTCTCTTTCCAAAAGAGATAAGTCAACATACCACCTAGCATGAAACATGGCTGATTTTGCTTCCTCCAAGGGAGCATGTCGGCCATGTTTAAATAAGGGAAGAAGTCCAACTTCTTTCTATTCCAAAATAGGAATTATTTCTCCTCTCGAGTAAAATTTAACGGACCGAGTTTTATCGTAATCCAATTATGACGAACCTAACATTAAATCCAATTTAATGTCCATTTAAATTATTCTCGTTGATCTTTTAATCTAATTAAAAGATCCAACGTCTGAACGTCTCAACTTTCCATATTTAATCGAAAATCCAATTTATCGATTAAATGAAGGCCCGATACAATATCGGCATGTCCATCCAATGGACTTTCCCTTAAGTAATCCAATTACTTATTTATCCTTCGAGATTGACTTCAAGTCGATCTCTCAACCTCCTCGGTGATTTGTGTGTGACCCTTTAGGTTCACCCTCAGCTAGACTTGCGCCCGTGTCCCACAAAGGCCTATTACCATGGGTGGCCTTCTAGCAACGGTCCATGGCACTAGAGACTAGGTGAATTGGCGTGAACATTTAGGCGCCGATTCCGTACGGGTACGATCCTTCCGTCTATCGTCTCCCGGCCTTAGTCTAGGGTATGAAATTGGGCGTCGGTTCCCATCCTTGACAAGGCATCTATGCTTAATACTCGAGACCACGTATGCTTCATTGTGTC
Organism: Sesamum alatum; assembly: GCA_034509735.1. Taxonomy (NCBI): domain Eukaryota; kingdom Viridiplantae; phylum Streptophyta; class Magnoliopsida; order Lamiales; family Pedaliaceae; genus Sesamum; species Sesamum alatum. The sequence goes on from JACGWO010000005.1 coordinate 21,209,133, forward strand.
GACACAGGAAACTGTTCCCTGTTGGACCAACCACTGTGGCCACAACTTCAAATAGCATGAACGTGTCTCCAAGTGCATAGGAGATACCTCTGTCACTTACTGACAGGGGATGGATCCTCTTCTTGGAATCCACCGTCCTCGCTACACATTCCGACTGCACTGGACAAGGCTTATGATGATCATCTTACAGAATGATCACCTCTCTCCAGATCCAAGATACAGCCGTTATGTGCATGCGACTGCCATGATCCCTCAAGTCTGAGGATTACAACTGTACTATCGGAACCGGGGAAAACCAATCATACCGACCAAGCCTCTAAGGCTTCCATATGATGATTCCCGCGAGTCAGTTCAGTCGGCTCGACCCCAGTCGACCAACCCATCAAGATCGTGTAGGCGTCCCACGCCTGTCGTCGATTAAACACGACTCTTAACGCAAGTCTCAATAGGACTCTCGATGGCCTGTCTCGAGGTCCTCGACTTGGAACGTTTTAGACCTAACTCTTAATCAGTTGGTTTCATGACCACCATCCAATGCGTGGCCCAACTGCATGAGTTGTTAACCATGGTCTGTGGGCTTTGTTGCGATATAAGTTAAACACCGTTTTAACAAATGTGAAATGAGCACAACAAAGTAAACACCAGAAGTGACAAATACTCATTTTATTCATCACATAATAATATTACATTTACATCGAGTTGTATAATAGGTTACAAATCGCTAAACCTATTGGCTTTCTGGTCACCTATTCTAACAATCTCCCACTTGACCTAAAGCCAATCACCCATTGACCTCAAACCCATCTTATCCAGATGCTGAATGTGGGCAACTTGCGACATGGGCTTAGTAAGTGGATCTGCTATGTTTTCTGCGGAGCTGACTCGGTCCATCCGAACGTCACCCCTGCTAACCATCTCTCTAAGCAGATGGTAGCGTCTAAGAATATACTTGGATCGGTGATGAGATCTCGGTTCCTTTGCTTGCGCTATGGCCCCGTTGTTATCGCAGAAGATAACCACTGCCTCAGCGATGCTAGGTACTACACCCAACTCTTGGATGTAGCTCTTCATCCAAACCGCCTCCTTAGCAGCTTCTGAAACTGCTATGTATTCAGACTCTGTGGTGGAGTCCGTTGTGGTAGCCTGTTTGGAACTCTTCCAAGCGACCACGCCACCATTAAGTCTGAATACATAACCAGACTGAGACTTAGCATCATCGTCATCCGACTGGAAGCTAGCATCGCTATAGTCTTCTAGTATCAACTCTCCACCGCCGTAGATCAAGAACATTTCCTTAGTCCTTTTCAGGTACTTCAGGATAGTCTTGACTGCACTCCAGTGTGCCTCCCCGGCACACGACTGATATCGACTTGTTACGCTCAGAGCGAAAGCCACATCAGGTCTAGTGCACTGAACAACATACTGTATGCTGCCTACGGCTGAAGCATAGGAGACCAACATCCTTTTAAACTCCTCATCAGTCTTAGGAGACTGCTTCTTGGATAACTTAATTCCATGCCTCATAGGAAAGAATCCTCGTTTTGAGTTCTCCATCTTGAATCTCTTCAAGACTTTCTCAATATACGAGGACTGGGCCATTCCTAACATCCTTCTAGATCTATCCCTCTAAATCTTGATGCCAAGGATGTAGGATGCCTCGCCCATATCCTTCATGGAAAATTGCGTTGACAACCAAGCTTTAGTGGTACCTAACATCTTAGCATCATTCCAAATGAGCAAGATGTCATCCACGTAAAGCACCAGAAACGCAACTGAGCTCCCACTGATCTTATTGTATACACAAGGATAGGACTCGTTTTTGATGAAATCATATCCCCGTATGACTTCATCAAAACGTATGTTCCAGCTTCGGGAAGCTTGTTTGAGGCCATAGATGGACCTTTGGAGACGGCAGACCTTCTGCTCTTCTCCAACAGTTGTGAAACCTTCTGGCTGATCCATATAGATTTCTTCCTCTACAAAACCGTTGAGGAAGGCCGTTTTCACGTCCATCTGTCATATTTCATAGTCATACCATGCTGCTATGGCAAGCAGTATCCGAATGGACTTGGCCATTGCTACGGGCGAATAGGTTTTCTCAAAATCGACCCCGGGTCGTTGAGTGTAACCTTTCGCCACAAGCCTGGCTTTGAAGGTTGTAACCTCCCCGACAGCTCCAAGCTTACGTTTGTAGACCCATTTACACCCTATGGATTTTATCCCTTTGGGTGGGTCTACTAGGGTCCAAACCTTGTTTGTACCATCGAGTCCATCTCGAATTTCATGGCCTCAAGCCACTTATCAGAATTGATGTCTGATATCGCTTCTCCGTACGTCTTTGGATCATTATCCAACTGATCGGTCAGGCCCAGAAATCCATACCTATCCGGTGCATGGGATACTCTGGCAGACCTACGGAGGACTGGAACAATGTCAGTGGGAACTACTGGCTCAGATGTCACTGCCGCCTCATGGGGTGCCTCACTTGATTCCTCAAGGAGCACCTCATCGCGTCGACTATCCGATGGAAAACTCTTTTCCAAGAACACTGCGTTTCGCGAGACAAAACATTTTTTGCTCGGAGGGATCATAGAAATAATACCCCGCAGTTTCTTTTGGATAGCCGATGAACCTGCATAAACTAGACCTCGAGTCCAGTTTATCTCCCACTAATCTCTTGACATATGCGGGCAACCCCACACTTTCAAGTATTTGTAGGAGGCAGGCTTGCCATGCCATATCTCATATGGCATTTGGGATACCGTCTTAGATGGCGCCAAGTTCAAAACTTTGGCCGCCGTCTCAAGAGCGTGTCCCCAGAAGGAAATGGGAAGATCGGTGAAACTCATCATGGATCGGAGCATGTCCAACAAGGTCCGATTCCTCCTTTCAGACATACCATTAAGCTGTGGTGTTCCAGGAGGGGTCCACTGAGAGAGAATCCCATTCTCTTTTAGATAATCAGTAAACTCACCACTTAAATACTCTCCACCTCCGTCCGACCGAAGGGCTTTTATCTTTCGACCAGTTTGGTTTTCTACTTCAAGTCTGTATTCCTTAAACCTTCCAAAGGCTTCAGATTTGTACCTCATCAGGTAAACATAACCATACCGTGAGTGATCATCGATGAAGGTTATGAAGTATGAGTACCCATCTCTAGCCTGAGTATTTAGTGGGCCACAGACATCTGTATGGATTAAGTCCAACAGACCACTGGCGCGTACTTTGTCCAACAAAGGGTTTCTTGGTCATCTTTCCCTTCAGACAGGATTCGCAGGTCGGTAGGTTGTCCAAATCGTCTATTTCTAGATTGTTTGAGTCCACCAACCTTCTTATCCTATCTTTAGAGATATGACCTAACCTCGCATGCCATATCTGTGCGTTATTGTGATCATCACGTTTTTGTTTGGGTTCTACAGTCATAATCCAATTAGACTGTTGAAGTATGTACAGACCGTTGACCAATGTACCAAGCAGATGAGAAAAAGATAAGACAATTTTCGGATCCTCTCTCTTCTCTCTCAACTCTCGGCTTCTCTCCCTCTCTTACACTTGTGTTCTTCACTTGATTTTGAATCAAAAAGAAGAACAAAGTAAGTTTAAGAGAGCACTAATTCATAGTGTTCTTCACTTAAACCGATTCCTTCTTAAACTCGTTCTTTTCTAGCAAGAAGAACGTGTGTTTCTTCCGGTGTGGTGTGGATCACCTTTAGAGAATCCATACGTTTGGATTTCGTCAGCATTCCGGAGAAGGAACAACGCAAGTAGCCGGGAGCATACGCTATATAATTGAAGGTAACGGTCTCCTTACGCTTTGATTGATTTATTGTATATATCTATTCCCTATGTGTTTAAATATATGTTTTCAATATTTACACATCCTACATCGAACGCCCGGTTGAGCACTCAAGGGTAGACCCCTTGGGATTCGTTTATTTAAATTTAATTTAAATTTACGCACTTTTCTCGCTTTCTCGCTTCCGCTCGCGCTCCCGGGCGGATCCGCTCGCGCTCCCGGGCGGATCCGCTTGTCCTTCATTTCCATGGCCAAACCGAGAGTGGAAAACGGACATTACTTGGGCAGCTACAAGATGGAGAGGTCGGCATGCTATTAATGCGGCATATAGAGCTTTGTTGGCGTCATTTATCTATCACCTTTGGCAAGAACGCAATCGAAGGATGTTCGAAGCAACTGAGCATACTGCTGATATGATAGGGAGACTAGTGGTTGAGGAAATCCGGCAACTTATTTTGAGTTCTAATCTTCCTTGTAATATTAGTACTATAGCATTATTTAGATTGTGGCGGATCGCTTGGTCTCATTTCCAAGATTCCAATTGATTGACTTGTAATTTTTGTAACTCTTTTCTATTTTAATGAAACTTACCTACTGAAAAGAAAAGATGGAGTCGTAGTCATATAATCAAAGAGTGGCTTTTATATTAATTATTAGAGTCGATAGAATATATTTTTAGCCAGAAATGAGTCATCTATGAGTCAATGATAAGGACTGAAACACAAGGTGTTTCCTAAGATTGTGTTAAGTATTAGGCATATATTCGGACGTACGATTAATTACGAAGGTTGACCAACCCTTCAATATGGCAAAGATAAAAGGCAATTAGTGTCTAAATTTGTTTAAAGGTGTTTGTCGTTGCGCAAATGTACAAAGTTGAGTCCATGGCTCAAAAGAATGTTTTGGATGTAGTCCTAGTGCATTTTTATGTTGAATAAGATGGAGTCCTAGTCGTATAATCGAAGAGTGACTTTAATATTGATTATTATATTCAATACGAATAGATTTATAGCCAGAAATGAGTTATCTATCAGTCAATGATAAGGACTAAAAACACAAGGTGTTTCCTACGATTGTGTTGAGTATTAGCCATGTATCCAAACGTACGATGTTAGAATAGGTGACCATGTAGCCAATCTTGGTAGGCGAATTGTAACCTATGTCTGAACAATTTCGAGGTTTTAATAAATCCTTAATGAATAAGAAGTGAAATTCATTTGACATTTACTTTGTTTGTGTTCACTTTATCTGCTTTATATATCTGTTCACTACGCAAACAAAGCCCACAGACTGAAAACACATATCGGGGACTGGGACTACGCATGGAGGTAGGTCCATGAAATCAGTTCCATCAAATCAATCTGGAAATCTCCAAGTCAAGGAATCTCGAAAGTGGGTACCGAGATTCCCTTTGAGACTTGCACTATGAATGCCTTGGGTAGGCGTGTGGATCGTCCCGGGAATAGCGCGAATGTGGAAGCGCGGTATAATTTAAATTACAAAAAATTTAAACATGCATAATACGTATTAAAATAAAACACGTTCAAGGGGTGTGCCCTTGAAATTCCTGGGTGTTCGGTGTATCTCATGAATTAAAAGAACATACATAGCAATCATGGAGGCCATAGGATTCATAAATAAAGAAGACGAAAGCATAAATCGGAAACCTACCGATTCGTCGTTTTCCTCTTCTAACCGGTACTCGCGTTGTTCCCCGATTTGCTCCAAGATCTCATATGGGAGACCCTCTAATTCGTGACACGCAATCCACGTATCTTGTACTTCGTGCTAGCGAACGAACGAGTATTTTATTGGAAAGGACGGATCGATCACACGTTATTAATTTAACGAGATCAATCCTCCTATGTTCAATTGTTGAAGAACAAAAGAACAAGAAACAATTTCTTGGAGAGAGATGAGAGAGGCGGACGAGAGAGAGGGAGAGGGCACATGTGAGTGTGTGTGTGTGTGTCAAGAATCATCATCTTTGCATAAGTGAAGGGCTAGGAATATATATAGACGAGGAATCCTTTCCTCTTTAAACTCCAACTCTTTGGAAGACTAATTTGACTAGGATTTTGACCTAGTCAAAGTCCTAGTCAAATAAATCCTAGCCATCCATCTCTCCGTTTGATCTCAACCATCCATTTTAATTTAATGGAATATTTAAATAGGATTTAAATATTCCAAGGGCAATAAATAAATATATTAAATATAAATATTATTCTAAGCCCATTAAATTAATTTTCTAATAAATCTAATTTATTAGATAAATCCCTTTTATCTAATAAAAGGAATTAATTCTCTCCAAGAAAATAAAGGACCCGATTAAATCCAATTTAATCATTCCATTTCTCCAAATATTTAATTCTAAATTAAATACTTTAATGTGTGCGGATTGTGTGTGACTCTTTAGGTTCACCTTCAGCTAGACTTGGTTGGATTCTTAGAATCCGCCCGTTACCACGGGTTGCCATCTAGCAACGGTCCATGGCACTAGAGACTAGGTGAATATACAGGGATGAACATTTAGGCTCTACAATACAGCTATCCTTTCGTCTACGGTCTCACCACTTAGGGTCTAGGGCATGGAAAATGCAAGTACCCATTTTGGACCTAAGTGTCGGTCTGTCCTTTACTAAACGCCGCAAGGGAAACCTTCCCTTCTGTTCAGTTACTGTGGCCACAGATTTTTAGAGACGAGATACAGAGCATTTGTGAGACACGACTGTCAATACCTTTTGACAGAAGACAGATCCTTTCTTGGAAACTACTGTCACTCTGCACACCGGAGCTGCACTAGATATGGCTTATGACTACTCAAGTGCATCTTGGCAATCTCTCACCATATCTAAGATACAACCCTGATGTACAGGTAAACTCAGCAGTTCCTCAAGTCAAAGGACTTGACTTGTACCGTTGGAACCGGGAACACACGTTATACCTAACCGACCCTACTCAAGGTCCTCTCTAAGACGGTTCCCGCGAGTCACTTTAGTCAGCTGCTACCTAGCAGGCCAACCCACTAACACTGCTTAGACGACCTTTGTCACCTGTCGATGAAATACGACAACAAATGCTTAGTGCAAGTCTCAAGGGGAATCTCGGTACCCATTTTCGAGATTCCTTGACTTCGAGATTTCCGGACTGATCCGGCGGAACTGATTTCATGGACCTACCTCCAAGCGTAGTCCCAGTCCCCGAAATATGTATTCAGTCTGTGGGCTTTGTTTGCATAGTGAACAGATATGTATAAAGCAGATAAAGTGAACGCAAACAAAGTAAAATGCCAAATGAATTTCAATTTTTATTCATTAATAATTTATTAGAACCTCGAAATTGTTCAGCCATAGGTTACAATTCACCTGCCAAGATTGGCTACATGGTCACCTATTCTAACAATCTCCCACTTGACCTTAAAGCCAATTGCCCATATGCCTAATCCCCATCTTCTCAAGATGTTACGTATGAGCGCTCTGCGACATAGGCTTTGTCAGCGGATCTGCTGAGTTGACTCGGTCCATCCGAACGTCACCTCTTCCTACCATTTCTCTTAGAAGATGGTAGCGTCTAAGAATGTGTTTGGAACGGTGATGAGATCTAGGTTCCTTTGCTTGCGCTATTGCTCCGTTGTTATCACAAAAGATGACAACGGGCTCGGCGATGCTAGGCACTGCACCCAACTCTTGGATGTAGTTTCTCATCCAAACCGCTTCTTTGGCAGCTTCTGAAGCTGCTATGTATTCGGCCTCAATGGTGGAATCAGCAGTGGTTGCTTGCTTGGAACTTTTCCAAGCTACTACTCCTCCATTGAGCCTGAATACATAACCCGATTAAGACTTGGCATCATCGTCATCAGCCTGGAAGCTAGCATCGCTAAAGCCTTCCAGGATCAATTCTCCATTGTCATAGACTAAGAACATTTCCTTAGTCCTCCTTAGGTACTTAAGGATGCCCTTAACTGCATTCCAATGTGCCTCTCCTGCACAAGATTGATATCTGCTCGTTACACTCAAAGCATAAGCAATGTCAGGTCTGGTGCAATGGACCACATATTGTATGCTTCCTACGGCAGAAGCATAGGGGGATGACTTTCATCCTTTCAAGTTCCTCATCAGTATGCGGGAACTGTTTCTTGGATAACTTGATCCCATGCCTCATGGGAAGGAATCCTCGTTTGGAGTTGTCCATCCGATACCTCTTCAGGACTTTCTCCATATACGAGTTTTGGGTGAGCCCTAACATCCTCTTAGATCTGTCCCTGACGATCTGGATGCCTAGGATGTAGGAGGCTTCGCCCAAGTCCTTCACGGAAAACTGGGTTGACAACCATGCTTTTGTGTTTCCCAACATTCTAACGTCATTCCCAATGAGTAGAATGTCATCCACATAAAGCACTAGGAACACTATAGAGCTCCCACTGACCTTCTTGTATACACAAGGGTCGGTTCGTTTTTTATGAAGTCATAACCCCGTATTACTTCATCAAAGCGAATGTTCTAGCTTCGGGATGCTTGTTTGGGGCCATAGATGTACTTCTGGAGACGAAAGACCTTCTGTTCTTCTCCAGTGACCGTGAAACCCTCCGGCTGATCCATGTAGATCTCTTCCTCAACGAAACCATTGAGAAAAGCCGTTTTCACGTCCATCTGCCATATCTCATAGTGATACCATGCTACTATGGCAAGCAGGATCCGAATGGATTAAGCCATGGCTACTGGCGAGTAGGTGTCCTCAAAGTCGACCTCGGGTCGTTGAGTATACCCTTTAGCTACTAGCCTAGCCTTAAATGTTGTTACTTCTCCATCAACACCAAGTTTGCGCTTGTAGACCCACTTACAGCCAACTGGCTTAACACCTTTCCGTGGGTCTACAAGTCTCCAGACTTGGTTCTCGCTCATGGAGTCCATTTCGGTTTTTATGGCCTCAAGCCATTTCCCGGAGTCGATGTTAGACATCACTTCTCCATATATCTTAGGATCGTTATCCAGTAGACCGGTCGTATTTAGAAAGCCATATCTCACTGGAGGTCTAGACTCTCTAGTTGACCTACGGAGAATGGGAACGTCAGTGGTGACTGTGGGCGCTGACTGTATAGGAGCTGGCGGTTCAGGTACCGAGACTGGCCTTTCCTGAGGCTGTCCTTCATGCCTAGCATGCTGGATTTCTCGAGGTTGGTCAACCTTTCGGGTATCTATCCTGAATCCTCTAAGTGAGGAATCCGCGGCTACCTCTGATGACTGGTTTCCATCACTTGATTCCTCAAGGATCAGTTCATCAGGTTGGATATCCTCTGGAAAACCTTGTTCCAAGAACACTGCAAGAAGCGTAAGGTCCTGAAAGAATCGGGTACGGCCCGGGAACGCAACGGAAGCGTAAAAAACGTAAATTTAAGACATAATTTAAACCGGATTCAAAGGGGTGTTCCCTTTGAAGTTCCCGTGCGTTTGGTGTTTGTCAAAGCATAAATGACAAAATAAAACATGCTGGACATGTGGCTTAAAAGGAGAAGAAGAAAGTTATACAAAAATGTAAAAAGGAAACCAACCTTTGTTCGTTTATGTAGAACGGGTTCGTGCGTTGTTCCTTTCTTTTCTTTCTTCGTTCGTCCACTTGAGAGCTCAACGTAGAGCTCCTCTAATGCGTTCCACACCACACTATGGATTTATTTCTACTCTATTGCTAGATAGAAATTAGAAACAAAGAAGAAGAAACAATTCCAAAGAAAAGCACTATCGATTAGTGTACCTTGGAATGTTTTTGTTCAATCTTCTCTAAGAAGTATGAACGCTAAAAGAGAGAATTTTCAGAGAGTATTTGGCTAAAAAACTGCAGCAAAAACTGAAGCAAGTTGAGTGAATTGTGTCTAGCAAAGTAGTTTTGTGTATGTAGAATGTAGTGTTCAAAAACCACCTACATAAGTAACCTCCAAGACAACTTCCACATACACACACTTATAGCACATCCACTACACATGATAGCAAGAGAAAACCACCCACAAATCAGCAAATTTTCGTGCTCATCATGTACATATGTGGAAGAGTTGAAACTCCTCCTTAACTAGCTTCAACTTGCATGAAAAAAATGGACTTGGACCTTCATGGTTTTTGGACTTGTATTTAATCAAATTAAATAAAGTCCAAACATGTATCCATTGGGCATTAATTAATCTAATTAATTTCAATCCAATTGAATCCCAATTATTTATTTAATCCAATTAAATAAACATAAGTCCAAATTAAGAATAATTGATCCAATCAACTATTCTAGCCAAAACCCAATAAATTAATCCAATTAATTTAAAGGTCCTTAGTCCAAAAAATTAAGTAATCCAATTAATTAATTCTTGGACCATCCATCAAATGGATTTCTGAATAAATGATCCAATTATTTATTTCCTCTCTTGAATAAATTTAATCCGATTAAATTTATTCGCTTCTTCTAGAATTAATTCCAAATTAACTCCGCCAAATCCAAAGTGATTTGTGTGTGACTCATTAGGTTCACCCTCAGCTAGACTTGGGCTTGTGTCCAACACAATTGATCAATTAAATCCAATTTAATTAATTATTTTTCCGATTAACCATTAATCAGAAAAACGCCCGTCACCATGGGTGGCCGTCTAGCAACGGTCCATGGCACTAGAGACTTGGTGAATGTTGGCGTGAAAATTTAGGCTCCCGAGTTCCATACGAGTACGATCCTTCCATCATCCGTCTCCCGGTCTAAGTCTAGGGTATGGAATTGGGCGTCGGTTCCCATCCTGGACTAGACAACTATGCTCAGTAACTCGAGGCACGTTTACTCTATCGATCGACGTAGGAAACCATTCCCTACTCGACCAATCGCTGTGGCCACAGACTTATAAGAGTTTAAACTATCTCAGAGCGCATAGGAGACTCGACTCTCATATACTGACAGGTGACGGATCCTATCTTGGAATCCACCGTCCTCAATACATATTCCGACTGCACTGTATATGGCTTATGATAAACGTATCCCAAATACTGACATCTCTTGCCAGATGCTAGATACAGCCATCATATGCATGTGACTGCCATGATTCCTCAAGTCCGAGGACTAATCTCGTACTATCGGAGCCGGGAATGCCAGTCATACCGATCAAGCCTCCAAGGCTTGCATATGACGATTCCCGCGAGTCAGTTCAGTCAGTTGACATCCTTGTCAACTAACCCACTAATATTGCATAGACGTCCAACGTCTGTCGCCGATAAAACACGGCACTCATCTAATGAATGCAATCATTAGTGCAAGTCTGTATAGGACTCTTGATGCCCTGTCTCAAGGTCCTCGACTTGGAACGTTTCAGACCTAACCCTTAGAAGTTAGTTTCATAGCTGCCATCCAATGCGCAGCCCAACTACATGGGTTGTTCGTTTGGCCTGTGGGCTTTGTTGTGATGTTAAATGGAATAAACATAAATAGCGAGCACAACAAATGGAACTACCAAACATGAATACTCACTTTATTCATATAAGAATATTACAATTACAATGACATTGTCAGAAATAGATTACATCAAGACCAATCTAATTGGCTTTCCGGTCACCCTATTCTAACAATCTCCCACTTGACCCTAAAGCCAATCACTCATGACCCTCAAACCTATCTTCCCAAGATGCTGAGTATGAGCAACCTGCGACACTGGCTTGGTCAGCGGATCTGCCGTATTTTCTGCCGATGTGACTCGGTCCATCCGAACGTCACCTCTTCCCACCATCTCTCTAAGCAGATGGTAGCGTCTAAGAATGTGTTTGGATCGGTGATGAGATCTCGGTTCCTTCGCTTGCGCTATAGCCCTGTTGTTATCAAAAAAGATAACTATTGGCTCGGCAATGCTAGGCACTACACCCAACTCTTGGATGTAGTTTTTCATCCAAACCGCCTCCTTAGCTGCTTCCGAAGCCGCTATGTACTCAGCTTCCGTGGTGGAATCAGCTGTAGTATCCTGCTTGGAACTTTTCCAAGCCACCACACCACCATTCAGCTTGAATACAAACCCAGATTGAGACTTGGCATCATCCTCATCAGACTGGAAGCTAGCATCGCTGTAGCCTTCCAGAATCAACTCTCCACCACTGTAAACCAAGAACACATCTTTAGTCCTTCTTAGGTACTTAAGAATGGTCTTGACTGCAGTCCAGTGAGCTTCACCGGCACAAGCCTGATATCTGCTCGTAACGCTCAAAGCGAAAGCAATATCGGGCTTTGTGCACTGCACAACATACTGTATGCTGCCTACGGCTGAAGCATAGGGGATGTCCAACATCCTTATAACTTCCTCATCAGTCTTAGGAGACTGCTTCTTGGACAGTTTAACCCCATGCCTCATAGGAAGGAATCCTCGTTTGGAGTTTTCCATCTTGAATCTCTTCAAGAGTTTCTCAACATACGAGGTTTGGGTCATTCCTAACATCCTTTTAGATCTATCCCGGATAATCTTGATGCCTAGGATGTAGGAAGCATCACCCAAATCCTTCATGGAGAATTGTTTGGACAACCATGCTTTAGTGTCACCTAACATCTTTACATCATTCCCAATGAGTAAGATGTCGTCCACATAAAGCAATAGGAACGCAACTGAGCTCCCACTGACCTTCTTGTATACACAAGGGTCAAACTCGTTTTTGATGAAATCATAACCCCGTATGACTTCATCAAAACTGATATTCCAACTTTGGGAAGCTTGTTTGAGACCATAGATGGACCTTTGGAGATGGCAGACCTTCTACTCTTCCCCAACAGATGTGAAACCCTCCGGCTGATCCATATAGATCTCTTCCTCAACAAATGCATTAAGGAAGGCCGTTTTCATGTCCATCTGCCATATTTCATAGTCATACCATGCAGCTATGGCAAGCATAATCCGAATGGACTTAGCCATGGCTACGGGCGAATAGGTTTCCTCAAAATCAACCCCAGGCCGCTGAGTATAATCTTTTGCCACAAGCCTGGCCTTGAAGGTAGTCACCTCCCCGTCAGCTCCAAGCTTACGTTTGTAGACCCATTTACACCCGACAGGCTTGACACCCTTGGGTGGATCTACTAAGGTCCAAACCTTGTTTGAACTCATAGAGTCCATTTCGGATATCATGGCCTCAACCCATTTTCCCGAATCAATGTCCGACATTGCTTCTCCGTAGGTCTTTGGATCATTGTCCAACTGACCGGTCACACCCAGAAACTCATACCTATCAAGTTGATGGGAAACTCTAGTCGACCTTCGGATGACAGGAATATCGTCAGTGGGAACTACAGGTGCAGATGATGTCATTGCATCCGTTTGAGGTATTGCCTCACTTGATTCCTCAAGGAGCAATTCCTCATGATGGGTATCCGTTGGAAAACCCTTTTCCAGGAACACTGCGTTTCTCGAGACAAAAACCTTTTGCTCGGAAGGATCAAAAAAATAATACCCCACAGTTTTCTTAGGATAACCCACGAACCTGCACAAACTAGACCTCGAGTCCAGTTTGTCTCCCACTAGTCTCTTGACGTATGCAGGGCTACCCCACACTCTCAAGTACTTGTAGGAAGCAGGCTTGCCATGCCATATCTGATATGGCGTCTGGGCCACAGTCTTAGAAGGCGCCATGTTTAATAACTTGGCTGCCGTCTCAAGAGCATAACCCCAGAAGGATAAGGGCAGTTCAGTAAAACTCATCATGGATCGAACCATGTCCAACAAGGTTCGATTCCTCCTTTCAGAGACGCCGTTCAGTTGTGGCGTTTCGGGAGGAGTCCACTGAGAGAGAATCCCATTCTCTTTTAAGTAATCCAAGAATTCCCCACTCAAATACTCACCACCTCGGTCCGACTGAAGGACTTTAATTTTGCGACCAGTTTGGTTTTCAACTTCAAGCCTGAACTCTTTAAACCTTCCAAAGGCCTCAGACTTGTACCTCATAAGGTAAACATAACCATACCGTGAGTGGTCATCGGTAAAAGTTATGAAGTAAGAAAACCCTCCTCTGGCCTGTGTATTTAGTGGCCCACAGACATCTGAATGGATCAAATCCAACAGACCACTGGCAAGCATGCTTTGTCCAATAAAGGGCTTCTTGGTCATTTTCCCTTTTAGACAAGACTCGCAGGCCGGTAGATGGTCCAAATCATCTATTTCTAGACTCTTTAAGTCCACCAACCTCCTAATCCTGTCTTGAGAGATGTGACCTAGCCTTGCATGCTAAATCTGTGCGTTTTCTTGATTATCCATTTTCCGTTTGTTTTGAGCAGTCATGATCAAATCACGCTGTTGAAGAATATAAAGACCATTATGAAGTTTACCTAGCAGATGTGAAGAACCATTCTTCATCAAATAAAAACAATTTTTATTGATCATGAAATCAAAACCAGCATTGTCCAACAACGGTATTGAAATGATATTCTTGATCATGCTAGGTACATAATAGCAATCTTTTAATTCTATCCTAACTTGATCACTAACAACTAAGTGGACTAGACCTACAGCTTCAGCAGCAATAGCCTTGCCATCACCAAGCCTCAGCACGACCTCGTCCCTACTTAGCTTTCTGCTTCTTTCCAGCACCTGCAAATCATTGCAGATGTGAGCTCCACAATCGGTATCCAATACCCAAGAAGCAGAATTAGTAATCATGTTAACCTCAATAACAAATATACCTTGATTGGAGAGGAGCTTGGGGCAGTCCCTCTTCCAATGCCCTCTTCCATGGCAATGCATGCAAACATCATTTGCCCTCGATTGCTGCGGTCCAACCTTTCCCTTTCCTTTGCCCATCCCCACTGGGGCAACAGGAGCGCTCTGAGCGCTAGCAGCGGCTTTTGCCTTTCCCTTCTTCCTCTTCCAGCGTCCGGTCCTCTTGCCTTTCGCCTTAGAGGTCGAAGCCTCCCCAACCAGTATCGCCGGCGCAGACCTTTTGGTCGTTGCTTCGAACTGGGTCAACATGTTAATCAACTCGTGTATGGACTTCTCAAGCCCATTCATGTTGTAATTCACGACAAAAGGGTCGTAAGAGGGAGGAAGAGACTGTAGGATCACATCTATATATGTATCATTATCAAGCCCAACTTTGAGATCCTCGAGCTTTTCCACAAAGGAAAGCATCTTGATCCCATGTTCATGTACAGAGGATCCTTCAGTCATCTTGGTGCCGAAAAATGCTTTTGTGGCGGCATATCTAATATGCCTATCCGGAACCGCATACATATCCTGTAAGTGGAGCATTATCGCGTTGGCATAGTCCAGCCTATCATACTGCTTCTGGATCTCATTGGTCATGGATGCCAGTATGATGCTGCGTACCTTGCGGTCATCCTCATGCCATTTTTCGAACGTCAAACGCTCTTTTGGTGAGGAACCTTCCGGCAAGGTTACGGGAAATGGCTTATCCAAAACATAAGCCTGGTTTTCGTAATCGAGGACAATCCTCAGATTACGCAGCCAATTGTTGTACTTCGTTCCATTAAACTTATTAGTCTCCATAATCATACATAACGGGTTCTTAGACATCTACATTCAAAATGTAAAGCAGAAATTAGCAAACGAATTGTAATATTAATTCAAGTTTATGACATGGTCTTTAGTCATTAACCCTCCCACTATTTCTACGAAAGTCCACCACTCTGAAGTGGGGTTTCGGGAAACCATTTCTTGGTGGGCTTGGGATCCACAAACGCAATTCTCCATGCCCCGCTTTTATGATTCACATAGAAAAAGCTTTGTGGGAGGTATCCAATACCATTCTCATCCAATGAGATTCCTAAGATATTTTGCCTCACCTCTTTCACATGATTCCGAGGACTCCAAGCGAATCATGTTACTTCGGCGTTAGGCCCGACCCATCAACCAAATCATATCTCAACTGTCGCCCCCCACGACTCGTGAGACAGGGAAACAAGAGCATATTCCTTTGTTCGTAACAATAATGCAGCTTTCTTTCATTCCAAAGCGAGCCACGACTCGTGAGACCACGCTTTAGAGGAAAGTAGCTTCCTCATTACATTATTACGGATGGAAGGCTTGGAATAATCAAACCATTTGATTTAATTCCATTTTGGGCCTAATATTTACTTTGACCATCCAAGTGAGAGTTCATCATTTTATTAAGACCGAGACCTCATCATTGTTAGTATTTTGCATGCTCAAGATTTATACATATAATGTAATAAGATGCATTCCAAACACACCATACATCAAAGTATAAAAAACTTAAGCACATGCAAAGTAAGCCTAGCACGCCCCTGTTAGGATGATCACAAGCCCATTCCTAAGTGATCCACTGAGCTCGCAGTGGATCTATGGTCAAACTAGGGTAGACCTACACTATTACAATATTTACATCCCATTATCATTCTAATGGGGCCTTGTAAAAATTCCTCCTTTGTTCTTCTTGACCTTCCATCATGGGCTCCATCCACCGGACCTTCATCTCCTTGGAAGCTTACAATTAATAAATTAAATCCTCACAATCTAATCTACTCTCATTACAACTTAAAAGAAACCCCAATCATAAGTCGAGGGGAGTACATTAATAGAGAGGAAGAAAGCCTTATTATTCCAAGGCTAAAAAACGATAGAGAGAAGAAAAACAAAGAGGCACGTAGGCCTCACCCAACAATAAATTAAACCATACATAGGCTAAAAAGGGCTAGTGATCATCCTTATTGTTTATCAAATAAACAACAACAACAAAGCACATTTACATCAAATATAAATATGCCAACACATAAAATACATACCATGTGTTTATAACAAGATATCCAATATCTAACCATAAACATAATTAAGTGCAGAAAATAATATATTAATAATGCAATTGAAAAAAACGGATATCACCCATACATCCAATGTATAAACCATTTTAGTTTGGAAACCATTTCCAAAATAATCTAAGGCATCAAAAATAATTTTAGAAAAATTCAATTTAACTAAAATTAAAATATGTCAAAATTACTCACATTCAGAAAACAACATAACTTAGAAAATTGAAATTTTTATGAAAAACGATGCAAAACGGCCCAAACGTCCCAGACCGGCCGACGGCCGGCCGCACGCGCGTAGCACTGTGCCCCCAGCGCACGCCCGCGCGCGCTGGGCGCGCGCATGCGCGCAAGCTGCCTGCCTGCGCTGCCCGCCAGCACGCACGGCCAGCGGGCGCGCGCGCCCGGCCTACGCGCCTGCTAGCCCAGTGACCGGCCGGCAGGCAGCAGCAAGCAGACGGCTGCTGAACATTTTCCAATTTTTTTTTTTATTATTTTTTTATATCTGCTGTAAAACTGAAATATAAACATGCATTTACAGAAAATCAAATTCTCATAAAATGCATAGATATCCGTAATTTCAAAAGCAAAATTAGCACATATTTTCATACATATAATCATGCTAGAAAAAACCGTAAAACATGCTTTCCAAAAGCATTTTAAACACGTTCAACATGCTTAACACATTATAACATGTAAATCCTTAAAGCCACAACACCGAACCGGGCTCTGATACCACTGAAAGAATCGGGTACGGCCCGGGAACGCAACGGAAGCGTAAAAAACATAAATTTAAGACATAAGTTAAACCAGATTCAAAGGGGTGTTCCCTTTGAAGTTCCCGGGCGTTTGGTGTTTGTCAAAGCATAAACAACAAAATAAAACATGCTGGACATGTGGCTTAAAAGGAGAAGAAGAAAGTTATACAAAAATGTAAAAAAGGAAACCAACCTTTGTTCGTTTATGTAGAACGGGTTCGTGCGTTGTTCCTTTCTTTTCTTTCTTCGTTCGTCCACTTGAGAGCTCAACGTAGAGCTCCTCTAATGCGTTCCACACCACACTATGGATTTATTTCTACTCTATTGCTAGATAGAAATTAGAAACAAAGAAGAAGAAACAATTCCAAAGAAAGCACTATCGATTAGTGTACCTTGGAATGTTTTTGTTCAATCTTCTCTAAGAAGTATGAACACTAAAAGAGAGAATTTTCATAGAGTATTTGGCTAAAAAACTGCAGCAAAAAGTGAAGCAAGTTGAGTGATTTGTGTCTAGCAAAGTAGTTTTGTGTATGTAGAATGTAGTGTTCAAAAACCACCTACATAAGTAACCTCCAAGGCAACTTCCACATACACACACTTCTAGCACATCCACTGCACATGATAGCAAGAGAAAACCACCCACAAATCAGCAAATTTTCGTGCTCATAATGTACATATGTGGAAGAGTTGAAACTCCTCCTTAACTAGCTTCAACTTGCATGAAAAAATGGACTTGGACCTTCATGGTTTTTGGACATTCATGGTTTTTGGACATTAAATCAAATTAAATAAAGTCCAAACATGTATCCATTGGGCATTAATTAATCTAATTAATTTCAATCCAATTGAATCCCAATTATTTATTTAATCCAATTAAATAAACATAAGTCCAAATTAAGAATAATTGATCCAATCAACTATTCTAGCCAAAACCCAATAAATTAATCCAATTAACTTAAAGGTCCTTAGTCCAAAAAATTAAGTAATCCAATTAATTAATTCTTGGACCATCCATCAAATGGATTTCTGAATAAATGATCCAATTATTTATTTTCTCTCTTGAATAAATTTAATCCGATTAAATTTATTCCCTTCTTCTAGAATTAATTCCAAATTAACTCCGCCAAATCCAAAGTGATTTGTGTGTGACTCATTAGGTTCACCCTCAGCTAGACTTGGGCTTGTGTCCAACACAATTGATCAATTAAATCCAATTTAATTAATTGTTTTTCCGATTAACCATTAATCAGAAAAACGCCCGTCACCATGGGTGGCCGTCTAGTAACGGTCCATGGCACTAGAGACTAGGTGAATGTTGGCGTGAAAATTTAGGCTCCCGAGTTCCATACGAGTACGGTCCTTCCATCATCCGTCTCTCGGTCTAAGTCTAGGGTATGGAATTGGGCGTCGATTCCCATCCTGGACTAGACAACTATGCTCAGTAACTCGAGGCACGTTTACTCTATCGATTGACGTAGGAAACCATTCCCTACTCGACCAATCGCTGTGGCCACAGACTTATAAGAGTTTAAACTGTCTCAGAGCGCATAGGAGACTCGACTGTCATATACTGACAGGTGACGGATCCTATCTTGGAATCCACCGTCCTCAATACATATTCCGACTGCACTGTATATGGCTTATGATGAACGTATCCCAGATACTGACATCTGTTGCCAGATGCTAGATACAACCATCATATGCATGTGACTGCCATGATTCCTCAAGTCCGAGGACTAATCTCGTACTATCGGAGCCGGGAATGCCAGTCATACCGACCAAGCCTCCAAGGCTTCCATATGACGATTCCCGTGAGTCAGTTCAGTCAGTTGACATCCTTGTCAACTAACCCACTAATATTGCATAGACGTCCAACGTTTGTCGCCGACGAAACACGGCACTCATCTAATGAATGCAATCATTAGTGCAAGTCTGTATAGGACTCTTGATGCCCTGTCTCAAGGTCCTCGACTTGGAACGTTTCAGACCTAACCCTTAGAAGTTAGTTTCATAGCTGCCATCCAATGCGCAGCCCAACTACATGGGTTCTTCGTTTGGCCTTTGGGCTTTGTTGTGATGTTAAATGGAATAAACATAAATAGCGAGCACAACAAATGGAACTGCCAAACATGAATACTCACTTTATTCATATAAGAATACTACAATTACAATGACATTGTCAGAAATAGATTACATCAAGACCAATCTAATTGGCTTTCCGGTCACCCTATTCTAACAGGTCCTAGGGAGAGGCTCGTCCATGATGTAGCCTTTGTTCTCGTAATCTAGGACTATCCTGAGATTGCGCAACTAGTCGTTGTAATTGGGTCCATTGAATTTGTTGGTCTCAAGTATGGTTGATAGTGGGTTCTTAGACATTTTAAATCTACATTTTAAAAAACAAAACTCGCGATCAATAGAATTTAAAAGACGGAGGTTTGATAAATAATTAAATGTTTGGTCTTTTAGTCATTTAATGCTCCCACTATTTGTACGAAAACACGATACTATCAAACGTTGTTTTCGGGAAACCTTTTCCTAGTGGGCTTGGGATCCACAACGATTTTTCCCATACCCTGCTTTTACGATTCGCATGGAAAGAATCCTGTGGGAGGTATACCATAGCATTCTCGTTCCACGAGATTTCCAAGATTATTGCCTCACCCTTTTACATGATTCCGAGGACTCCAAGCGAATCATGCTAATTGGGCGTTAGACCTGACCCAATCAACCGAATCATAGACCCACTGCTACCTCCACGACTCGTGAGACAGGTAACAGTGGTCTATTTTTTGTTCATGACATAGTGCAGCTTCTTTTAAGTACAATAGACGTGCCACGACTCGTGAGACCACTGAAGGACAAGCGGATCCGTCCGGGAGCGCGAGCGGAAGCGAGAAAGCGAGAAAAGTGCGTAAATTTAAATCAAATTCAAAATACGCAAATCCCAAGGGGTGTACCCTTGGGTGCTCAACCGGGCGTTCGATGTAGGATGTGTAAATATTGAAAACATATATTTAAACACATAGGGCATAGATATATAAATGAAATCAATCAAAGTGTAATAAACCGTTACCTTTGATTCTTTAGCGTATGCTCCCGGCTACTAGCGTTGTTCCTTCTCCGGAATGCTCACGAAATCCAAACGTATGGATTCTCCAAAGGTGATCCACACCACACCGGAAGAAACACACGTTCTTCTTGCTAGAAAAGAACGGGTTTGGGAAGGAATCGGTTTAAGAGAAGAACACTATGAATTAGTGTTCTCTTAAACTTACTTTGTTCTTCTTCTTGATTCAAAATCAAGTGAAGAACACTAGTGTAAGAGAGGGAGAGAGCACGAAAATTGAGAGAGAGGAGAGGATTTTTGTCTTCTCTTTTTCCTAGAAAAAGATGAATAATGAATCACTTATGCTTGGTGTTGTATATTCTAATATATATACATAATTAATGTGATTATTGGAATGTGTCTAGGTTCATCCAAGGATGTCTAGATTCATTCCAATAAATCACCATCAATTCTTCAATCAAGCCTACCAAAATTTATGTTATGATCAAATCATACCAAAAGGGAAGAGCTTGATTGGAGTTGATTTGTCTCTTTCCAAAAGAGATAAGTCAACATACCACCTAGCATGAAACATGGCTGATTTTGCTTCCTGTTGCTAAGCCCATGTCGCAAGTTGCCCATACTCACCATCTGAATAAGAGGTTTGAGGCCAATAGGTGATTGGCTTTAGGTCAAGTGGGAGATTGTTAGAATAGGTGACCAGAAAGCCAATAGGTTTGGCGATTTGTAACCTATCTGACAACTTGATGTAAATGTATTATTATTATGTGATAAATAAGATGTTCATCACCAATGGTACCTTCTTTGTTGCGCTCATCTTACATTTGTTAAAACGGTGTTTAACTTATATCGCAACAAAGCCCACAGACCATAGATAACAACTCATGCAGTTGGGCCACGCATTGGATGGTGGTCATGAAACCAACTGATTAAGAGTTGGGTCTGAAACGTTCCAAGTCGAGGACCTCGAGACAGGGCATCGAGAGTCCTATTGAGACTTGCATCAAGAGTCGTGTTCATTGGATGAGTGCCGTGTTTCATCGGCTACAGGCGTGGGACGCCTACACGATCTTGATGGGTTGGTCGACTGGGGTCGAGCCGACTGGACTGACTCGCGGGGATCATTATATGGAATCCTTGGAGGCTTGGTCGGTTGATTGGTTTTCCCCGATTCCGATAGTACGGGAGTAATCCTCAGACTTGAGGGATCATGGCAGTCGCGTGCACAGGACGACTGTATCTTGGATCTGGCGAGAGGTAATCATTCTGTAAGATGATTATCATAATCCTTGTCCAGTGCAGTCGGAATGTGTAGCGAGGACGGTGGATTCCAAGAAGAGGATCCGTCCCCTATCAGTATGTGACAGACGTATCTCCTATGCACTCGGAGACACGTTCATGCTGTTTGAAGCTGTGGCCACAGTGGTTGGTCGAACAGGGAATGGTTTCCTGTGTCGATGCAATGAAGCATACGTGGTCTCGAGTATTAAGCATAGATGCCTAGTCAAGGATGGGAACCGACGCCCAATTCCATACCCTAAACTAAGGCCGGGAGACGGTAGACGGAAGGATCGTACCCGTACGGAATCGGCGCCTAAATGTTCACGCCAATTCACCTAGTCTCTAGTGCTACGGACCGTTGTTAGACGGCCACCCATGGTAACGGGCCTTTGTGGGACACGGGCCCAAATCTAGCTGAGGGTGAACCTAAAGGGTCACACACAAATCACCGAGGAGGTTGAGAGATCGACTTGGAGTCAATCTCGAAGGATAAAATAAGTAATTGGATTACTGAAGGGAAAGTCCATTGGATGGACGGGCCAATATTGTATCGGCTTTCATTTAATCGATAAATTGGATTTTCGATTAAATATGGAAAGTTGAGATGTTGAGACGTTGGATCTTTTAATTGGATTATAAGATCAACATGAATAATTTAAATGGACATTAAATTGGATTTAATGTTGAGTTCGTCGTAATTGGATTACGATAAAACCCGGTCCGTTAAATTATACCCGAGAGGAGAAATAATTCCTATTTTGGAATAGGAAGAAGTTGGACTTCTTCCCTTAATTAAACATGGCCGACATGCTCCCTTGGAGGAAGCAAAATCAGCCATGTTTCATGCTAGGTGGTATGTTGACTTGTCTCTTTTGGAAAGAGACAAATCAACTCCCATCAAACTCTTCCTTTTTGGTATGATTTGATCATACCATAAATTTTGGTAGGCTTGATTGAAGAATTGATGGTGATTGATTGGAATGAATCTAGACATCCTTGGATGAACCTAGACACATTCCAATAATCACATTAATTATGTATATATATTAGAATATACAACACCAAGTATAAGTGATTCATTATTCATCTTTTTCTAGGAAAAAGAGAAGACAAAAATCCTCTCCTCTCTCTCAAAATTTCGTGCTCCCTCCCTCTCTTACACTTGTGTTCTTCACTTGATTTTGAATCAAGAAGAAGAACAAAGTAAGTTTAAGAGAACACTAATTCATAGTGTTCTTCTCTTAAACCATTTCCTTCCTAAACCCATTCTTTTCTAGCAAGAAGAACGTGTGTGTCTTCCGGTGTGGTGTGGATCACCTTTGGAGAATCCATACGTTTGGATTTCGTGAGCATTCCGGAGAAGGAACAACGCTAGTAGCCGGGAGCATACACTAAACAATCAAAGATAACGGTTTATTACGCTTTGATTGATTTCATTTGTATATGAAGGACAAGCGGATCCGCCCGGGAGCGCGAGCGGAAGCGAGAAAAGCGAGAAAGTGCGTAAATTTAAATCAAATTCAAAAATACGCGAATCCCAAGGAGTGTACCCTTGGGTGCTCAACCGGGCGTTTGATGTAGGATGTGTAAATATTAAAACATACATTTAAGCACATAGGGCATAGATATATAAATGAAATCAATCAAAGCGTAATAAACCGTTACCTTTGATTGTTTAGCGTATGCTCCCGGCTACTTGCGTTGTTCCTTCTCCGGAATGCTCACGAAATCCAAACGTATGGATTCTCCAAAGGTGATCCACACCACACCGGAAGAAACACACGTTCTTCTTGCTAGAAAAGAACGGGTTTAGGAAGGAATCGGTTTAAGAGAAGAACACTATGAATTAGTGTTCTCTTAAACTTACTTTGTTCTTCTTCTTGATTCAAAATCAAGTGAAGAACACAAGTGTAAGAGAGGGAGGGAGCACGAAATTTTGAGAGAGAGGAGAGGATTTTTGTCTTCTCTTTTTCCTAGAAAAAGATGAATAATGAATCACTTATGCTAGGTGTTGTATATTCTAATATATATACATAATTAATGTGATTATTGGAATGTGTCTAGGTTCATCCAAGGATGTCTAGATTCATTCCAATCAATCTCATCAATTCTTCAATCAAGCCTACCAAAATTTATGGTATGATCAAATCATACCAAAAGGGAAGAGCTTGATTGGAGTTGATTTGTCTCTTTCCAAAAGAGATAAGTCAACATACCACCTAGCATGAAACATGGCTGATTTTGCTTCCTCCAAGGGAGCATGTCGGCTATGTTTAATTAAGGGAAGAAGTCCAACTTCTTCCTATTCCAAATTAGGAATTTATTTCTCCTCTCGGGTATAATTTAACGGACCGGGTTTTATCGTAATCCAATTACGACGAACCCAATATTAAATCCAATTTAATGTCCACTTAAATTATTCCCGTTGATCTTTAAATCCACTTAAAAGATCTAACGTCTCAACATCTCAACTTTCTATATTTAATCGAAAATCCAATTTACCGATTAAATGAAAGCCCGATACAATATCGGCCCGTCCATCCAATGGACTTTCCCTTAAGTAATCCAATTACTTATTTTATCCTTCGAGATTGACTCCAAGTCGATCTCTCAACCTCCTCGGTGATTTGTGTGTGACCCTTTAGGTTCACCCTCAGCTAGACTTTGGACCGTGTCCCACAAGGGCCCGTTGCCATGGGTGGCCGTCTAGCAACGGTCCATGGCACTAGAGAGTAGGTGAATTGGCGTGAACATTTAGGCGCTGATTCCGTACGGGTACGATCCTTCCGTCTACCGTCTCCCGGCCTTAGTCTAGGGCATGGAATTGGGCGTCGGTTCCCATCCTTGACTAGGCATCTATGCTTAATACTCGAGACTACGTATGCTTCATTGCATCGACACAGGAAACCATTCCCTGTTCGACCAACCACTGTGGCCACAGCTTCAAACAGCATGTACGTGTCTCTGAGTGCATAGGAGATACCTCTGTCATATACTGACAGGGGACGGATCCTCTTCTTGGAATCCACTGTCCTCGCTACACATTCTGACTGCACTGGACAAGGCTTATGATAATCATCTTACAGAATGATTACCTCTCGCCAGATCCAAGATACAGTCGTCCTGTGCACGCGACTGCCATGATCCCTCAAGTCTGAGGATTACTCCCGTACTATCGGAATCGGGGAAAACCAATCATACCGACCAAGCCTCCAAGGCTTCCATATAATGATCCCCGCGAGTCAGTCCAGTCGGCTCGACCCCAGTCGACCAACCCATCAAGATCGTGTAGGCGTCCCACGCCTGTCGCCGATGAAACACGACACTCATCTAATGAACACGACTCTTGACGCAAGTCTCAGTAGGACTCTCGATGCCCTGTCTCGAGGTCCTCGACTTGGAACGTTTCAGACCCAACTCTTAATCAGTTGGTTTCATGACCACCATCCAATGCGTGGCCCAACTGCACGAGTTGTTATCCATGGTCTGTGGGCTTTGTTGCGATATAAGTTAAACACCATTTTAACAAATGTAAGATGAGCGCAACAAAGAAGGTACCATTGGTGACGAACACTCATCTTATTCATCACATAATAATATTACATTCACATCAAGTTGTCGGATAGGTTACAAATTGCCAAACCTATTGGCTTTCTGGTCACCTATTCCAACAGTATATCTATGCCCTATGTGTTTAAATATATGCTTTAATATTCACACATCCTACATCGAACGCCCGGTTGAGCACCCAAGGGTACACCCCTTGGGATTTGCGTATTTTGAATTTGATTTAAATTTACGCACTTTCCTCGCTTTTCTCGCTTCCGCTCGCGCTCCCGGGCGGATCCGCTTGTCCTTCAAGTGGTATCAGAGCCCGGTTCGATGTAAGGGGCATAGATCTATGTGTTTGGCATGATCTACTTGCTTTTAAATGGCTTTATTGGCATGTTAGATTACATAAATATATGAATAATATGATGATTCAATTGTTTCGATTTAATGGACTTTTGGCATGCTTAATTTTATTAGATTGGATCTAAAATTGCATGCTTATTTTCAGAATAATATTAATGTTATTGTGCTGAAACAGTTTTGAAAAAACAAAACAAAAAAAACAAAAAAAATTTGGGATTGGTCGGCAGCGGCCGCGCGCAGGAGGGCACCATGCGCGCGGATGCTGCGCACAGGCGCGCGCGCAGGGGCGCGGCCACTGCCAGCGACCGGCACAGAGCGCGCGCGCGCAGGGCGCGAAGGCTTGCTGCCTGCGCGCGCGCGCGCGGCCAGCCAGCACAACGGCTGGGCCGTTTTGTGCCGTTTTTCGACTTTTTCTGGAAAATTCGATTTTCTGTATTTTCTGCACAATATTCTGAAAATATATTAATTTTGCATTTTTGATTTTGGAATAATTGGATTATTCCTTGAATTAAATTTGCTTAATTAATTTGGGATTAATACATGCATTGGATGCATTGTTTAAAATGTCCATTAAATTTAAATTTGAATTTTGCATATTATTTGTATATTTATGCTTTTATGATGTTGGACATCACTTGGGTATTTGGAATATCCATTGGTTATTTATGCATGATTATTTGGAATAATTATGTTATGTGTGTTAATGGAATCAACATGGGATGATCACAAGAGCCCTAGACCTTATGTATGGATGAATGTATGATCATTTATTTTCTGTTGGGTGGGGCCTGCGTGCCTCTTGTTTTTGGGACTATCATCTCCCGTATTATCAGCCTCATGATGTTAAGGCTTGTTTTCTTTATTACCAATGTAATACTTTCAGTTGTAATGAGAGTAGATAGGATTGGTGAGGTTTTACTTTTAACAAGCAATTGGAGTCGGAGACCTCAAGGAGGAGCATCAAGGCGTGAAACAAGAAGCACTTCAAGGCCCATTGGAATGACAATGGGTTTTATTATTATTGTAATAATTTAGGACCACCCTAGACAGACCATAGACTCACTGCGGGCTCAGTGGGTCGCATAGGTTGGGCTTGTGATCATCCTAACAGGGGTATGCTATGTTTTCTGCATGCGACGTATTTATTTATCGCTTTAAATATTGGATATTTATGCATGCTAAAACACCATAATGTGATGAGGTCTCGGTCACACTTAAACTCTCATTTGGTTGGACCAAATTAAATATTAGGCCCAGAACGGACTTGGATCAAAATAGTATTTTGGTCTGTCCGAGCCTTCCATCCACGGCAATGTGGTGAGGAAGCTACCACTACCCAGGTGTGGTCTCACGAGTCGTGGCACACTTGGAATAGGGGAAAGCTGCACTATTGTTGTGAACAAAAAGACTGCGCTCGCTGTTTCCCTGTCTCACGAGTCGTGGGGGCGACAGTTTGAGGCATGATTTGGTTGATGGGTCGGGCCCAACACTGAGTAACATGGTTCGCTTGGAGTCCTCGGGACCATATGAATAGGTGAGGCAAAATATCTTGGGAATCTCATTAGATGAGAATGATATTGGATTCTCCCACAGGGTCTTCTTCATGTGAATCGTAAAAGCGGGGCATGGAGATTACGCTTGTGGATCCCAAGCCCACTAGAAAATGGTTTCCCGAAACTCCGCTTGAGAGTGGCGGACTTTCGTATAAATAGTGGGAGGGTTAAAGACTAAAAGACCAAGTCTTCAACTTGAACAATAATATTACCATCATCTGCTAATTTCTGCTTTACATTTTCTTTAATGTAGATATGTCTAAGAACCCGTTAACCATGATTCTTGAGACTAACAAATTCAACGGAACGAACTACTCGGACTGGCTGAGAAACCTGAGGATTATCCACCGAGCGACTTACCGGAGGGGTCCACGCCTGAAGAACGTTTGACGTTCGAGAAATGGCATGAGGACAACCGGAAAGTATGCAGTATGGTACTGGCTTCGATATCTATGGACATCCAGAAGCAGTATGAGAGGCTGGACAATGTCTCCGCCATAATGCTCCGCATGAACGAGGTTTATGCGGTTCCGGATAGGCATATTAGATATGCCGCCACAAAAGAATTCTTTGGCACCAAGCTCGCTGAAGGAGCGTCTGTACAGAGTCATGGGGTCAAGATGCTCTCCCTAGTGGAGAAACTCGAGGACCTTAAAGCTGGGCTTAACAATGACATGTACATTGACGTGATCCTCCAGTCGCTTCCTCCATCCTATGACCCGTTTGTTGTAAACTACAACATGAACGGACTTGAGAAGTCTATTCATTAGTTGATCAACATGCTGGTCCAATACGAGGCAACGACCCACAAGTCGGCGCCGGCGGTATTGATAGGAGAGGCTTCGACCTCCAATGGTACCTTCTTTGTTGCGCTCATCTTACATTTGTTAAAACGGTGTTTAACTTATATCGCAACAAAGCCCACAGACCATAGATAACAACTCATGCAGTTCGGCCACGTATTTGATGGTGGTCATGAAACCAACTGATTAAGAGTTGGGTCTGAAATGTTCCAAGTCGAGGACCTCGAGACAGGGCATCGAGAGTCCTATTGAGACTTGCGTCAAGAGTCGTGTTCATTGGATGAGTGCCGTGTTTCATCGGCGACAAGCGTGGGACGCCTACATGATCTTGATGGGTTGGTCGACTGGGGTCGAGCCGACTGGACTGACTCACGGGGATCATCATATGGAAGCATTGGAGGCTTGGTCGGTATGATTGGTTTTCCCCGGTTCCGATAGTACGGGAGTAATCCTCAGACTTGAGGGATCATGGCAGTCGCGTGCACAGGACGGCTGTATCTTGGATCTGGCGAGAGGTAATCATTCTGTAAGATGATTATCATAATCCTTGTCCAGTGCAGTCGGAATGTGTAGCGAGGACGGTGGATTCCAAGAAGAGGATCCGTCCCCTGTCAGTATGTGACAGACGTATCTCCTATGCACTCGGAGACACGTTCATGCTGTTTGAAGCTGTGGCCACAGTGGTTGGTCGAACAGGGAATGGTTTCCTGTGTCGATGCAATGAAGCATACGTGGTCTCGAGTATTAAGCATAGATGCCTAGTCAAGGATGGGAACCGACGCCCAATTCCATACCCTAAACTAAGGCCGGGAGACGGTAGACGGAAGGATCGTACCCGTACGGAATCGGCGCCTAAATGTTCACGCCAATTCACCTAGTCTCTAGTGCCATGGACCGTTGCTAGACGGCCACCCATGGTAACGGGCCCTTGTGGGACACGGGCCCAAGTCTAGTTGAGGGTAAACCTAAAGGGTCACACACAAATCACCGAGGAGGTTGAGAGATCGACTTGGAGTCAATCTCGAAGGATAAAATAAGTAATTGGATTACTTAAGGGAAAGTCCATTGGATGGACGGGCCGATATTGTATCGGGCTTTCATTTAATCGATAAATTGGATTTTCGATTAAATATGGAAAGTTGAGATGTTGAGACGTTGGATCTTTTAATTGGATTAAAAGATCAACATGAATAATTTAAATGGACATTAAATTGGATTTAATGTTGGGTTCGTCGTAATTGGATTACGATAAAATCCGGTCCGTTAAATTATACCCGAGAGGAGAAATAATTCCTATTTTGGAATAGGAAGAAGTTGGACTTCGTCCCTTAATTAAACATGGCCGACATGCTCCCTTGGAGGAAGCAAAATCAGCCATGTTTCATGCTAGGTGGTATGTTGACTTGTCTCTTTTGGAAAGAGACAAATCAACTCCAATCAAGCTCTTCCTTTTTGGTATGATTTGATCATACCATAAATTTTGGTAGGATTGATTGAAGAATTGATGGTGATTGATTGGAATGAATCTAGACATCCTTGGATGAACCTAGACACATTCCAATAATCACATTAATTATGTATATATATTAGAATATACAACACCAAGAATAAGTGATTCATTATTCATCTTTTTCTAGGAAAAAGAGAAGACAAAAATCCTCTCCTCTCTCTCAAAATTTCGTGCTCCCTCCCTCTCTTACACTTGTGTTCTTCACTTAATTTTGAATCAAGAAGAAGAACAAAGTAAGTTTAAGAGAACACTAATTCATAGTGTTCTTCTCTTAAACCGATTCCTTCCTAAACCCGTTCTTTTCTAGCAAGAAGAACGTGTGTTTCTTCCGGTGTGGTGTGGATCACCTTTGGAGAATCCATACGTTTTGATTTCGTGAGCATTCCGGAGAAGTAACAACACTAGTAGCCGGGAGCATACGCTAAACAATCAAAGGTAACGGTTTATTACGCTTTGATTGATTTCATTTGTATATCTATGCCCTATGTGTTTAAATATATGCTTTAATATTTACACATTCTACATCAAACGCCCCGTTGAGCACCCAACGGTACGCCCCTTGGGATTCGCGTATTTTGAATTTGATTTAAATTTACGCACTTTCCTCGCTTTTCTCGCTTCCGCTCGCGCTCCCGGGCGGATCCGCTTGTCCTTCAGAAACATGGCTGATTTTGCTTCCTCCAAGGGAGCATGTCGGCCATGTTTAATTAAGGGAAGAAGTCCAACTTCTTCCTACTCCAAAATAGGAATTATTTCTCCTCTCCGGTATAATTTAACGGACCGGATTTTATCGTAATCCAATTACGACGAACCCAACATTAAATCTAATTTAATGTCCATTTAAATTATTCCTGTTGATCTTTTAATCCAATTAAAAGATCCAACGTCTCAACGTCTCAACTTTCCATATTTAATCGAAAATCTAATTTACCAATTAAACGGAAGCCCGCTACAATATCGGCCCGTCCATCCAATGGACTTTCCCTTAAGTAATCCAATTACTTATTTTATCCTTCGAGATTGACTCCAAGTCGATCTATCAACCTCCTCGGTGATTTGTGTGTGACCCTCGGTGATTTTCCACTTTGTCTAGGGTCTAATATTTGGACATTGGTCCAACTAATGTGAGAGTAGTAAATGACCGAGATCTCATATGTAAATATAAACACATTCATCCACAATGCGTAAATAAATAAATTGCATCCCATAGCAGTTATACGATAAACAAAAAAACCATTCATTCATCATAACAGCCACATGCAAAATTAAAGCCTACCACGCCCCTGTTGGATGATCACGAGCTCGAATCCTATGCGACCCACTGAGCCCGCAGTGGATCTATGGTCAATCTAGGGTTGGTCCTACACTATTACATTAATAGTAACCCGATCATCATTCTGATGGGCCTTGGTCTCTTTTCTCTTTCATCTCTTCATGGAAACGCCTTGGATCCTCCATTCTAGACTCTCCATGTGGACCTTCCTTCTTCTCCACCAAATACATAAAAAAAGAAATCCTCACTCCTATTCTACTCTCATTACATTTGTAAAAGGAAACCCCAGCGTAAACCCGGGGGGAGTACATAAGGAGGGAGAAAGAATGCCTTATTATTCCAAGGCAACTAGAAGGGGAGAAGAAGAAAGCAGAAAGTGGCACACAGGCCCAACATAAAATTAAACCATACATTTGGTCTAGGGCTCGTGATCATCCATTTCCATTCAACGCATATAATCACATGATCCAATCACATAAATACATGCTAACATTCCATGATTACCAATCACATCAATCCATGATAAATAAATGCGCTACGTATGCAAAAATATGGTACAACCGTTGGCAATAATTTTTCGCGTTTAGGAAGACCCTTCCTCATTATTTGTAGGTAAGTTAATCCCGGTATTCCAAATCCAATAAACTCATCCTCCCAAATAATGTTCTTAGAGAAAATATGCAAAATTAAATAAAACGAATTTTCAGAATAATCCAAAATTTAAAAAAAAAATAACGAAAAAAATAATCACAACGTCAACCGGTCGCCGCCACCGGCAGCAGTCGGCCGACGCGCGTAGGTCAGCAGGCCCAGCCTGCCGGCCGCCTGCGTGCGCACACGCATCGGGCAGGCGCGGGTGCGCAGACTCCGCTGTTTGCGTGCGCGCGCTCGCGCGGGCTTCTCTAGCCGCACCCTCTTCTGAACCAGGGTACTTACTGATTGAATCGGATTCTACTGAGCACTTTCATCAGGTCGGATCTACGAAGATCTAATCGGGAAGTGTTGAAATATCCCCAGCCCCTGCTTTTAAAAAGCTGCTATATAAGCATACCCCGCTGGGAATTGCGTATGAGAGACTGTTGGCTTAAAAGATAGAGCTTGAGATAGTATTTTCGCTTGCCAATTTTCAAGACTACTGCTTTGCTTGAATATTTGACTTAAAGGAAATCGGGAAATTGGCAAAAAAACCAAGGGGAAGGGAGTCTATTGGAGCAATCCTACAAAGCCATATATATTCTGCTCCTACATACAGGTAAAAAAAATCTCTGTATGTCCAAGGACATTAATAAATTCACCAGGTGGCCAAGGAAACAATATGAACTATTACAACACTGGGAAAGAAAAATATCTCTTATCTAGAGCCTATAGCCTTTTACCGCCGCTTGAACTGGCTTCCTGGACCACCATCGAATGGCACTTGCTTCCTGCTTTATCACTGGATTGCTTGCGTACTCACTAGGAGAAGGCCTGGTTGGGATGGGAGTCTTTAACTACCCTTACGCTCCTCGGCACCCTTTGGATAGACGTGCATCTTAGCCCTGGAAAGAGTTATTACTATGGAAGGAAGGAAGGGATTATATAGGAATGAGAGCCATAAGGACTAGTATAGAACTCCATGGGTTTAGCACTAGAACTAGATGAAGGGGAACGAAACTAGCACTTATAGGGGGAATGGAATAGGAATGCGGGATTACAAAAGGGGATAGGCTGGGGCCTTTTCAAATCACACTCGGGGAACACACTTTCCAAGGGACTTAGACTATTGAGAAGGGCACTTTTACTACGGATCTTTCTTTCCCATCAGGGAAATGAGAATCATAAGCCAGTTAGGAAGGAAATACACATACTAGAACTATTTATTACCCCTACAAGGAGTGAGACCCCTTATTTACATTACAAGTCCGAATGCCATCCTTTATTTACAAGCCCCAATTACATCAAGACTATAAAGGGTTCCTCCATGGCTTGCTACGCCGGATA
The DNA here is from genome assembly GCA_034509735.1 of Sesamum alatum. Lineage (NCBI taxonomy): Eukaryota > Viridiplantae > Streptophyta > Magnoliopsida > Lamiales > Pedaliaceae > Sesamum > Sesamum alatum. The sequence goes on from JACGWO010000005.1 coordinate 21,241,834, forward strand.
GGTCCTACAATGGTACCCTCCTATATATCAGGGACTTCCCCTCAGACTTGCACTCTGAACTAGTTCTACCCGTAATAAGAATGCTAACAGGTCTAGAGGACTATCTATTAGAATCCCCTTTTATTCTTAATACCTCTGACTAATCAAAATGAATCTCTTTAATACCGTAGATGATGTGCTAACATTCCTAGGGCCCTTCCCTTAATAGGGAGCTAACTATCTAAAGGCCAGGGCTATTCCCCTTACTTTCCTATTTTATATTTGCTTTCCTGCTAGCATATTTTATTCCAAGGGCAAAGGCGAGCCATCCATTTGGAGTGCCTTTACCTGGAGTTGGATAGTGTGTAATAGTTTTCACCTATGGGAGCGTTCCATTCTTTCTCCTTACCAGTCTGTCCTCCCAGCCCTTCTGTCTTGCTTTTTTAATAAGGGGAGTTTCCATCCAGTTACAGTACAATTCTATTATGTTTCCTATTACCTGGCATATTTTCAGGAAGGACTATTCCCTGTAATGAATATATAGCGTCCAGCACAATTACCTTATTTACTGGTCAGGTCTTCCTACTGCTGTGGAAGACTTATTCTTTACTTAGATGTGAAGGAGTCTTCTTTAGTTACATGGTAAGGTCTTTAGGGATAATAAGGCACATAGATCGAATTGCTTAGTGAAAAAGAAGTGCTCTTATTCTCTTGCTTGAACAGATTATCCGATCGATTGCTGATCCTAGGCTATCTGTTTGTATTATAGCTTGAGTAGATAAGTTTCAAGTAGTAGTAATGAGTCAGTATACATATTTTCTATTTCATTCCTTCGTCTCAATTACCTCGAGCCTCAATAGCTAAGGTCGGTCTTTTCCTTATATACTAAGATATCTTTCCTTTTTCTGATCGCTTTCCTTCATCAGAAGTGGTTGACAAGGAGAGAACTCGATTCCATCGATATGGTGAATTCAGTTCCGCGAGACATTGCTCTAATCTTTCTTTTGCTTCTGCATTGCCATAAGGCTCAGTGACATGTCAAAAGATATGAACGACCATCAGATTGAAATAAGGGAACTGAGACCGAAAGATATCCATGTCAGTTAAAGATGTCTCTTTTTTGAGTGATAGGAACAGAGCTTCGGGCAAGCAGCTTAGCCAAAGCAGTAGCGTTGGAGTTCTTCCACGGCATGCTCAGAGAAAGACTTCCTCCATGGCATAGCTCAGTCATTCAATCATGGTAGGATCGGTCAGACAGGATTCTTTCTTCTCCTAAGTGCAGGTCTAGCTCTGATTAGTTCCTCTTTTAGGTATCTGACCATTTTTGCTTCCTTATCCGCAAGGAGCTTTTCTAACTTCTTTATCATGAGCATGAATCTCTCTCATTTCACCTCAAGGTGCTAGAACTCTTTCTTCCTCCTTACAAAGGCTTCGAAAGTGGAGATAAAAGACGATTCGTAGCATGTAGCATCTATCTAAGCTTTTGTACGATTTTCTTTATTGTCGGTGTAAGGACACAGCTAAACCCATCCTTTTTTTTCGATTCGACAACACTTTTTTACAATGAGTCGACTTCTTCTCTGGGGTAATCCCAGGAAAATGCCCCCCCACGTGTTCTTACTCTGCCACCCACAGTAGAGCGGAGACAATCCTATTTTTTATCCGCCTTTCCTTATTCCAGCCATGTCAATCGACAGGGATAAATCCACTTTGTAATCCATGAAGGACAAGCGGATCCGCCCGGGAGCGCGAACGGAAGCGAGAAAGCGTGGAAAGTGCGTAAATTTAAGTCAAATTCAAAATACGCGAATCCCAAGGGGTGTACCCTTGGGTGCTCAACCGGGCGTTCGATGTAGGATGTATAAATATTAAAACATATATTTAAACACATAGGGCATAGATATACAAATGAAATCAATCAAAGCGTAATAAACCGTTACCTTTGATTGTTTAGCGTATGCTCCCGGCTACTAGCGTTGTTCCTTCTCCGGAATGCTCACAAAATCCAAACGTATGGATTCTCCAAAGGTGATCCACACCACACCGGAAGAAACACACGTTCTTCTTGCTAGAAAAGAACGGGTTTAGGAAGGAATCGGTTTAAGAGAAGAACACTATGAATTAGTGTTCTCTTAAACTTACTTTGTTCTTCTTCTTGATTCAAAATCAAGTGAAGAACACAAGTGTAAGAGAGGGAGGGAGCACGAAATTTTGAGAGAGAGGAGAGGATTTTTGTCTTCTCTTTTTCCTAGAAAAAGATGAATAATGAATCACTTATGCTAGGTGTTGTATATTCTAATATATATACATAATTAATGTGATTATTGGAATGTGTCTAGGTTCATCCAAGGATGTCTAGATTCATTCCAATCAATCACCATCAATTCTTCAATCAAGCCTACCAAAATTTATGGTATGATCAAATCATACCAAAAGGGACGGATGAATACCATAAATTTTGGTAGGATTGATTGAAGAATTGATGGTGATTGATTGGAATGAATCTAGACATCCTTGGATGAACCTAGACACATTCCAATAATCACATTAATTATGTATATATATTAGAATATACAACACCTAGCATAAGTGATTCATTATTCATCTTTTTCTAGGAAAAAGAGAAGACAAAAATCCTCTCCTCTCTCTCAAAATTTTGTGCTCCCTCCCTCTCTTACACTTGTGTTCTTCACTTGATTTTGAATCAAGAAGAAGAACAAAGTAAGTTTAAGAGAACACTAATTCATAGTGTTCTTCTCTTAAACCGATTCCTTCCTAAACCCGTTCTTTTCTAGCAAGAAGAACGTGTGTTTCTTCCGGTGTTGGTGTGGATCACCTTTGGAGAATCCATACGTTTGGATTTCGTGAGCATTCCGGAGAAGGAACAACCCTAGTAGCCGGGAGCATACGCTAAACAATCAACGGTAACGGTTTATTACGCTTTGATTGATTTCATTTATATATCTATGCCCTATGTGTTTAAATATATGTTTTAATATTTACACATCCTACATCGAACGCCCGGTTGAGCACCCAAGGGTACACCCCTTGGGATTCACATATTTGAATTTGATTTAAATTTACGCACTTTTCTCGCTTTTCTCGCTTCCGCTCGCGCTCCCGGGCGGATCCGCTTGTCCTTGAAGTGGTATCAGAGCCCGGTTCGATGTAACGGGCATAGATCTATGTGTTTGGCATGATCTACTTGCTTTTAAATGGCTTTATTGGCATGTTAGATTACATAAATATATGAATAATATGATGATTCAATTGTTTGGATTTAATGGACTTTTGGCATGCTTAATTTTGTCAGATTGGATCTAAAATTGCATGCTTATTTTCAGAATAATATTAATGTTATTGTGTTGAAAAAGTTTTGAAAAACAAAAAAAAAGAAAATTTTGGTCGGGCCGGCAGTGGCCGCGCGCAGGCTGGGGCCTGCGCGCGCGCAGGGGCGCGCGCGCTGCCCTGTGCGCGCGGCCGGCCGGCCAGCACAACGGCTGGGCCGTTTTGTGCCGTTTTTCGACTTTTTCCAGAAAATTTAATTTTCTGTATTTTCTGCAAAATATTCTGAAAATATGTTAATTTTGCATTTTTGATTTTGGGATAATTGGATTATTCCTTGAATTAAATTTGCTTAATTAATTTGGGATTAATACATGCATTGGATGCATTTTTTAAAATGTCCATTAAATTTAAAATTTGAATTTTGCATATTATTTGTATATTTATGCTTTTGTGATGTTGGACATCACTTGGGTATTTGGAATATCCATTGGTTATTTATGCATGATTATTTGGAATAATTATGTTATGTGAGTTAATGGAATCAACATGGGATGATCACAAAGCCCTAGACCTTGTGTATGGATGAATGAATGATCATTTATTTTCTGTTGGGTGGGGCTTGCGTGCCTCTTGTTTTTGGGACTATCATCTCCCGTATTTTCAGCCTCATGATGTTAAGGCTTGTTTTCTTATTACCAATGTATTACTTTCAGTTGTAATGAGAGTGGATAGGATTGGTGAGGTTTTACTTTTAACAAGCAATTGGAGTCGGAGACCCCAAGGAGGAGCATCAAGGCGTGAAACAAGAAGCACTTCAAGGCCCATTAGAATGACAATGGGTTTTATTATTATTGTAATAATTTAGGACCACCCTAGACAGACCATAGACTCACTGCGGGCTCAGTGGGTCGCATAGGTTGGGCTTGTGATCATCCTAACAGGGGTATGCTATGTTTTCTGCATGCGGCGTATTTATTTATCGCTTTAAATATTGGATATTTATGCATGCTAAAACACCATAATGTTATGAGGTCTCGGTCACACTTAAACTCTCATTTGGTTGGACCAAATTAAATATTAGGCCCAGAACGGACTTGGATCAAAATGGTATTTTGGTCTGTCCGAGCCTTCCATCCACAGCAATGTGGTGAGGAAGCTACCACTACCCAAGTGTGGTCTCACGAGTCGTGGCACACTTGGAATAGGGGAAAGCTGCACTATTGTTGTGAACAAGAAGACTGCGCTCGCTGTTTCCCTGTCTCACGAGTCGTGGGGGGCGACAGTTTGAGGCATGATTTGGTTGATGGGTCGGGCCCAACACTGAGTAACATGGTTCGCTTGGAGTCCTCGGGACCATGTGAATAGGTGAGGCAAAATATCTTGGGAATCTCATTGGATGAGAATGATATTGGATATCTCCCACAAGGTCTTCTTCATGTGAATCGTAAAAGCGGGGCATGGAGATTACGCTTGTGGATCCCAAGCCCACTAGGAAATGGTTTCCCGAAACTCCGATTGAGAGTGGCGGACTTTCGTATAAATAGTGGGAGGGTTAAAGACTAAAAGACCAAGTCTTCAACTTGAACAATAATATTACCATCATCTGCTAATTTCTACTTTACATTTTCTTTAATGTAGATATGTCTAAGAACCCGTTAACCATGATTCTTGAGACTAACAAATTCAACGGAACGAACTACTCAGACTGGCTGAGAAACCTGAGGATTGTCCACGGTTTCGAGAACCAAGGCTACGTCTTGGACGAGCCGCCACCGAGCGACTTACCGGAGGGGTCCACGCCTGAAGAACGTTTGACGTTCGAGAAATGGCATGAGGACAACCGAAAAGTACGCAGTATCATACTAGCTTCGATGTTTAACGACATCCAGAAGCAGTATGAGAGGCTGCACAACATCTCCGCCATAATGCTCCGCATGAACGAGGTTTATGCGGTTCCGGATAGGCATATTAGATATGCCGCCAGAAAAGCATTCTTTGGCACCAAGCTTGCTGAAGGAGTGTCTGTACAAAGTCATGGGGTCAAGATGCTCTCCCTAGTGGAGAAACTCGAGGACCTTAAAGCTGGGCTTAACAATGACACGTACATTGACGTGATCCTCCAGTCACTTCCTCCATCCTATGACCCGTTTGTTGTAAACTATAACATGAACGGACTTGAGAAGTCTATTCATGAGTTGATCAACATGCTGGTCCAATACGAGGCAACGACCCACAAGTCGGTGCCGGCGGTATTGATAGGAGAGACTTCAACCTCCAAGGCGAATGGCAAGAGGGCCGGACGCTGGAAGAGGAAGAAGGGCAAAGGGAAGACGGTTGTGGCCCCTGCTTATGCTCCGGGCGTCCCTGTTGCTTCGGTTGGACCGAGCAAAGGGAAAGGGAAGGCCCGTGGTTCTCAGCGGTCCAAGGCAAATGATGTCTGCATGCATTGCCAAGGGAAAGGGCATTGGAAGAGGGAGTGCCCACAACTCCTCTCCAACCCAGGTGTGTTTGTGGTTGAAGTTAATATGATTACTAATTCTGCTTCATGGGTATTGGATACCGGGTGTGGTGCTCACATCTGCAATGATCTGCAGGCACTGCAAAGAAGCAGAAAGCTAACCAAGGATGAGATGATCCTGAGGCTAGGCGATGGCAAGGCCGTTGTTGCGGAGGCCGTAGGATCACTAGAGTTAGCCATTAGTAGTCATGTTAGGATTGTACTGAACGACTGTTTCTATGTACCTAGCATGATCAAAAACATTGTTTCCATCCCGGTCCTTGATAAGGAGGGATATGAATTTACCATCAATAAAAACGGTTTTTTCATTATCAAAGATGGTATTTCTCATTTGCTTGGTACATTGGTCAACGGTCTGTACATACTTCAACAGTCTAATTGGATTATGACTGCAGAACACAAACAAAAACGTGATGATCATAATAACGCACAGATATCGCATGCGAGGTTAGGTCATATCTCTTAAGATAGGATAAGAAGGTTGGTGGACTCAAAGAGTCTAGAAATAGACGATTTGGAAAACCTACCGACCTGCGAATCCTGTCTAAAGGGAAAGATGACCAAGAAACCCTTTGTTGGACAAAGTACGCTAGCCAGTGGTTTGTTGGATTTGATCCATACAGATGTCTGTGGTCCACTAAATACTCAGGCTAGAGGTGGGTACTCGTACTTCATAACCTTCACCGATGATCACTCATGGTATGGTTATGTTTACCTGATGAGGTACAAGTCTGAAGCCTTTGGAAGGTTTAAGGAATACAGACTTGAAGTAGAGAACCAAACCGGTCGAAAGATCAAAGCCCTTCGGTCGGACCGAGGTGGAGAGTATTTGAGTGGTGAGTTTACTGATTATCTAAAAGAGAATGGGATTCTCTCTCAGTGGACCCATCCTGGAACACCGCAGCTTAATGGTGTGTCTGAAAGGAGGAATCGGACCTTGTTGGACATGGTCCGATCCATGATGAGTTTTACCGAACTACCCCTTTCCTTCTGGGGATACGCTCTTGAGACGCCGGCCAAAGTTTTGAACTTGGCGCCATCTAAAAGGGTATCCCAGACGCCATATGAGATATGGCATGGCAAGCCTGCCTCCTACAAATACTTGAAAGTGTGGGGTTGCCCCGCATATGTCAAGAGATTAGTGGGAGATAAACTGGACTCGAGGTCTAGTTTATGCAGGTTCATCGGCTATCCGAAAGAAACTGCGGGGTATTATTTCTATGATCCCTCCGAGCAAAAGGTTTTTGTCTCGCGAAACGCAGTGTTCTTGGAAAAAGGTTTTCCATCGGATAGTCGACGCGATGAGGTGCTCCTTGAGGAATCAAGTGAGGAACCCCAAGAGGCGGCAGTGACATCTGAGCCTGAAGTTCCCACTGATATTGTTCCAGTCCTCCGTAGGTCGGGCAGAGTATCCCATGCACCTGATAGGTATGGATTTCTGGGCCTGACCAGTCAGTTGGATAATGATCCAAAGACGTACGGAGAAGCGATGTCGGACATCGATTCGGACAAGTGGCTTGAGGCCATGAAATCCGAGATGGACTCGATGGGTACAAACAAGGTTTGGACCCTAGCAGATCCACCAAAAGGTGTTAAACCCGAAGCTGGAACATACGTTTTGATGAAGTCATACGGGGATATGATTTCATCAAGAACGAGTCCGATCCTTGTGTATACAAGAAGATCAGTGGGAGCTTAGTTGCGTTTCTGTTGCTTTACGTGGATGACATCTTGCTCATTGGGAATGATGCGAAGATGTTAGGTACCACTATAGCTTGGTTGTCAACGCAATTCTCCATGAAGGATATGGGCGAGGCATCCTACATCCTTGGCATCAAGATCTACAGGGATAGATCTAGAAGGATGTTAGGAATGGCCCAGTCCTCGTATATTGAGAAAGTTTTGAAAAGATTCAAGATGGAGAACTCAAAACGAGGATTCCTCCCTATGAGGCATGGAATTAAGTTATCCAAGAAGCAGTCTCCTTAGACTGATGAGGAGCTTAAAAGGATGTTGGACATCCCCTATGCTTCAGCCGTAGGCAGCATACAGTATGCTGTTCAATGCACTAGACCTGATGTGGCTTTCGCTTTGAGCGTAACAAGTCGATATCAGTTGTGTGCCGGGGAGGCACACTAGAGTGCAGTCAAAAACTATCGTGAAGTACCTGAAAAAGGACTAAGGACATGTTCTTGATCTACGGCAGTGGAGAGTTGATACTGGAAGGCTAATAGCGACACTAGCTTCCAGTCGGATGACGATGATGCCAAGTCTCAGTATGGTTTTGTATTTAGACTAAATGGTGGCGTGGTTACTTGGAAGAGTTCCAAATAGGCTACCATGAACGGACTCCACCATAGAGTTTTGAATACATAGCGGCTTTGGAAGCTGCTAAGGAGTGGTTTGGTTGATGAGCTACATCCAAGGGTTGGATGTAGCACCTAGCATTGCTAAGCCCGTAATTATCTTTCATGATAACAACGGGGCGATAGCGCTAGCAAAGGAACCGAGATCTCATCACGATCCAAGCATATTCTTAGACGCTACCATCTACTTAGAGAGATGGATAGCAGGACTGACGTTCGGTTGGACCGAGTCAGCTCCGCAGAAAACATAGCAGATACACTTGCTAAGCCCATGTCGCAAGTTGCCCATACTCACCATCTGAATAAGAGGTTCGAGGACAATGGGTGATTGGCTTTAGGTCAAGTGGGAGATTGTTGGAATAGGTGACCAGAAAGCCAATAGGTTTGGCAATTTGTAACCTATCCGGCAACTTGATGTGAATGTAATATTATTATGTGATGAATAAGATGAGTGTTCGTCACCAATGGTACCTTCTTTGTTGCGCTCATCTTACATTTGTTAAAATGGTGTTTAACTTATATCGCAACAAAGCCCACAGACCATGGATAACAACTCGTGCAGTTGGGCCACGCATTGGATGGTGGTCATGAAACCAACTGATTAAGAGTTGGGTCTGAAACGTTCCAAGTCGAGGACCTCGAGACAGGGCATCGAGAGTCCTATTGAGACTTGCGTCAAGAGTCCTGTTCATTGCATGAGTGTCGTGTTTCATCGGCGACAGGCGTGGGACGCCTACACGATCTTGATGGGTTGGTCGACTGGGGTCGAGCCGACTGGACTCACTCGCGGGGATCATCATATGGAGGCCTTGGAGGCTTGGTCGGTATGATTGGATTCCCCGGTTCCGATAGTACGGGAGTAATCCTCAGACTTGAGAAATCATGGCAGTCACGTGCACAGGACGGCTGTATCTTGGATCTGGCGAGAGGTGATCATTCTGTAAGATAATCATTATAAGCCTTGTCCAGTGCAGTCGGAATGTGTAGCGAGGATGAGGGATTCCAAGAAGAGGATCTGTCCCCTTTCAGTATATGACAGAGGTATCTCCTATGCACTCGGAGACACGTACATGCTGTTTGAAGCTGTGGCCACAGTGGTTGGTCGAACAGGGAATAGTTTCCTATGTCGATGCAATGAAGCATACGTAGTCTCGAGTATTAAGCATAGATGCCTAGTCAAGGATGGGAACCGACGCCTAATTCCATACCCTAGACTAAGGCCGGGAGACGGTAGACGGAAGGATCGTACCCGTACGGAATCGGCGCCTAAATGTTCACGCCAATTGACCTAGTCTCTAGTGCCATGGACCGTTGCTAGACGGCCACCCATGGTAACGGGCCCTTGTGGGACACGGGCCCAAGTCTAGCTGAGGGTGAACCTAAAGGGTCACACACAAATCACCGAGGAGGTTGAGAGATCGACTTGGAGTCAATCTCGAAGGATAAAATAAGTAATTGGATTACTTAAGGGAAAGTCCATTGGATGGACGGGTCGATATTGTATCGGGCTTTCATTTAATCGGTAAATTGGATTTTCGATTAAATATGGAAAGTTGAGATGTTGAGACGTTGGATCTTTTAATTGGATTAAAAGATCAACGAGAATAATTTAAGTGGACATTAAATTGGATTTAATATTGGGTTCGTCGTAATTGGATTACGATAAAACCCGGTCCGTTAAATTATACCCGAGAGGAGAAATAATTCCTAATTTGGAATAGGAAGAAGTTGGACTTCTTCCCTTAATTAAACATAGCCGACATGCTCCCTTGGAGGAAGCAAAATCAGCCATGTTGCATGCTAGGTGGTATGTTGACTTGTCTCTTTTGGAAAGAGACAAATCAACTCCAATGAAGCTCTTCCCTTTTGGTATGATTTGATCATACAATAAATTTTGGTAGGCTTGATTGAAGAATTGATGGTGATTGATTGGAATGAATCTAGACATCCTTGGATGTAGGCCTGGCAATGGGCCTAAATTATCCAGACCCAGACCCACTAAAATAACCCCAGACCCAAGCCCGTACCCACATATTTAACTCAGGCCCAGACCCAGACCCAGACCCATTAAATTAAAATGATTGGGTCTGGGTCTGGGTCTAGACCCGGTACTACCCGATTTACCCATGCCCGAAATTGGACCCAAATCAGTGTTGACTGTTCCCAATTGAGTTCCCACAGATCTTCATTTTCTAACTCCCGTTCTCTGCCCAAATCACTCCCAGTCTCCCTCAAATCACTCCCTCAAATCGTCATCTCTAGTCTCCACACTCCACAGACGTTTTCTCGTCTTTCTCCCCCAAATCGCCGATCGTTGCCTCGCCGTTCTCTGCCTCGCCGTGCGCCACCGTCTCCTCTGCTCTTGTGTGCTAAGAAAGGTAAGCTCTTTCTTGTTTTTCTCGGAAAAACCTTTATGTCTTGGGGAAAAATTTCTTCTTCCCTAATTTATGATGGGTTCACTGAAGAACAGCCCTAGCAAGAAAAGGGCTCGAAGCCAGTGCCAGAATGAAGATTTTTCCGATTATCGCCGCGATTTCAGGACCATTTTCCATGTTATTCAGTCCTTTGAGCTTGTGGGTTTCTCTGTATTTAATAAATTTTGTTTTTCACCAGTTCTTGCCAATTAAATTAGGCATTTTTGGATCATTTTTTCTGTTTTTTTTTAGTTGTGGGAATAGAATTTTCTGAGGTAAAATAAAATGGTTCAGAAAGTTAGGAACTTGATGAAGGAAGGCTATTTTTCTGTTTACTTCGTTTTCTGGGAATAGTATTTGTAAATGTACGAATAGTATCTGCAAATGTTTTTTCTGTTTACTTCATTTTCTGTAATGAACCTGTCTCTAGTATCTTTAGTGCTGAATTTGTATGTGTCTGTGGCTAATTAGGCCAAGCAACTTGGTAGTTGCTATGTGGATTTCTATACTGTAAGTTTGTAACACAAGGCTCAATATTTCTAAAAAGACATATCTATTTCTAGTTCTTGATTTTTTGTTTTTCATGGAATTTACAAATAATGAATAATTGCATATGTCTTTTTATAGGTTTTGTAATGTCAACATCTCGTAGTGAGTCGAGCCAACCAACATCACTTCATAGCTCTGGACATAGTGGTGACAATGAAGAGGTATCTACTCAATCTAGAAGCACTAAAAGAAAGCAGTCAATTGTGTGGCAGCACTTTACGAAGGTTAGAGGCGTAAATGATACTCTACATGCTAAGTGTAATTATTGTGAAAAGCTTCTATCTGGTGGTGCTGCATCTGGGACCACCCATTTGAAAAAACACTTGAACAATGCTTGTCCAAAATTCAAACTAGAGCACAGAATTGGTTTAAGTGGAAGTCCTAGAAATGAGTTCAAATTTGACCAAATTAAAAGTCGAAAAGACTTGGCAATTGCTTGCATTAAGCACAAGTATCCATTTAATATAGGTGAACATGAGTATTTTGAGATCTTTTTGAACGGCTTGAATCCAGATTTTAAACTTCCTTGTCGAAATACCATCAGGGGTGATGTGATTGAAGTATATGAGGAGGAAAAAGTTAAGGTTTACAAATTATTGGATGGGCTTGGGTGTAAAGTGTCTTTGACTACGGATATATGGACTTCCGAGCATTCACATGTAGCTTATTGTTGTTTGACTGTGCATTTTGTTGATGATAGTTGGGAATTGCAAAAGAAGATTCTTGCATTTAGAAAGATGCCGTATCCACATGATGGTGAATCATTGTTTAATTTTATGAAAGAAATGATTTTGGTGTGGAATTTGGATAAGAAGTTATTTGCGATTGTTGTTGATAATGCCACAAATAATGATGTTATGATTAGGAAATTGAAAGATTGGATTCTTTATGACTTGTCGGTTGCGCGTGATGTGGATTTATTGCACGTGAGATGTAGTGCACATATCTTAAATTTGATTGTGCAAGACGGATTAAACGAAATAAGGGGACTAATTGATAGAATACGTGAAACTGTGAGATATTTGAACAAGTCCCCTACCGCTAGCCAAAAGTTTGAAATGGCATTAAGCCAATGTAACTTAGCGGATAAAAGGCAAGTCGCTATGGATGTGCCTAATAGATGGAACTCTACTTATGAGTTACTTGCTACAGCTTTACCATTAAAAGAAGCATTTTCTCGATTACAAAGAATAGACAAAAACTATCATGGTAATCCATCAGATTCTGAATGGGAGGTAGCCGGAGTTGTGCATGAATGTTTACAAATCTTTTATGAAGCTACTCGTCACTTTAGCGGCCGCATGTATCCCACTTCGAATGTATTTTTTCCTGATGTTTGTGAGATTCATTTGAAAATGATTGAGTGGGAAAATAGTGACTATGATTATGTTAGAAGGATGGTTAGTCGAATGAAACAGAAGTTTGAAAAATACTGGGACGAATGTTGTTTGGTCTTGGCTGTTGCTGTTGTTTTTGATCCTAGATTTAAAATGGATTTGGTGGAATATTTTTATTCTAGGATTTATGGTTCAGATGCTCATTCGTATATTCAAAGGGTTCGTGATAAGTTAGTTAACTTGTTCATTGATTACGGAGGTAGTTGTGCCATCTCAGTGAATGAGTCGAATGTGATGAGTAGCTCGGGTGTAGAAACACGTGCTTCTTTACGTGATTTTGATAGGTGGTGTTATGAATCACGAGTTTCGAACAATCAAAAGTCTGAATTGGAGAGCTATTTAGAAGAGGCTAGATTTCCAAGGGCAGAGACATTTAACATCTTGGATTGGTGGAAAACCAATAGTCCTAGGCTATCTGTATTGGCGAAGATAGCACGTGACATTCTAGCAGTCCCAGCCACTACCGTTGCATCAGAGGCGGCATTTAGTGTTGGTGGTCGTGTCATTGATGAGTCACGTACGTGTTTGCTTCCAGATGCAGTAGAAGCATTGGTAGTAGCTGATGATTGGATTGGATCAATTTCCAAAAGGAGTAAGTAATTTAACTACATCTTTGATATCGTTAATGTTGTATTTATTAATATAATTTGTCTCATATTATTATGTTTTGACTAATGCAGTTGTTAATGATGTGGGATCATCTAGGACTCAAACAGATATCGCTTAAAGTTATGACATATCAGGTTGATGATTGTTTTTCTTTTTGTCTTTTTTTTTTTTTTGCCGCATTTGGTTTTAATATTTTAAGTACATTGACCATTTTTCACTTTTGACGATAGGTGGCATCACGAAGGCTTAATTATTGCATACTGTGGTGGGAGAAAAGAGATTGAAGTTAGTTAAACATTTTGTTTCTTTATAGTGGACAATTGGACATGTTGCATTTTTAAGTTTTGTATTTGTATTTGTATTTCTAAGTTTGTGTTTCAATGTGTAAGATCAATTTGTTAGTGGTTTGTCTTATTTCTTTGGATTTTTAATTTATATAATAGTCCACTTAATTCATTGTTTTGGGCCAAGAAGTGTTGCTATTGTTGTTGCTCAAATGATCAAATCCTATTTTCCACACCAAAAAAAAAAAAAACGGGTTGGGCCCAGACCCGACCCGGAAATCCGGGTCTGAAAAATTGAATCCGGGTCCGAGACCTAATGAGTCTCGGATCGGGTCGGGTCTGGCCCCAGGCCTTAACTAAAGGGCTGGGTATTGTTTGGGCCTGGGCCTGGGTAGGGGATTCCCTACCCAATGCCAGGCCTACTTGGATGAACCTAGACACATTCCAATAATCACATTAATTATGTATATATATTAGAATATACAACACCAAGCATAAGTGATTCATTATTCATCTTTTTCTAGGAAAAAGAGAAGACAAAAAATCCTCTCCTCTCTCTCAATTTTCGTGCTCTCTCCCTCTCTTACACTAGTGTTCTTCACTTGATTTTGAATCAAGAAGAAGAACAAAGTAAGTTTAAGAGAACACTAATTCATAGAGTTATTCTCTTAAACCGATTCCTTCCTAAACCCGTTCTTTTCTAGCAAGAAGAACGTGTGTTTCTTCCGGTGTGATGTGGATCACCTTTGGAGAATCCATACGTTTGGATTTCGTGAGCAATCCGGAGAAGGAACAACGCTAGTAGTCGGGAGCATACGCTAAACAATCAAAGGTAACGGTTTATTATGCTTTGATTGATTTCATTTATATATCTATGTCCTATGTGTTTAAATATATGTTTTAATATTTACACATCCTACATCGAACGCCTGGTTGAGCACCCAAGGGTACACCCCTTGGGATTCGCTTATTTTGAATTTGATTTAAATTTACGCACTTTCCACGCTTTCTCGCTTCCGCTCGCGCTCCCGGGCGGATCCGCTTGTCCTTCAAGTGGTATCAGAGCCCGGTTCGATGTAAGGGGCATAGATCTATGTGTTTGGCATGATTTACTTGCTTTTAAATAGCTTTATTGGCATGTTAGATTACATAAATATATGAATAATATGATGATTCAATTGTTTCAATTTAATGGACTTTTGGCATGATTAATTTTGTTAGATTGGATCTAAAATTGCATGTTTATTTTCAGAATAATATTAATGTTATTGTGCTGAAACAGTTTTGAAAAACAAAAAAAAAAAAAAGATTTTGGGATCGGTCGGCAGCGGCCGCGCGCTGTGCACAGCCGGCCGCCGCCGCGCGCGGCTCAGCGCGCGCGCTGCCCTGTGCGCGCGGGCGGCCGGCCAGCACCACTGCTGGGCCGTTTTGTGCCGTTTTTCGACTTTTTCCGGAAAATTCGATTTTTTGTATTTTCTGCACAATATTCTGAAAATATGTTAATTTTGCATTTTTGATTTTGGGATAATTGGATTATTCCTTGAATTAAATTTGCTTAATTAATTTGGGATTAATACATGCATTGGATGCATTGTTTAAAATGTCCATTAAATTTAAAATTTGAATTTTGCATATTATTTGTATATTTATGCTTTTGTGATGTTGGACATCACTTGGGTATTTGGAATATCCATTGGTTATTTATGCATGATTATTTGGAACAATTATGTTATGTGAGTTGATGGAATCAACATGGGATGATCACAAAGCCCTAGACCTTGTGTATGGATGAATGAATGTTTATTTATTTTCTGTTGGGTGGGGCCTGCGTGCCTCTTGTTTTTGGGACTATCATCTCCCATATTTTCAGCCTCATGATGTTAAGGCTTGTTTTCTTTATTCCCGATGTATACTTTCAGTTGTAATGAGAGTAGATAGGATTGGTGAGGTTTCAATTTTAACAAGCAATTGGAGTCGGAGACCCCAAGGAGGAGCATCAAGGCGTAAAACAAGAGCACTACAAGGTCCATTGGAATGACAATGGGTTTATTACTATTGTAATAATTTGGGTAAAATACAATTTACCCCCTGTGTTATTGAAAAAGTTCAATTTACCCCCCTATGAAAAAACACAGTGCAAAAAACCCCCCTATACTTTTAGAAATGATGCAATTTACCCCTCGACGTGACTGATTTAGGGGGGCAATTGCACCATTTCTAAAAGTATAGGGGGTTTTTTGCACTTTATTTTTTCACAGGGGGGAAATTGAACTTTTCCAATAACACAGGGGGTAAATTGTCTTTAACCCGTAAATAATTTAGGACCACCCTAGACAGACCATAGACTCACTGCGGGCTCAGTGGGTCGCATAGGTTGGGCTTGTGATCATCCTAACAGGGGTATACTATGTTTTATGCATGCAACATTTTTTATTTATCGCTTTAAATATTGCATATTTATGCATGCTAAAACACCATCATGTGATGAGGTCTCGGTCACACTTAAACTCTCATTTGGTTAGACCAAATTAAATATTAGGCCCAGAACGGACTTGGATCAAAATGGTATTTTGGTCTGTCCGAGCCTTCCATCCACAGTAATGTGGTGAGGAAGCTACCACTACCCAAGTGTGGTCTCACGAGTCGTGGCACACTTGGAATAGGGGAAAGCTGCACTATTGTTGTGAACAAAAAGACTGCGCTCGCTGTTTCCCTGTCTCACGAGTCGTGGGGGGCGACAGTTTGAGGCATGATTTGGTTGATGGGTCGGGCCCAACACTGAGTAACATGGTTCGCTTGGAGTCCTCGGGACCATGTGAATAGGTGAGGCAAAATATCTTGGGAATCTCATTGGATGAGAATGATATTGGATATCTCCCACAAGGTCTTCTTCATGTGAATCGTAAAAGCGGGGCATGGAGATTACGCTTGTGGATCCCAAGCCCACTAGGAAATGGTTTCCCGAAACTCCGCTTGAGAGTGGCGGACTTTCGTATAAATAGTGGGAGGGTTAAAGACAAAAAGACCAAGTCTTCAACTTGAAAGATAATATTACCATCATCTGCTAATTTCTGCTTTACATTTTCATTAATGTAGATATGTCTAAGAACCCGTTAACCATGATTCTTGAGACTAACAAATTCAACGGAACGAACTACTCAGACTGGCTGAGAAACCTGAGGATTGTCCTTGGTTTCGAGAACAAAGGCTACGTCTTGGACGAGCCGCCACCGAGCGACTTACCGGAGGGGTCCACGCCTGAAGAACGTTTGACGTTCAAGAAATGGCATGAGGACAACCGGAAAGTACGCAGTATCATACTGTCTTCAATGTCTAACGACATCCAGAAGCAGTATGAGAGGCTGGACAACGTCTCCGCCATAATGCTCCGCATGAACGAGGTTTATGCGGTTCCGGATAGGCATATTAGATATGCCGCCACAAAAGCATTCTTTGGCACCAAGCTCGCTGAAGGAGCATCTGTACAGAGTCATGGGGTCAAGATGCTCTCCCTAGTGGAGAAACTCGAGGACCTTAAAGCTGGGCTTAACAATGACACGTACATTGACGTGATCCTCCAGTCGCTTCCTCCATCCTATGACCCGTTTGTTTGTAAACTACAACATGAACGGACTTGAGAAGTCTATTCATGAGTTGATCAACATGCTGGTCCAATACGAGGCAACGACCCACAAGTCGGCGCCGGCGGTATTGATAGGAGAGGCTTCGACCTCCAAGGCGAATGGCAAGAGGGCCGGACGCTGGAAGAGGAAGAAGGGCAAAGGGAAGACGGTTGCGGCCCCTGCTCACGCTCCGGGCGTCCCTGTTTGCTCCGGTTGGACCGAGCAAAGGGAAAGGGAAGGCCCGTGGTTCTCAGCGGTCCAAGGAAAATGATGTCTGCATGCATTGCCAAGGAAAGGGCATTGGAAGAGGGAGTGCTCACAACTCCTCTCCAACCCAGGTATGTTTGTGGTTGAAGTAAACATGATTACTAATTCTGCTTCATCGGTATTGGATACCGGGTGTGGTGCTCACATCTGCAATGATTTGCAGGCACTGCAAAGAAGCAGAAGGCTAACCAAGGATGAGATGATCCTGAGGCTAGGCGATGGCAAGGCCGTTGCTGCGGAGGCCGTAGGATCACTAGAGTTAGCCATTAGTAGTCATGTTAGGATTGTTCTGAACGACTGTTTCTATGTACCTAGCATGATTAAAAACATTGTTTCCATCCCGATCCTTGATAAGGAGGGATATGAATTTACCATCAATAAAAATGGTTTTTTTCATTATCAAAGATGGTATTTCTCATCTGCTTGGTAATTGGTCAACGGTCTGTACATACTTCAATAGTCTAATTGGATTATGACTGCAGAACACAAACAAAAACGTGATGATCATAATAACGCACAGATATCGCATGCGAGGTTAGGTCATATCTCTAAAGATAGGATAAGAAGGTTGGTGGACTCAAAGAGTCTAGAAATAGACGATTTGGACAACCTACCGACCTGCGAATCCTGCCTAAAGGGAAAGATGACCAAGAAACCCTTTGTTGGACAAAGTACGCTAGCCAGTGGTCTGTTGGATTTGATCCATACAGATGTCTGTGGTCCACTAAATAGTCAGGCTAGAGGTGGGTACTCATACTTCATAACCTTTACCGATGATCACTCACAGTATGGTTATCTTTACCTGATGAGGTACAAGTCTGAAGCCTTTGGAAGGTTTAAGGAATACAGACTTGAAGTAGAGAACCAAACCGGTCGAAAGATCAAAGCCCTTCGGTCGGACCGAGGTGGAGAGTATTTGAGTGGTGAGTTCACTGATTATCTAAAAGAGAATGGGATTCTCTCTCAGTGGACTCCTCCTGGAACACCGCAGCTTAATGGTGTGTCTGAAAGGAGGAATCGGACCTTGTTGGACATGGTCCGATCCATGATGAGTTTACCGAACTACCCCTTTCCTTCTGGGGATACGCTCTTGAGACGGCGGCCAAAGTTTTGAACTTGGCGCCATCTAAAAACGTGTCCCAGACGCCATATGAGATATGGCATGGCAAGCCTGCCTCCTACAAATGCTTGAAAGTGTGGGGTTGTCCCGCATATGTCAAGAGATTAGTGGGAGATAAACTGGACTCGAGGTCTAGTTTATGCAGGTTCATCGGCTATCCGAAAGAAACTGCGGGGTATAATTTCTATGATCCCTCCGAGCAAAAGGTTTTTGTCTCGCGAAACGCAGTGTTCTTGGAAAAAGGTCTTCCATCGGATAGTCGACGCGATGAGGTACTCCTTGAGGAATCAAGTGAGGTACCCCATGAGGCGGCAGTGACATCTGAGCCAGTGGTTCCCACTGATATTGTTCCAGTCTTCCGTAGGTCGGCCAGAGTATCCCATGCACCTGATAGGTATGGATTTCTGGGCCTGACCGTCAGTTGGATAATGATCCTAAGACGTACGGAGAAGCGATGTCGGACATCGATTCGGACAAGTGGCTTGAGGCCATGAAATCCGAGATGGACTCGATGGGTACAAACAAGGTTTGGACCCTAGCAGATCCACCAAAAGGGGTTAAACCCGAAGCTGGAACATACGTTTGTCCAGTGTAGTCGGAATGTGTAGCGAGGACGGTGGATTCCAAGAAGAGGATCCGTCCCCTGTCAGTATGTAACAGAGGTATCTCCTATAAACTCGGAGACACGTTCATGTTGTTTGAAGCTGTGGCCACAGTAGTTGGTCGAACAGGGAATGGTTTCCTGTGTCGATGCAATGAAGCATACGTGGTCTCGAGTATTAAGCATAGATGCCTAGTCAAGGATGGGAACCGACGCCCAATTCCATACCTAGACTAAGGCCGGGAGACGGTAGACGGAAGGATCGTACCCGTACGGAATCGCGCCTAAATGTTCATGCCAATTGACCTAGTCTCTAGTGCCATGGACCGTTGCTAGACGGCCACCCATGGTAACGGCCCTTGTGGGACACGGGCCCAAGTCTAGCTGAGGGTGAACCTAAAGGGTCACACACAAATCACCGAGAAGGTTGAGAGATCGACTTGGAGTCAATCTCGAAGGATAAATAAGTAATTGGATTACTTAAGGGAAAGTCCATTGGATGGACGGGCCGATATTGTATCGGGCTTTCATTTAATCGGTAAATTGGATTTTCGATTAAATATGGAAAGTTGAGACGTTGGATCTTTTAATTGGATTAAAAGGTCAACGACAGAAATAATTCCTAATTTGGAATAGGAAGAAGTTGGACTTCTCCCCTTATTTAAACATGGCCGACATGCTCCCTTGGAGGAGGCAAAATCAGCCATGTTTCATGCTATGTTGTATGTTGACTTATCTCTTTTGGAAAGAGACAAATCAACTCCATCAAGCTCTTCCCTTTTGGTATGATTTGATCATACCATAAATTTTGGTAGGCTTGATTGAAGAATTGATGGTGATTGATTGGAATGAATCTAGACATCCTTGGATGAACCTAGACACATTCCAATAATCACATTAATTATGTATATATATTAGATAATATACAACACCAAGCATAAGTGATTCATTATTCATCTTTTTTCTAGGAAAAAGAGAAGACAAAAATCCCTCTCCTCTCTCTCAACTCTCGGCCTCTGTCCCTCTCTCGCACTTGTGTTCTTCACTTGATTTTGAATCAAGAAGAAGAACAAAGTAAGTTTAAGAGAGCACTAATTCATAGAATTCTTCTCTTAAACCGATTCCTTCCTAAACCCGTTCTTTTCTAGCAAGAAGAACGTATGTTTCTTCCGGTGTGGTGTGGATCACCTTTGCAGAATCCATACGTTTTGGATTTCGTAAGCATTCCGGAGAAGGAACAACACAAGTAGCCGGGAGCATACGCTAGACAATCAAAGGTAATGGTTTATTACACTCTGATTGATCATATATATTTTTCTATGCCCTATGTGTTTAATATTAATTTCCAATATTTACACATTCAACATCGAACGCCCGATTGAGCACCCAAGGGTACACCCTTGGGATTCGTTTATCTAAATGTGATTTAAATTTACGCACTATTTTCTCGCATTCTCGCTTCCGCTCGCACTCCGGACGGATCCGCTTGTCCTTCAAGTGGTATCAGAGCCCGGTTCGATGTAAGGGGCATAGATCTATGTGTATTGGCATGATCTACTTGCTTTTAATGGCTTTATTGACATGTTAGATTGTATAAAATATGAAATATCATAATGCAATTATTTGGATTTAATGGACTTTTGGCATGCTTTATTTTGTTAGATTGGATCTAAAATTGCATGCTTATTTTCAGAATAATATTACTGTTATTATGCTGAAAAAGTTTTGAAAAAAAAAAAAAAACTGGATCGAACTGGCAGTGGCCGCGCGCAGGCGGCGCCTACGCGCGGATGATGCCGGCAGAGGCCAGCACAACGGCTGGGCCGTTTTGTGCCTTTTTCGACTTTTTCCGAAACAATTTGATTTTCTGTATTTTCTGCACAATATTCTGAAAATATATTAAATTTGCATTTTTGATTTTGGAATAATTGGATTATTCCTTGAATTAAATTAATTTGGGATTAATACATGCATTGGATGCATTGTTTAAAATGTCCATTAAATTTGAAATTTGAATTTTGCATATTATTTGTATGTTTATGCTTTTGTGATGTGGACATCACTTGGGTATTTGGAATATCCATTAGTTATTTATGCATGATTATTTAGAATAATTATGTTATGTGTGTTGATGGAATCAACATGGATGATCACAAGAGCCCTAGACCTTATGTATGGATGAATGTATGATCATTTATTTTCTGTTGGGTGGGGCCTGCGTGCCTCTTGTTTTTGGGACTATCATCTCCCGTATTTTGAGCCTCATTATGTTAAGGCTTATTTTTATTATTACCAATGTATTACTTTCAGTTGTAATGAGAGTAGATAGGATTGGTGAGATTTTAATATTAACAAGCATTCGGATGGGAGACCCCAAGGAGGAGCATCAGGCGTGAAACAAGAAGCACTACAGGCCCATTGGAATGACAATGGTATATTATTATTGTAATAAATTTAGGACCACCTAGACAGACCATAGACTCACTGCGGGCTCAGTGGGTCGCATAGGTTGGGCTTGTGATCATCCTAACAGGGGTATGCTATGTTTTCTGCATGCGGCGTATTTATTTATCGCTTTAAATATTGGATATTTATGCATGCTAAAAACACAATAAATGTGATAAGGTCTCGGTCATACACAAACTCTCATTTGGTTGGAACCCAAATTAAATATTAGGCCCAGAACGGACTTAGATCAAAATGGTACTTTGATCTGTCCGAGCTTTCCATCCACAATAATGTGGTGAGGAAGCTACCACTACCAAGTGTGGTCTCACGAGTCGTGGCACACTTGGACTAGGGGAAAGCTGCACCATTGTTGTGAACAAAAAGACTGCGCTCGCTATTTCCCTGTCTCACGAGTCGTGGGGGGCGACAGTTTGAGGCATGATTTGGTTGATGGGTTGGGCCCAACACTGAGTAACACGGTTCGCTCGGAGTCCTCGGAACTATGCGAATAGGTGAGGCAAAATATCTTGGGAATCTCATTGATGAGAATTGAAAGAATATGTGGATCGTCCCGGGAAAACTGCGCGAATGCGGAAGCGTGGTATAAAAATAAAATACCGAAATTTAAAACATGCTTTAAATTAAAGAACACGTTTCAAGGGTGTGCCCTTCAAATTTCCCGGTGTTCGGTGTATCACATGAATAAACAACATACAATAATAATGGAGGCCATAGGGTTGAAAATTAAAAGGGATGAAAATCATAAAAACGAGACCTACCCATTGTCGTTTTCGTCTTCAACGGCTACACGCGTTGTTCCCCATTTTGCACCAAGATCTCGTTCTTGAGACCCTCCAAATCGTGACACACGATCCACCTCGTACCTTTGCACGTCGTGCTAGCAACGAACAAGTATGTAATTTTATTGGAGTGGATGAATCAACAACACGTTATGAATTAACGATGTTGATTCATCAATGTTCTAATGTTCCAAGAATAAAGAACAAGAAAACGACTTTCTTGCTAAGAGAGAGAGGGGCGGACGAGAGGGGAGAGGGAGAGAGACGAGTTGGTGTGTGTGTGTTGGAAGTTCATCATACTTAAAAGGTGCAAGGCTAGGGTTTATATAGAGGAGGAGTTAAATCCTCTTTAAACTCCAACTCTTTAGAAGCTTAATTTGACTAGGATTTTGACCTAGTCAAAGTCCTAGTCAAAGTAGAATTTGACCTTGTCAAATTCAATCCTAGTCTTTCATCTCTCCCATTAAATCTCAACCATTAATTTAATTTAATGGAATATTTAAATCCTATTAAATATTCCAAGAGGCCAATAAATATAATAAATATTAATATTTATTCTAGGCCCATTAAATTAATTCTCTTAATAAATCCAATTTATTAATTTAATTCCCTTTATCAAATAGAAGGAATTAATTCTCCAAGACAATATAGGACCCGATTAAATCTAATTTAATCATTCCTTTACTCCAACATTTAATTCCAAATTAAATACTAAGTGTGTGTGGATAGTGTGTGACTCTTTAGGTTTACCTTTCAGCTAGACTTGGTCGGATTCCTAGAATTCGTCCGTTACCATGGGTTGCCATCTAGCAACGGTCCATGGCACAAGAGACTAGGTGAAATATTCGGGGATGAACATTTAGGCTCTAACAGTACACTTGTCCTTCTGTCTACGGTCTCATCACTTAAGGTCTAGGGCACGGAAAATGCAGGTACCCATTTTGGACCTAAGTGTCGGTCTGTCCTTACTAAACACCGCAAGGTAAACCTTCCCTTCTGTTCAGTTACTGTGGCCACAGATTTTAGGGACAGACACAGAGCATACATGAGACTCAACTGTCAATGCCTTTTGACAGGAGACAGATCCTTTCTTGGAAACTACTGTCACTCTGTACATCAGAGCTGCACTAGACATGGCTTATGACTACTCAAGAGTATTTTGGCAATCTCTCACCATATCTAAGATACCGACCTGATGTAACAGGTAAACTCAGCAGTTCCTCAAGTCAAAGGACTTGACCTGTACCGTTGGAATCGGAATACACGTCATACCTTGCTGACCATACTCAAGGTCCTTCGTAAGACGGTTCCCGCGAGTCACCTCAGTCAGCTGCTTCCTAGCATGCTAACCCACTAACACTGCTTAGACGACCTTCGTCACCCGTCGATGAAAATACGACAGCAGATGCTTAGTGCAAGTCTCAAGGGAATCTCGGTACCCATTTTCGAGATTCCTTGAACTTGGAGATTTCCAGACTGATTCGGTAAGACTGATTTCATGGACCTACCTCCAAGTGTAGTCCCGGTCCCCGAAATCGATTCTCAGTCCGTGGGCTTTGTTTGCGTAGTGAACAGATATGTAATAGCAGATATAAGTGAACGTAAACAAAGTATTTTCCATATGAATTTTCACTTCTTTATTCATAAATGATTTATCAAACACCTGAAATTGTCTAGACATAGGTTACATATTCCCGCCAAAATTGGCTTACATGGTCACTTATTCTAACAATCTCCACTTGACCTTTAAAGCCAATCGCCCATATGTCTAAATCCTTATCTTCTCAAGATGTTGCGTATGACCGCTCTACGACATAGGCTTTGTCAACGGATCTGCTGTGTTGTCTGCTGAGTTGACTCGGTCCATCCGAACGTCACCTCTTCCTACCATTTCTCTAAGAAGATGGTAGCGTCTAAGAATGTATTTGGAACGGTGATGAGATCTCGGTTCCTTTGCTTGCGTTATTGCACTGTTGTTTATCACAGAAGATGACAACAGGCTCGACGATGCTAGGCACCACACCCAACTCTTGGATGTAGTTTCTCATCCAAACCGCTTCCTTAGCAGCTTCTAAAGCTGCTATGTATTCAGCCTCTGTAGTGGAGTCAGCAGCGGTTGCTTGCTTGGAACTTTTCCAAGCCACTACTCCTCCATTGAGCTTGAATACGTAACCCGATTGAGACTTGGCATCATCGTCATCAGACTGGAAGCTAGCGTCGCTAAAGCCTTCCAGGATCAGCTCTCCATTGCCATAGACTAAGAACATTTCCTTAGTCCTCCTTAGGTACTTAAGGATGCCCTTAACAGCATTCCAATGTGCCTCTCCGCACAGGACTGATATCTGCTTGTTACGCTCAAAGCGTACGCAATGTCAGGCTTAGTGCAGTGGACCTCATATTGGATGCTACCTACGGCAGAAGCATAGGGGATGACTTTCATCCTTTTAAGTTCCTCGTCAGTCTGTGGGGACTGTTTCTTGCACAACTTGATCGCATGCCTCATGGGAAGGAATCCTCGTTTGGAGTTGTCCATTCGATATCTCTTTAGGACTTTCTCCATGTACGAGTTATGGGTGAGTCCTAACATCCTTTTAGATCTGTCCCTGACAATCTGGATGCCTAGGATGTAGGAGGCTTCACCCAAGTCCTTCATGGAAAACTGGGTTGACAACCATGCTTTTGTATTTCCCAACATTCTAACGTCATTACCAATGAGTAGAATGTCATCCACATAAAGCACTAGGAACACTATTGAGCTCCCACTGATCTTCTTGTATACACAAGGGTCGGATTCGTTCTTGATGAAGTCATAACCCTGTATTACTTCATCAAATCGAATGTTCCAACTTCGGGATGCTTGTTTGCGGCCATAGATGGACTTCTGGAGACGACAAACTTTTTGTTCTTTTCCAGTGACCGTGAAACCCTCCGGCTGATCCATATAGATCTCTTCTTCAACGAAACCGTTGAGGAAGGCCGTTTTTACGTCCATCTGCCATATCTCATAGCCATACCATGCTGCTATGGCGAGCAGGATCCGAATGGACTTAGCTATGGCTACTGGCGAATAGGTATCCTCAAAATCGACCCTGGGTCTTTGAGTGTATCCCTTAGCTGCAAGCCTAGCCTTAAAGGTTGTGACTTCTCCATCAACGCCAAGTTTGCGCTTGTAGACCCACTTACAGCCCACTGGCTTAACACCTTTCGGTGGATCTACAAGTCTCCAGACTTGGTTCTCGCTCATGGAGTACATTTCGATTTTCATGGCCTCAAGCCATTCCCCAGAGTCGATTGTCAGACATCGCTTCTCTGTATGTCTTAGGATCGTTATCCAAAAGATCGGTCGCTCCTAGAAAGCCATATCTCACTGGAGGTCTCGACTCTCTAGTGGACCTATGGAGAATGGGAACGTCAGTGGTGACTGTGGGCGCTGACTGTATCGGAGCCGGCGTTCAGGGACCTGGGGCTGGCCGTTTCTGAGGTTGTCTTTCATGCCTAGCATGTTGGACTTCTCGAGGTTGGTCAGCCCTTCGTGTGTCTATCCTGAATCCTCTAAGTGAGGGTTCCGCGACTACCTCTGATGGCTGGATTCCATCGCTTGATTCCTCAAGGATCAGCTCATCAGGTTGGACATCCTCTGGGAAGCCTTGCTCCAAGAGTACTGCATTCCTTGAAACAAACACCTTTTGTTCCAAGGGGTCGTAAAAGTAATAACCCGCAGTTTCTTTAGGGTATCCAACGAACCTGCATAAGGTAGACCTGGATTCTAGCTTATCTCCCACTAACCTCTTGACGTATGCGGGGCTACCCCATAGTTTCAAGTAGTTGTAGGATGCAGGCTTGCCGTACCATATCTCATATGGCGTTTGGTCCAATGTACTGGTAGGCGCCAAATTTAACAACTTGGCCAGTAGTTTTCTAATGCATAGCCCCAAAAGGATAAGGGCAGTTTGGTAAAACTCATCATGGACCGAACCATGTTAAACAGGGTTCGATTCCTCATTTCAGAGACACCATTTAATTGTGGCATTCCGGGAGGTGTCCATTCTGAAATTATACCATTTTATTTTAGATAATCAAGGAACTCGGTACTAAGGTATTTACCGCCTCGGTCTGACCGTGGGACTTTAATTTCGCTGTCGGTCTGGTTCTCCACTTCAAGTCTGAATTCTTTAAACCTCTCAAGAGCTTCAGACTTGTATCTCATTAGGTAAACATAACCATACCGTGAATGATCATCGGTAAAGGTTATGAAGTAAGAGAACCCACCTCGGGCCTGCGTCCTTAGTGGTCCACATACGTCTGTATGGACCAAGTCCAACAGACCTGTGGCAAGCCTGCTTTGTCCTACAAAGGGCTTCTTGGTCATTTTCTCTTTTAGACAAGATTCACAAGTTGGTAGATCACTCAAGTCCCCAACCTCTAGGTTCTTTGAGTCTACCAACCTTTTCATCCTATCTTGGGATATGTGACCTAGCCTAGCATGCCACAGTCGTGCGTTCCTGTTATTATCTAATTACGTTTGTGTTGAGTGTTGAGAACGAAGTTCGTTTGTTGCAAGATATAGAGCTCGTTATGCAATGTACCAAGTAGATGAGCAATTCCACACCTCTCATCAAATAAAAGCAATTTTTTATTGATTCTAAACTCATAACCACTATTGTCCAATAATGGAATGGAAATGATGTTTTTAATCATACTAGGTACAAAATAAACTTGCTCTAAATCTATGCTAATACTATCACTAATTACTAGAGTGGCGGATCCTACTGCTTCTGCCGAGATGGCCTTGCCATTCCCAAGCTTCAGGATCATGTCCCCGCTACCCAGTTTTCTGCTTTTTTTCAACACCTGCAAGTCATTGCAAATGTGAGCTCCACAGCCGGTATCTAATACCCAAGAGGCAGAATTAGTGACCATATTAACCTCAATCACATAAATACCTTGGTTCGAGAAGAGTTTGGAGCACTCTCTCTTCCAATGCCCTTTCTCACGGCAGTTGATACATATGTCATATGCCTTCGACTGTTGCTTGGAGACAACCTTTCCCTTTCCTTTGCCTTTCCCCTCTTTGGCACTGGGAACACTCTTAGTGTTCGTAGCTGCTTGACGGCCCTTTCCCTTCCCTTTCTTCTTTTTCCAACGTCCGGAACCTTTGCCTTTCATCTTGAAAGTTGAAGCACCTCCAAACAATACCGAAGGCGCGGACTTCTTAGTCATTGCCTTGTATTGCACCAACATATTAATCAACTCATGAATGCCCTTTTCAAGTGCATTCATGTTGTAGTTGACGATAAATTGGTCAAAGGAGGGTGGGAGTGATTGAAGGATCACATCTATGTATGTTTCATTATCGAGACCTGCCTTTAGGTCCTCGAGCTTTTCCACCAGGGTAATCATTTTAACCCCGTGCTCTTGTACAGAGGATCCTTCTGTCATTTTAGTTCCAAAGAACGCCTTGGTCGCGATATACCTAGTATGCCGGTCCGGGACTGCATAGCAATCCTTAAGGCAAGCCATTATGGAAGGGACGCGTCTAGGCTTTCATATTGCTTCTGAATCTCATTGGTCATCGAAGCAAGTATGATGCTACGGACCTTCCGGTTATCCTTATGCCAAGTCTCGAATGTCTCACGTTCTTCTGGCGTGAATCCTTCCGGCAAGGTCCTAGGGAGAGGCTCGTCCATGACGTAGCCTTGGTTCTCATAATCTAGGACTATCCTGAGATTGCGCAACCAGTCGTTGTAATTTGTTCCATTGAATTTGTTTGTCTCAAGAATGGTTGAAAGTGGGTTCTTAGACATTTTTAAATCTACATTCAGAAAACAGCGCGCGATCAGCAAAAAATGAAAGACGGTGGTTTGATAAGAAAATAATTAAATGCTTGGTCTTTAGTCATTTAATCCTCCCACTATTTATACGAAAACACGGTACTCTCAAACGTGATTTTCGGAAAACCCTTTCCTAGTAGGCTTGGGATCCACAGCGATTTTTCTCATACCCCGCTTTTACGATTCGCATGGAAAAGATCCTGTAGGAGGTATTCCATTGAAGGACGAGCGGATCCGCCCGGGAGCGCGAGCGGAAGCGAGAAAAGCGAGAAATTGTGCGTAAATTTAAATCAAATTCAAAATACGCGAATCCCAAGGGGTGTACCCTTGGGTGCTCAACCGGGCGTTCGATTGTAGGATGTGTAAATATTAAAACATATACTTAAAACACATAGGGCATAGATATACAAATGAAATCAATCAAAGCGTAATAAACCGTTACCTTTGATTGTTTAGCGTATGCTCCCGGCTACTAGCGTTGTTCCTTCTAATATATATACATAATTAATGTGATTATTGGAATGTGTCTAGGTTCATCCAAGGATGTCTAGATTCATTCCAATCAATCACCATCAATTCTTCAATCAAGCCTACCAAAATTTATGGTATGATCAAATCATACCAAAAGGGAAGAGCTTGATTGGAGTCGATTTGTCTCTTTCCAAAAAGAAACAAGTCAACATACCACCTAGCATGCAACATGGCTGATTTTGCTTCCTCCAAGGGAGCATGTCGGCTATGTTTAATTAAGGGAAGAAGTCCAACTTCTTCCTATTCCAAATTAGGAATTATTTCTCCTCTCGGGTATATAATTTAACGGACCGGGTTTTATCGTAATCCAATTACGACGAACCCAATATTAAATCCAATTTAATGTCCACTTAAATTATTCCCGTTGATCTTTTAATCCAATTAAAAGATCCAACGTCTCAACATCTCAACTTTCCATATTTAATCAAAATCCAATTTATCGATTAAATGAAAGCCCGATACAATATCGGCCCGTCCATCCAATGGACTTTCCCCTAAGTAATCCGATTACTTATTTTATCCTTCGAGATTGACTCCAAGTCGATCTCTCAACCTCCTCGGTGATTTGTGTGTGACCCTTTAGGTTCACCCTCAGCTAGACTTGGGCCCGTGTCCCACAAGGGCCCGTTACCATGGGTGGCCGTCTAGCAACGGTCCATGGCACTAGAGACTAGGTGAATTGGCGTGAACATTTAGGCGCCGATTTCGTACGGGTACGATCCTTCCGTCTACCGTCTCCCGGCCTTAGTCTAGGGTATGGAATTGGGCGTCGGTTCCCATCCTTGACTAGGCATCTATGCTTAATACTCGAGACCACGTATGCTTCATTGCGTCGACACAGGAAATCATTCCCTGTTCGACCAACCACTGTGGCTACAGCTTCAAACAGCATGAACGTGTCTCCGAGTGCATAGGAGATACCTCTGTCACATACTGACAGGGGACGGATCCTCTTCTTGGAATCCACCGTCCTCGCTACACATTCTGACTGCACTGGACAAGGCTTATGATAATCATCTTACAGAATGATTACCTCTCGCCAGATCCAAGATACAGCCGTCCTGTGCACGCGACTGCCATGATCCCTCAAGTCTAACGATTACTCCCGTACTATCGGAACCGGGGAAAACCAATCATACCGACCAACCCTCCAAGGCTTCCATATGATGATCCCCGCGAGTCAGTCCAGTCGGCTCGACCCCAGTCGACCAACCCATCAAGATCGTGTAGGCGTCCCACGCCTGTCGCCGATGAAACACGGCACTCATCCAATGAACACGACTCTTGACGCAAGTCTCAATAGGACTCTCGATGCCCTGTCTCGAGGTCCTCGACTTGGAACGTTTCAGACCCAACTCTTAATCAGTTGGTTTCATGACCACCATCCAATGCGTGGCCCAACTGCACGAGTTGTTATCCATGGTCTGTGGGCTTTGTTGCGATATAAGTTAAACACCGGTTTAACAAATGTAAGATGAGCGCAACAAAGAAGGTACCATTGGTGACGAACACTCATCTTATTCATCACATAATAATATTACATTTACATCAAGTTGTCAGATAGGTTACAAATCGCCAAACCTATTGGCTTTCTGGTCACCTATTCTAACAATCTCCCACTTGACCTAAAGCCAATCACCCATTGTCCTCAAACCTCTTATTCAGATGGTGAGTGTGGGCAACTTGCGACATGGGCTTAGCAAGTGGATCTGCTATGTTTTCTGCGGAGCTGACTCGGTCCAACCGAACGTCACTCGTGCTATCCATCTCTCTAAGCAAATGGTAGCGTCTAAGAATATGCTTGGATCGTGATGAGATCTCGGTTCCTTTGCTAGCGCTATTGCCCCGTTGTTATCATAAAAGATAATTACAGGCTTAGCAATGCTAGGTACTACATCCAACCCTTGGATGTAGCTCATCAACCAAACCACTCCTTAGCAGCTTCCAAAGCCGCTCACTCTATGGTGGAGTCCGCTATGGTAGCCTACTTGGAACTCTTCCAAGTAACCACGCCACCATTAAGTCTGAACACATAACCAGACTGAGACTTGGCATCATCGTCATCCGACTACAAGCTAGTGTCGCTATAGCCTTCCAGTATCAACTCTCCACCGCCGTAGATCAAGAACATGTCCTTAGTCCTTTTTTAGGTACTTCAGGTTAGTCTTGACTGCACTACAGTGTGCCTCCCGGCACACGACTGATATCGACTTGTTACGCTCAAAGCGAAAGCCACATCAGGTCTAGTGCATTGAACAACATACTGTATGCTGCCTACAGCTGAAGCATAGGGGATGTCCAACATCCGTTTATGCTCCTCATCAGTCTTAGGAGACTGCTTCTTGGATAACTTAATTCCATGCCTCATTGGATGGAATCCTCGTTTTGAGTTCTCCATCTTGAATCTCTTCAAGACTTTCTCAATGTACGAGGACTGGGCCATTCCTAACATCCTTCTAGATCTATCCCTGTAGATCTTGATGCCAAGGATGTAGGATGCCTCGCCCATATCCTTCATGGAGAATTGCGTTGACAACCAAGCTTTAGTGGTACCCAACATCTTAGCATCATTCCCAATGAGCAAGATGTCATCCACGTAAAGCACCAAAAACGCAACTGAGCTCCCACTGATCTTCTTGTATACACAAGGATCGGACTCGTTCTTGATGAAATCATATCCCCGTATGACTTCATCAAAACGTATGTTCCAGCTTCGGGTTTAACCCCTTTTGGTGGATCTGCTAGGGTCCAAACCTTGTTTGTACCCATCGAGTCCATCTCGGATTTCATGGCCTCAAGCCCCTTGACCGAATCGATGTCCGACATCGCTTCTCCGTACGTCTTTAGATCATTATCCAACTGACCGGTCAGGCCCAAAAATCCATACCTATCAGGTGCATGGGATACTCTGGCCGACCTACGGAGGACTGGAACAATATCAGTGGGAACCACTGGCTCAGATGTCACTGCCGCCTCATGGGGTGCCTCACATGATTCCTCAAGGAGCACCTCATTGCGTCGACTATCCGATGGAAAACGTTTTTCCAAGAACACTGCGTTTCGCGAGACAAAAAACCTTTTGCTCGGAGGATCATAGAAATAATACCCACAGTTTCTTTTGGATAGCCGATGAACCTGCATAAACTAGACCTCGAGTCCAGTTTGTCTCCTACTAATCTCTTGACATATGCGGGGCAACCCCACACTTTCAAGTATTTGTAGGAGGCAGGCTTGCCATGCCATATCTCATATGGCGTCTGGGATACCTTTTTAGATGGCGCCAAGTTGAAAACTTTGGCCGCCGTCTCAAAAGCGTATCCCCAGAAGGAAAGGGGTAGTTCGGTAAAACTCATCATGGATCGGACCATGTCCAACAAGTTCCGATTCCTCCTTTCAGACACGCCATTAAGTTGTGGTGTT
This sequence comes from Sesamum alatum, assembly GCA_034509735.1. Lineage (NCBI taxonomy): Eukaryota > Viridiplantae > Streptophyta > Magnoliopsida > Lamiales > Pedaliaceae > Sesamum > Sesamum alatum. The sequence continues at coordinate 21,273,879 of JACGWO010000005.1, forward strand.
CCAGGAGGGGTCCACTGAGAGAGAATCCCATTCTCTTTTAGATAATCAGTAAACTCACTACTCAAATACTCTCCACCTCGGTCCGATCGAAGGGCTTTGATCTTTCGACCGGTTTGGTTCTCTACTTCAAGTCTGTATTCCTTAAACCTTCCAAAGGCTTCAGACTTGTACCTCATCAGGTAAACATAACCATACCGTGAGTGATCATCGGTAAAGGTTATGAAGTACGAGTACCCACCTCTAGCCTGAGTATTTAGTGGACTACAGACATCTGTATGGATCAAATCCAACAGACCACTGGCTAGCGTACTTTGTCCAACAAAGGGTTTCTTGGTCATCTTTCCCTTTAGACAGGATTCGCAGGTCGGTAGGTTGGCCAAATCGTCTATTTCTAGACTCTTTGAGTCCACCAACCTTCTTATCCTATCTTTAGAGATATGACCTAACCTCGCATGCCATATCTGTGCGTTATTATGATCATCACGTTTTCGTTTGTGTTCTGCAGTCATAATCCAATTAGACTGTTGAAGTATGTACAGACCGTTGACCAATGTACCAAGCAAATGAGAAATACCATCTTTGATAATGAAAAAACCGTTTTTATTGATGGTAAATGCATATCCCTCCTTATCAAGTACCGGGATGGAAACAATGTTTTTAATCACGCTAGGTACATAGAAACAGTCGTTCAGTACAATCCTAACATAACTACTAATGGCTAACTCTAGTGATCCTACGGCCTCCGCAGCAACGGCCTTGCCATTGCCTAGCCTCAAGATCATCTCATCCTTGGTTAGCATTCTGCTTCTTTGCAGTGCCTGCAAATCATTGCAGATGTGAGCACCACACCCGGTATCCAATACCCAGAAACAGAATTAGTAATCATATTAACTTCAACCACAAACACACCTGGGTTGGAGAGGAGTTGTGGGCACTCCCTCTTCCAATGCCCTTTCCCTTGGCAATGCATGCAGACATCATTTGCCTTGGACCGCTGAGAACCATGGGCCTTCCCTTTCCCTTTGCTCGGTCCAACCAGAGCAACAGGGACGCCCGGAGCATGAGCAGGGGCCACAACCGTCTTCCCTTTGCCCTTCTTCCTCTTCCAGCGTCCGGCCCTCTTGCCATTCGCCTTGGAGGTCGAAGCCTCTCCTATCAATACTGCCGGCGCCGACTTGTGGGTCGTTGCCGCGTATTGGACCAGCATGTTGATCAACTCATGAATAGACTTCTCAAGTCCGTTCATGTTGTAGTTTACAACAAACGGGTCATAGGATGGAGGAAGCGACTGGAGGATCACGTCAATGTACGTGTCATTGTTAAGCCCAGCTTTAAGGTCCTCGAGTTTCTCCACTAGGGAGAGCATCTTGACCCATGACTCTGTACAGACGCTCCTTCAGCGAGCTTGGTTCCAAAGAATGCTTTTGTGGCGGCATATCTAATATGCCTATCCGGAACCGCATAAACCTCGTTCATGCGGGCATTATGGCGGAGACGTTGTCCAACCTCTCATACTGCTTCTGGATGTCGTTAGACATCGAAGCCAGTATGATACTGCGTACTTTCCGGTTGTCCTCATGCTATTTCTCGAACGTTAAACGTTCTTCAGGCGTGGACCCCTCCGGTAAGTTGCTCGGTGGCGGCTCGTCCAAGACGTAGCCTTGGTTCTCGAAACCGAGGACAATCCTCAGGTTTCTCAGCCAGTCCGAGTAGTTCATTCCGTTGAATTTGTTAGTCTCAAGAATCATGGTTAACGGGTTCTTAGACATATCTACATTAATGAAAATGTAAAGCAGAAATTAGCAGATGATGGTAATATTATTGTTCAAGTTGAAGACTTGGTCTTTTAGTTTTTAACCCTCCCACTATTTATACGAAAGTCCGCCACTCTCAAGCGGAGTTTCGGGAAACCATTTCCTAGTGGGCTTGGGATCCACAAGCGTAATCTCCATGCCCCGCTTTTACGATTCACATGAAGAAGACCTTGTGGGAGATATCCAATATCATTCTCATCCAATGAGATTCCAAAGATATTTTGCCTCACCTATTCACATGGTCCCGAGGACTCCAAGCGAACCATGTTACTCAGTGTTGGGCCCGACCCATCAACCAAATCATGCCTCAAACTATCGCCCCCCACGACTCGTGAGACAGGGAAACAGCGAGTGCAGTCTTTTTGTTCACAACAATAGTGCAGCTTTCCCCTATTCCAAGTGTGCCACGACTCGTGAGACCACACTTGGGTAGTGGTAGCTTCCTCACCACATTGCTGTGGATGGAAGGCTCGGACAGACCAAAATAGCATTTTCATCCAAGTCCGTTCTGGGCCTAATATTTAATTTGGTCCAACCAAATGAGAGTTTAAGTGTGACCGAGACCTCATCACATTATGGTGTTTTAGCATGCATAAATATCCAATATTTAAAGCGATAAATAAATACTCCGCATGGAGAAAACATAGCATACCCCTGTTAGGATGATCACAAGCCCAACCTATGCGACTCACTGAGCCCGCAGTGAGTCTATGGTCTGTCTAGGGTGGTCCTAAATTATTACAATAATAATAAAAACCCATTGTCATTCCAATGGGCCTTGAAGTGCTTCTTGTTTCACGCCTTGATGCTCCTCCTTAGGGTCTCCGACTCCAATTGCTTGTTAAAAGTAAAACCTCACCAATCCTATCTACTCTCATTACAACTGAAAGTAATACATTGGTAATAAGAAAACAAGCGTTAACATCATGAGGCTGAAAATACGGGAGATGATAGTCCCAAAAACAAGAGGCACGCAGGCCCCACCCAACAGAAAATAAATAAACATACATTCATCCATACATAAGGTCTAGGGGTCTTGTGATCATCCCATGTTGATTCCATCAACTCACATAACATAATTATTCCAAATAATCATGCATAAATAACCAATGGATATTCCAAATACCCAAGTGATGTCCAACATCACAAAAGCATAAATATACAAATAATATGCAAAATTCAAATTTGAAATTTAATGGACATTTTAAACAATGCATCCAATGCATGTATTAATCCCAAATTAATTAAGCAAATTTAATTCAAGGAATAATCCAATTATCCCAAAATCAAAAATGCAAAATTAACATATTTTCAGAATATTGTGCAGAAAATACAGAAAATCGAATTTCCGGAAAAAGTCGAAAAACGGCATAAAACGGCCCAGCCGTTGTGCTGGCCGGCCGCCCGCGCGCGCTGTGCCGCGCGCTGGCCCTCGGCCAGCAGCGGCCGGCTGCGCACAGCGCGCGCCTGTGCGCAGCGTTCGCGCGCATGGCGCGCGCGGCCACTGCCGGCCCGACCAAATTTTTTTTTTTTTTTGTTTTTCAAAACTGTTTCAGCACAATAACATTAATATTATTCTGAAAATAAGCATGCAATTTTAGATCCAATCTAACAAAATTAAGCATGCCAAAATTCCATTAAATCCAAACAATTGAATCATCATATTATTCATATATTTATGTAATCTAACATGCCAATAAAGCCTTTTAAAGCAAGTAGATCATGTCAAACACATAGATCTACTTGAAGGACAAGCGGATCCGCCCGGGAGCGCGAGCGGAAGCGAGAAAAGCGAGAAATTGTGCATAAATTTAAATTAAATTCAAAATACGCGAATCCCAAGGGGTGTACCCTTGGGTGCTCAACCGGGCGTGCGATGTAGGATGTGTAAATATTAAAACATATACTTAAACACATTAGGGCATAGATATACAAATGAAATCAATCAAAGCGTAATAAACCGTTACCTTTGATTGTTTAGCGTATGCTCCCGGCTACTAGCGTTGTTCCTGAAGGACAAGCGGATCCGCCCGGGAGCGCGAGCGGAAGCGAGAAAGCGTGGAATAAGTGCGTAAATTTAAATAAAATTCAAAATACGTGAATCCCAAGGGGTGTACCCTTGGGTGCTCAACCGGGCGTTCGATATAGGATGTGTAAATATTAAAAACATATATTTAAACACATAGGGCATAGATATATAAATGGAATCAATCAAAGCGTAATAAACCGTTACCTTTGATTGTTTAGCGTATGCTCCCGGCTACTAGCGTTGTTCCTTCTCTGGAATGCTCACGAAATCCAAATGTATGGATTCTCCAAAGGTGATCCACACCACACCGGAAGAAACACACGTTCTTCTTGCTAGAAAAGAACGGGTTTAGGAAGGAATCGGTTTAAGAGAAGAACACTATGAATTAGTGTTCTCTTAAACTTACTTTGTTCTTCTTCTTGATTCAAAATCAAGTGAAGAACACAAGTGTAAGAGAGGGAGGGAGCACGAAAATTGAGAGAGAGGAGAGGATTTTTGTCTTCTCTTTTTCCTAGAAAAAGATGAATAATGAATCACTTATGCTAGGTGTTGTATATTCTAATATATATACATAATTAATCACATTAATTATGTATATATATGAGAATATACAACACCAAGCATAAGTGATTCATTATTCATCTTTTTCTAGGAAAAAGAGAAGAAAAAAAAAAATCCTCTCCTCTCTCTCAATTTTCGTGCTCCCTCCCTCTCTTACACTTGTGTTCTTCACTTGATTTTGAATCAAGAAGAAGAACAAAGTAAGTTTAAGAGAACACTAATTCATAGTGTTCTTCTCTTAAACCGATTCCTTCCTAAACCCGTTCTTTTCTAGCAAGAAGAACGTGTGTTTCTTCCGGTGTGGTGTGGATCACCTTTGGAGAATCCATACGTTTGGATTTCGTGAGCATTCTGGAGAAGGAACAACGCTAGTAGCCGGGAGCATACGCTAAACAATCAAAGGTAACGGTTTATTACGCTTTGATTGATTTCATTTGTATATCTATGCCCTATGTGTTTAAATATATGTTTTAATATTTACACATCCTACATCGAACGCCCGGTTGAGCACCCAAGGGTACACCCCTTGGGATTCGCGTATTTTGAATTTGATTTAAATTTACGCACAATTTCTCGCCTCCTCGCTTCCGCTCGCTCTCCCCGGTCGGATCCGCTTGTCCTTCAAGTGGTATCAGAGCCCGGTTCGATGTAAGGGGCATAGATCTATGTGTTTGCATGATCTACTTGCTTTTAAATGACTTTATTGGCATGTTAGATTACATAAATATATGAGTAATATGATGATTCAATTGTTTGGATTTAATGGACTTTTGGCATGCTTAATTTTGTTAGATTGGATCTAAAATTCCATGCTTATTAGGCGGCCGGCTAGCACAACGGCTGGGCCGTTTGGTGCCGTTTTTCGACTTTTTTCCAGAAAATTTAATTTTCTGTATTTTCTGCACAATATTCTGAAAATATATTAATTTTGCATTTTTGATTTTTGAATAATTGGATTATTCCTTGGATTAATTTTGCTTAATTAATTTGGGATTAATACATGCATTGGATGCATTGTGTAAAATGTCCATTAAATTTAAAATTTGAATTTTGCATATTATTTATATGTTTATGCTTTTGTGATGTTGGACATCACTTGGATATTTGGAATATCCATTGGTTTTATTGCATGATTATTTGGAATAATTATGTTATATGTGAGTTGATGGAATCAACATGGGATGATCACAAAGCCCTAGACCTTGTGTATGGATGAATGAATGTTTATTTATTTTCTGTTGGGTGAGGCCTGCGTGCCTCTTGTTTTTGGGACTATCATCTCCCGTATTTTCAGCCTCATCATGTTAAGGCTTGTTTTCCTTATTACCAATGTATTACTTTCAGTTGTAATGAGAGTAGATAGGATTGGTGGGGTTTTAATTTTAACAAGCAATTGGAGTCGGAGACCCCAAGGAGGAGCATCAAGGCGTGAAACAAGAGCACTACAAGGCCCATTGGAATGACAATGGGTATATTACTATTGTAATAATTTAGGACCACCCTAGACAGACCATAGACTCACTGCGGGCTCAGTGGGTCGCATAGGTTGGGCTTGTGATCATCCTAACAGGGGTATGCTATGTTTTTATGCATGCGGCGTTTTTTATTTATCGCTTTAAATATTGGATATTTATGCATGCTAAAACACCATAATGTGATGAGGTCTCGGTCATACTTAAACTCTCATTTGGTTGGACCAAATTAAATATTAGGCCCAGAACGGACTTGGATCAAAATGGTATTTTGGTCTGTCCGAGCCTTCCATCCACAGCAATGTGGTGAGGAAGCTACCACTACCCAAGTGTGGTCTCACGAGTCGTGGCACACTTGGAATAGGGGAAAGCTGCACTATTGTTGTGAACAAAAAAGACTGCGCTCGCTGTTTCCCTGTCTCACGAGTCGTGGGGGGCGACAGTTTGAGGCATGATTTGGTTGATGGGTCGGGCCCAACACTGAGTAACGTGGTTCGCTTGGAGTCCTCGGGACCATATGAATAGATGAGGCAAAATATCTTGAGAATCTTATTGGATGAGAATGATATTGGATATCTCCCACAAGGTCTTCTTCATGTGAATCGTAAAAGTGGGGCATGGAGATTACGCTTGTGGATCCCAAGCCCACTAGGAAATGGTTTCCCGAAACTCCGCTTGAGAGTGGCGGACTTTCGTATAAATAGTGGGAGGGTTAAAGACTAAAAGACCAAGTCTTCAACTTGAACAATAATATTACCATCATCTGCTAATTTCTGCTTTACATTTTCATTAATGTAGATATGTCTAAGAACCCGTTAACCATGATTTTTGAGACTAACAAATTCAACGGAACGAACTACTCGGACTGGCTGAGAAACCTGAGGATTGTCCTCGATTTCGAGAACCAAGGCTACGTCTTGGACGAGCCGCCACCAAGCGACTTACCGGAGGGGTCCACGCCTGAAGAACGTTTGACGTTCGAGAAATGGCATGAGGCGGAAGGTACGCAGTATCATACTGGCTTCGATGTCTAACGACATCCAGAAGCAGTATGAGAGGCTGGACAACGTCTCCGCCATAATGCTCCGCATGAACGAGGTTTATGTGGTTCCGGATAGGCATATTAGATATGCCGCCACAAAAGCATTCTTTGGCACCAAGCTCGCTGAAGGAGCGTCTGTACAGAGTCATGGGGTCAAGATGCTCTCCCTAGTGGAGAAACTCGAGGACCTTAAAGCTGGGCTTAACAATGACACGTACATTGACGTGATCCTCCAGTCGCTTCCTCCATCCTATGACCCGTTTGTTGTAAACTACAACATGAACGGACTTGAGAAGTCTATTCATGAGTTCATCAACATGCTGGTCCAATACGAGGCAACGACCCACAAGTCGACGCCGGCGGTATTGATAGGAGAGGCTTTAACCTCCAAGGCGAATGGCAAGAGGGCCGGACGCTGGGAGAGGAAGAAGGGCAAAGGGAAGACGGTTGTGGCCCCTGCTCACGCTCCGGGCGTCCCTCTTGCTCCGGTTGGACCGAGCAAAGGGAAAGGGAAGGCCCGTGGTTCTCAGCGGTCCAAGGCAAATGATGTCTGCATGCATTGCCAAGGGAAAGGGCATTGGAAGAGGGAGTGCCCACAACTCCTCTCCAACCCAAGTCTGTTTGTGGTTGAAGTTAATATAGTTACTAATTCTGCTTCATGGGTATTGGATACTGGGTGTGGGGCTCACATCTGCAATGATCTGCAGGCACTGCAAAGAAGCAGAAGGCTAACCAAGGATGAGATGATCCTGAGGCTAGGCGATGGCAAGGCCGTTGCTGCGGAGGCCGTAGGATCACTAGAGTTAGCCATTAGTAGTCATGTTAGGATTGTACTGAACGACTGTTTCTATGTACCTAGCATGATTAAAAACATTGTTTCCATCCTGGTCCTTGATAAGGAGGGATATGAATTTACCATCAATAAAAACAGTTTTTTTCATTATCAAAGTGAAAGAAATTGTGGATCGTCCGGGAAAAGCGCGAATGCGGAAGCGCGGTATAATTAAAATTAAATATGGAATTTAAACATGCTTTTAAATTAAAACACGTTTCAAAGGGTGTGCCTTTGAAATTTCCCGGGCGTTCGGTGTATCTCATGAACGAATAACACAAAATAAATCATGGAGGCCATAGGGTTGGAAATTAAAGAGAGGACGAAAAATTAAAACGAGACCTACCCGTTGTCGTTTTCGTCTTCAACGGCTACAAGCGTTGTTCCCCGTTTTGCACCATGATCTCGTCTTTGAGACCCTCTAAATCGTGACACACGATCCACCCACGTATCTTGCACGTCGTGCTAGCAACGAACAAGTTTATGTTTTTGGAGTGGATGAATCAATAACACATTATTGATTAATGGTATTGATTCATCAAGTTCTTAATGTTCCAAGAACAAAAAGAACCAAGAAAATATTTCTTGGAGAGGGAGAGAGAATCGGACGAGAGAGAGGGAGAGAGAATCCGTGTGTGTGTGTTGTAGTGTGTGTGTTGGAGTTTCATCATCCTTCAACTTGTAGGATGCTAGGGGTTTATATAGAAGAGGAGTCTAATCCTCTTTAAACTCCTCTTTCAAGAACTCTATTTTGACTAGGATTTTGACCTAGTCAAAGTCCTAGTCAAAGTAGTGTTTTGACCTAGTCAAAACAATCCTAGCCATCAATCTCTCCCATTCATCTCACCGTTGATTTAATTTAATTTAATGGAATATTTAAAACCCATTTAAATATTTCCAAGAGGCTAATATAAATATTATTTAAGCCCATTAAATAAATCCCTTTGATAAATCTAATTTATCAATTTAATTCCTTACATCTAATAGAAGGAATCATTTCTCCAAGAAAAATAAAGGACCCGATTAAATCCAATTTAATCATTCCTTCACTCCAATATTTAATTCCTAATTAAATATCTAAATGTGTGTGGATAGTGTGTGACTCTTTAGGTTCACCTTTCAGCTAGACTTGGTCGGATTCCTAGAATCCTTCCGTTACCATGGGTGGCCATCTAGCAACGGTCCATGGCACTAGAGACTAGGTGAAATATTCAGGGATGAACATTTAGGCTCTAACAGTACACTTGTCCTTCTGTCTTCGGTCTCATCACTTAGAGTCTAGGGCACGGATAATGCAGGTACCCATTTTGGACCTAAGTGTCGGTCTGTCCTCACTAAACGCCGCAAGGGAATCCTTCCCTTCTGTTCAGTTACTGTGGCCACAGATTTTAGGGACAAGACACAGAGCATACATGAGACTCAACTGTCAATACCTATTGGCAGGAGACAGATCCTTTCTTGGAAACTACTGTCACTTTGTACACCAGAACTGTACTAGACATGGCTTATAACTACCAAAGAGAATTCTGGCAATCTCTCACCATATCTAAGATACAGCCCTAACGTACAGGTAAACTGAGCAATTCCTCAAGTCAAAGGACTTGGCCTGTACCGTTGGAACCGGGAATACACGTCATACCTTGCTGACCATACTCAAGGTCCTCCGTAAGACGGTTCCCGCGAGTCACCTCAGTCAGCTGCGTCCTAGCATGCTAACCCATTAACACTGCTTAGACGACCCTCGTCACCCGTCGATGAAACACGACAGCAGGTGCTTAGTGCAAGTCTCAAATGGAATCCCGGTACCCATTTTCGGGATTCCTTGACTTGGAGATTTCCGGACTGATTCGGGAAGACTGATTCCATGGACCTACCTCCAAGCGTAGTCCCAGTCCCCGAAATTGATTCTCAGTCCGTGGGCTTTGTTTGCGTAGTGAACAGATATGGAAAACAAATATAAGTGAACACAAACAAAGTGATGCCAAATGAAATTCACTTCTTTATTCATTAAATGATTTATCAAACACCTGAAATTGTCTCGACATAGGTTACATATTCCTGCCAAAATTGGCTTACATGGTCACCTACTCTAACAATCTCCCACTTGACCTTTAAAGCCAATCACCTATATGCCTAATCCCCATCTTCTCAAGATGTTGCGTATGAGCACTCTGCGACATAGGCTTTGTCAGCGGGTCTGCTGTCTTGTCTGCTGAGTTGACTCGGTCCATCCGAACGTCACCTCTTCCTACCATTTCTCTAAGAAGATGGTAGCGTCTAAGAATGTGTTTGGAACGGTGATGAGATCTCGGTTCCTTTGCTTGCGCTATTGCACCGTTGTTATCACAGAAGATGACAACAGGCTCGGCGATGCTAGGCACCACACCCAACTCTTGGATGTAGTTTCTCATCCAAACCGCTTCCTTAGCAGCTTCTGAAGCTGCTATGTATTCAGCCTCAGTGGTGGAGTCAGCAGTGGTTGCTTGCTTGGAACTTTTCCAAGTCACTACTCCTCCGTTGAGTTTGAATACATACCCCGATTGAGACTTGGCATCATCGTCATCAGACTGGAAGCTAGCGTCGCTAAAGCCTTCCAGAATTAGTTCTCCATTGCCATAGACCAAGAACATTTCCTTAGTCCTCCTAAGGTACTTAAGGATGCCCATAACGGCATTCCAATGTGCCTCTCCTGCACAGGACTGATATCTGCTTGTCACGCTCAAAGCGTATGCAATGTCAGGCCTGGTGCAATGGACCGCATATTGGATGCTGCCTACAGCAGAAGCATAGGGGATGACTTTCATCTTTTCAAGTTCCTCATCAGTCTGCGGGGACTGCTTCTTGGACAACTTGATCCCATGCCTCATTGGAAGGAATCCTCGTTTGGAGTTGTCCATTCGATATCTCTTTAGGACTTTCTCCATATACGAGTTTTGGGTGAGCCCTAACATCCTTTTAGATCTGTCCCTGACAATCTGGATGCCTAGGATGTAGGAGGCTTCACCCAAGTCCTTCATGGAAAACTTGGTTGACAACCATGCTTTTGTGTTTCCTAACATTCTGACGTCATTACCAATGAGCAGAATGTCATCCACGTAAAGCACTAGGAACACTATAGAGCTCCCACTGACCTTCTTGTATACACAAGGGTCGGATTCATTTTTGATGAAGTCATATCCCCGTATTACTTCATCAAATCGAATGTTCCAACTTCGGGATGCTTGTTTGAGGCCATAGATGGACTTCTGGAGACGACAGACCTTCTGTTCTTCTCCAGTGACCGTGAAACCCTCCGGCTGATCCATATAGATCTCTTCTTCAACGAAACCGTTGAGGAAGGCCGTTTTCACGTCCATCTGCCATATTTCATAGTCATACCATGCTGCTATGGCAAAGCAGGATCCGAATGGACTTAGCCATGGCTACTGGCGAGTAGGTATCCTCAAAAATCGACCCCGGGTCGTTGAGTGTATCCCTTAGCTACAAGCCTAGCCTTAAAGGTTGTGACTTCTCCATCAACGCCGAGTTTGCGCTTGTAGACCCACTTACAGCCCACTGGCTTAACACCTTTCGGTGGATCTACAAGTCTCCAAACTTGGTTCTCGCTCATGGAGTCCATTTCGGTCTTCATGGCCTCAAGCCATTTCCCGGAGTCGATGTCAGACATCGCTTCCCCGTATGTCTTAGGATCGTTATCCAGAAGATCGGTCGCACCTAGAAACCCATATCTCACTGGAGGTCTGGATTCTCTAGTGGACCTACGGAGGACGGGAACGTCAGTGGTGACTGTGGGCGCTGACTGTATCGGAGCCGGCGGTTCAGGGGCTGGGACTGGCCTTTCTTGAGGTTGTCCTTCATGCCTAGCATGTTGGACTTCTCTAGGTTGGTCAGCCCTCCGTGCGTTAATCCTAAATCCTCTTGGTGAGGTTTCCGCGGCTATTTCTGATGGCTGAGTTCCATCACTTGATTCCTCAAGGATTAGCTCATCAGGTTGGATATCCTCCGGGAAGCCTTGCTCCAAGAATACTGCATTCCTTGAAACAAATACCTTTTGTTCCAAAGGGTCATAAAAGTAATAACCCGCAGTTTCTCTAGGGTATCCAACGAACCTGCATAGGCTAGACCTGGATTCTAGCTTATCTCCCACTAACCTCTTGACGTATGCGGGGCTACCCCACACTTTCAAGTAGTTGTAGGACGCAGGCTTGCCGTGCCATATCTCATATGGCGTTTGGGTCAATGCACTGGTAGGCGCCAAATTCAACAACTTGGCTGCCGTTTCTAATGCATAACCCCAAACGATAAGGGCAATTTGGTAAAACTCATCATGGACCGAACCATGTCCAACAGGGTTCGGTTCCTCCTTTCAGAGATGCCGTTTAACTGTGGTGTTTCCGGGAGGTGTCCATTCTGATATTATACCATGTTCTTTTAGATAATCAAGGAATTCGGCACTAAGGTATTCACCACCTCGGTCTGACCGTAGGACTTTAATTTTGCAGTTGGTCTGGTTCTCCACTTCAAGTCTGAATTCTTTAAACCTCTCAAGAGCTTCAGACTTGTACCTCATTAGGTAAACATAACCATACCGTGAATGATCATCGGTGAAGGTTATGAAGTAGGAGAACCCACCTCGAGCCTGCGTCCTTAGTGGTCCACATACGTCTGTATGGACCAAGTCCAACAGACCCGTGGCAAGCCTGCTTTGACCTACAAAGGGCTTCTTGGTCATTTTTCCTCTTAGACAAGATTCACAAGTTGGTAGATCGCTCAAGTCCCCAACCTCTAGGTTCTTTGAGTCTACCAACCTTTTCATCCTATCTTGGGATATGTGACCTAGCCTAGCGTGCCACAGACGTGCGTTCCCGTTATTATCTAATTTCTGTTTGTGTTGAGCGTTAAGAACGAAATTCGTTTGTTGCAAGATATAGAGCCCGTTGTGCAATGTACCAAGTAGATGAGCAATTCCCACACCTCATCAAATAAAAGCAATTTTTATTGATTCTGAACTCATAACCACTATTTTCCAACAATGGAATGGAAATGATGTTCTTAATCATACTAGGTACAAAATAAACCTGCTCTAATTCTATGCTAATGGTATCACTAATCACTAAAGTGGCGGATCCTACTGCTTCTGCCGAGATGGCCTTGCCATTTCCAAGCTTCAGGATCATGTCCCCGCTACTTAGTTTTCTGTTTCTTTTCAGCACCTGCAAATCATTGCAAATGTGAGCTCCACAGCCGGTATCCAATACCCAAGAGGCAGAATTAGTGACCATATTAACCTCAATCACATATATACCTTGGTTTGAGAAGAGTTTGGGGCACTCTCTCTTCCAATGCCCTTTCTCACGGCAGTTGATACATATGTCATATGCCTTTGACTGTTGCTTGGAGAAAACCTTTCCCTTTCCTTTGCCTTTCCCCTCTTTGGCAATGGGAACACTCTGAGTGTTCGTAGCTGCTATGACGGCTTTTCCCTTCCCCTTCTTCTTTTTCCAACGTCCGGCACCCTTGCCTTTCGTCTTGGAAGTTGAAGCACCTCCAAACAATACCGAAGGCGTGGACTTCTTAGTCGTTGCCTCGTATTGCACCAACATATTGATCAACTCATGAATGCCCTTCTCAAAGTGCATTCATGTTATAGTTGACGATAAATTGGTCGAAGGAGGGTGGGAGTGACTGAAGGATCACATCTATGTACGTTTCGTTATCGAGACCTGCCTTTAGGTCCTCGAGCTTTTCCACTAGGGTAAGCATTTTAACCCCATGCTCTTGTACAGAGGATCCTTCTGTCATTTTAGTTCCAAAGAACGCCTTGGTCGCGACATACCTAGTATGCCGGTCCGGGACTGCATAGCAATCCTTAAGGCGAGCCATAAATGGAAGGGACATCGTCTAGCCTTTCATATTGCTTCTGAATCTCATTGGTCATCGAAGCAAGTATGACGCTACGGACCTTCCGGTTATCCTTATGCCAAGTCTCGAACGTCTCACGTTCTTCTGGCGTGGATCCTTCCGGCAAGGTCCTAGGGAGAGGCTCGTCCATGACGTAGCCTTGGTTCTCGTAATCTAGGACTATCCTGAGATTGCGCAACCAGTCATTGTAATTTGTTCCATTGAATTTGTTTGTCTCAAGAATGGTTGATAGTGGGTTCTTAGACATTTTAAATCTACATTTAGAAAACAACGCGCGATCAGCAGAAAAATAAAGACGGTGGTTTGATGAAATAATTAATGCTTGGTCTTTAGTCATTTAATCCTCCCACTATTTATACGAAAACACGGTACTCTCAAAACGTGATTTTCGGGAAAATCCTTTCCTAGTGGGCTTGGGATCCCACAGCGATTTTCCCATACCCCGCTTTTACGAATTCGCATGGAAAAGATCCTGTGGGAGGTATTCCATACCATTCTCGTTCCATGAGATTCCCAAGATTATTGCCTCACCCTTTTGCATGATCCCGAGGACTCCAAGCGAATCATGCTAATTGGGCGTTAGACCCGACCCAATCGACCGAGCCATGGACCCACTAGTACCCCCACGACTCGTGAGACAGGTAACAGCAGCCCATTTTTCGTTCATGACATAGTGCAGCTTCTTTTAAGTACAATAACGTGCCACGACTCGTGAGACCACGCTATTGACCTAAAACAGCTTCCTCACTGTGCCATGGATTGGAAGGCATGGACAAACTCCTAGAGTTCATGTCCACTTTATCTAGGGTCTAATATTTCAACATTGGTCCAACAATGTGAGAGTAGTGAATGACCGAGATCTCATAATATATATTCATACATTCATCCATAATGCATAAATAAAATCCATCCATAACAGTTATATGATAAATAAAAACCCATTCATCCATCACAATAACCACATGCAAAATTAAAGCCTAGCACGCCCCTGTTGGATGATCACGAGCCCGAATCCTATGCGATCCACTGAGCCCGCAGTGGATCTATGGTCAATCTAGGGTTGGTCTTATACTATTACAATAATAGTAAACCCAATCATCATGCTGATGGGCCTTGGTCTCTTTTCTCTTTCTTCACTTCATGGAAAACTCCAAGGGACCTCCGGTCTGGGCTCTCCATGTGGTCCTTCCTTCTTCTCCACCAATTACAAAAAGAAACCTCACTCCTAGTCTACTCTCATTACATATTAAAAAATAGAAACCCCAGCGAAAACCCGGGAGGTAGAAAGCCTTATTATTCCAAGGCACTAGAAAGAGAGAAGGAGAAAGCAGTTAAAGAGGCGCACAGGCCCAACAGAAAATTAAACCATACATTCGGTCTAGGGCTCGTGATCATCCATTTCCATCCAACACACATAATTATATGATCCAATCACATAATCATAATATTTCAACCACACAAAGATTTCCAATCATATTAATCCAAGATGAAAATAAATGAACATGTGCGCAACGTGTGAAAATAAAAAAAAATATAAATATTGGTAATATTAATCTTTTTCTCGTTTTAGGAAAATCTTTCCTTATTATCTTAAGTAAAATAACCCCGGGATTCCAAATCCAATTTATTTTACTCCTAAAATAATGTCTTTAGGAACTTAGGAAAAATTGAACCCAAAAAACGATTTTTCAGAATTAATTCAAAATTAAAACTGAAAATTAATTTAAAATAAAATAACACTAGGGTTTTCAAAACCCTAGCTTCACAGCCACCGGCCGCCGCCGCCTGCGGCAGCCAGCCGGCCGGCCGCGCGCGCAGGCGCTGCCTGGCCGGGCGCGCGCGCGCAGGCCCCTGCCTGCTTGCGCGCGCGCCTGACCGGCAGCGCACTGCACGGCCTAGCGCATCGGCAGGCCGACGCGCGCGCAGGCTCCTCTTCCTTGCGCGCGCTGGCTTGCTGGCCGCCGGCCGTGTGCCTGCGCTGTGCGCAGAGCGCGCGCCGCAGACGCGCACTGGGCGTGCCTGCCGGGCGCGCGCGCAGACGCCTCCGTCTGCGTGCGCGCGGGCTTGGCGGCGCGCCTGGTGCCCGTCCGCCGCGGGCTCCCCGCCCGTCAGCCTTGCGCGCGCGCGCGCATGGGCGTGCCTGCCGGGCGCGCGCGCGCAGACTCCTTTGTCTACCCGCGCGCGCGCCTGGAGGCGCTTCCATGCGCGCACGCCCGCGCGCAGCCATCCTGGCTGCGCGCTGCCTCTGCCCGGCCGGCAGTGCGCGCGCGCGCGCAGGCTTCCCATGCCTGCGTGCGTCCGCCCTACCGGCAGTGCTCGGCTGCGCGCGGCCAGCCTTCCCGGCTGGCCGGCTGTGGCGTTTTCTCTCATTTTTCAGATTAATTTCCCATCCCGTTTCCCAAGAAAAAACAGAAAAACACCAACATTCATAAATTCAAACGAATTAAAAGCAATAAAATAACATGCTTTAATAATCAAGAAATTCAAGATTCAATTAAAACATGCTAAATCACGTTTCATGCTTAATACGCACAGAAACCCTAGGCCTATACACCGAACCGGGCTCGGATACCACTGAAAGAAATTGTGGATCGTCCCGGGAAAAGCGCGAATGCGGAAGCGCGGTATAATTAAAATTAAATATGGAATTTAAACATGCTTTTAAATTAAAACACGTTTCAAAGGGTGTGCCCTTTGAAATTTCCGGGCGTTCGGTGTATCTCAATGAACGAAATAACACAAAATAAATCATGGAGGCCATAGGGTTGGAAATTAAAGAGAGGACGAAAAAAATTAAAACGAGACCTACCCGTTGTCGTTTTCGTCTTCAACGGCTTACAAGCGTTGTTCCCCGTTTTGCACCAAGATCTCGTCTTTGAGACCCTCTAAATCGTGACACACGATCCACCCACGTATCTTGCACGTCGTGCTAGCAACGAACAAGTTTATGTTTTTGGAGTGGATGAATCAATAACACATTATTGATTAATGGTATTGATTCATCAAGTTCTTAATGTTCCAAGAACAAAAAGAACCAAGAAAATATTTCTTGGAGAGGGAGAGAGAATCGGACGAGAGAGAGGGAGAGAGAATCCGTGTGTTTATGTTGTAGTGTGTGTGTTGGAGTTTCATCATCCTTCAATTTGTAGGAATGCTAGGGGTTTATATAGAAGAGGAGTCTAATCCTTTAAACTCCTCTTTCAAGAACTCTATTTTGACTAGGATTTTTGACCCTAGTCAAAGTCCTAGTCAAAGTAGTGTTTTGACCTAGTCAAAACAATCCTAGCCATCCATCTCTCCCATTCATCTCACCGTTGATTTAATTTAATTTAATGGAATATTTAAAGCCCATTTAAATATTTCCAAGAGGCTAATATAAATATTATTTAAGCCCATTAAATAAATCCTTTGATAATCTAATTTATCAATTTAATTCCTTATATCTAATAGAAGGAATTTATTTCTCCAAGAAAAAATAAAGGACCCGATTAAATCCAATTTAATCATTCTTTCACTCCAATATTTAATTCCTAATTAAATATCTAAATGTGTGTGGATAGTGTGTGACTCTTTAGGTTCACTTTCAGCTAGACTTGGTCGGAATTCCTAGAATCCTTCCGTTACCATGGGTGGCCATCTAGCAACTGTCATGGCACTAGAGACTAGGTGAAATATTCAGGGATGAACATTTAGGCTCTAACAGTACACTTGTCCTTCTTGTCTTCGGTCTCATCACTTAGAGTCTAGGGCACGGATAATGCAGGTACCCATTTTGGACCTAAGTGTCGGTCTGTCCTCACTAAACGCCGCAACGGAATCCTTTCCTTCTGTTCATTACTTGGCCACAGATTAGGGACAAGACACAGAAGCATACATGAGACTCAACTGTCAATACCTATTGGCAGGAGACAGATCCTTTCTTGGAAACTACTGTCACTTTGCTACACCAGAATTGTACTAGACATGGCTTATGACTACCAAAGAGAATTCTGGCAATCTCTCACCATATCTAAGATACAGCCCTAAACGTACAGGAAACTGAGCAATTCCTCAAGTCAAAGACTTGGCCTATGTACGTTGGAACCGGGAATACACGTCATACCTGCTGACCATACTCAGTCAGCTGCGTCCTAGCATGCTAACCCACTAACACTGCTTAGACGACCCTCGTCACCCGTCGATGAAACACGAAGCAGGTGCTTAGTGTAAGTCTCAAATGGAATCCGTACCCATTTTCGGGATTCCTTGACTTGGAGATTTCCGGACTGATTCGGGAAGCTGATTCCCATGGACCTACCTCCAAGCGTAGTCCCAGTCCCCGAAATTGATTCTCAGTCCGTGGGCTTTGTTTGCGTAGTGAACAGCATATGGAAAACAAATATAAGTGAACACAAACAAAGTGATGCCAAATGAAATTCACTTCTTTATTCATTTAATGATTTATCAAACACCTAAAATTGTCTAGACATAGGTTACATATTCCTGCCAAAATTGGCTTACATGGTCACTATTCTAAACCAAGATGGTATTTCTCATCTGCTTGGTACATTGGTCAACGGTCTGTACATACTTCAACAGTCTAATTGGATTATGACTGCAGAACACAAACGAAAATGTGATGATCATAATAACGCACAGATATGGCATGCGCGGTTAGGTCATATCTCTAAAGATAGGATAAGAAGGTTGGTGGACTCAAAGAGTCTTTAGAAATAGACGATTTGGACAACCTACCGACCTGCGAATCCTGTCTAAAGGGAAAGATGACCAAGAAACCCTTTGTTGGACAAATTACGCTAGCCAGTGGTCTGTTGGATTTGATCCATACAGATGTCTGTGGTCCACTAAATACTCAGGCTAGAGGTGTACTCGTACTTCATAACCTTTACCGATGATCACTCACGGTATGGTTATGATTTTACCTGATGAGGTACAAGTCTGAAGCCTTTGGAAGGTTTAAGGAATACAGACTTGAAGTAGAGAACCAAAACCGGTCGAAAGATCAAAGCCCTTCAAGTCGGACCGAGGTGGAGAGTTATTTGAGTGGTGAGTTTTACTGATTATCTAAAAGAGAATGGGGTTCTCTCTCAGTGGACCCCTCCTGGAAACACCGCAGCTTAAGGTGTGTCTGAAAGGAGGAATCGGACCTTGTTGGACATGGTCCGATCCATGCATGAGTTTTACCGAACTACCCCTTTCCTTCTGGGGATACACTCTTGAACGGCAGCCAAAGTTTTGAACTTGGCGCCATCTAAAAGGGTATCCAGACGCCATAGTGAGATATGGCATGGCAAGCCTGCCTCCTACAAATACTTGAAAGTGTGGGGTTGCCCCGCATATGTCAAGAGATTAGTGGGAGATAACTGACTCGAGGTCTAGTTTATGCAGGTTCATCGGCTATCCGAAAGAAACTACGGGGTATTATTTCTATGATCCCTCGAGCAAAAAGTTTTTGTCTCGCGAAACGCAGTGTTCTTGAAAAAGGTTTTCATCGGGATAGTCGACACGATGAGGTACCCCATGAGGCAGCAGTGACATCTGAGCCAGTGGTTCCCACTGATATTGTTCCAGTCCTCCGTAGGTCGGCCAGAGTATCCCATGCACCTGATAGGTATGGATTTCTGGGCCTGACCGGTGAGTTGGATAATGATCTAAGACGTACGGAGAAGCACGATGTCGGATATCGATTCGGACAAGTGGCTTGAGGCCATGAAATCCGAGATGGACTCGCATGGTACAAACAAGTTTGGACCCTAGCAGATCCACCAAAGGGGGTTAAACCCGAAGCTGGAACATACGTTTTGATGAAGTCATACGGGGATATGATTTCATCAAGAACGATCCGATCCTTGTGTATACGGGAAGATGAGATAGATCAGTGGAGCTCAGTTGCGTTTCTGTGCTTTACGTGGATGACATCTTGCTCATGTGAATGATGCTAAGATGTTGGGTACCACTAAAGTTTGGCTGTCAATGCAATTCTCCATGAAAGATACGGGCGAGGCATCCTACATCCTTGCATCAAGATCTACAGGGATAGGTCTAGAAGATGTTTATGAATGGCCCCAGCCTCGTACATTGAGAAAGTCTTTGAAGAGATTCAAAAGATGGAGAACTCAAACGAGGATTCCTTCTATGAGGCATGGAATTAAGATATCCAAGAAGCAGTCTCCTAAGACTGAATGAGGAGCTTAAAAGGATGTTGGACATCCCCTATGCTTCAGCCGTAGCAGCACTTATACAGTATGCTGTTCAGTGCACTAGACCTGATGTGCTTTCGCTTTGAGCGTAACTAGCCGATATCACTGGAGTCAGTCAATACTATCCAAAAGTACCTGAAAAGGACTAAGGACATGTTCTTGATCTACGGCGGTGGAGGGTTGATACTGGAAGGCTATAGCGACGCTAGCTTCCAGTCGAATGACGATGATGTCAAGTCTCAGTAGGTTTTGTATTTAGACTAAATTGGTAGGCGTGGTTACTTGGAAGAGTTCCGAAACTAGGTACCACGACGGACTCCACCATAGAGTTTTGAATAATAGCGGCTTGGAAGCTGCTAAGGAGTGGTTGGTTGATGAGCTACATCCAAGGGTTGGATGTAGTACCTAGCATTGCTTAAGCCTGTAATTATCTTTCATGATAACAACGGGGCAATAGCGCTAGCAAAGAACCGAGATCTCATCACGATCCAAGCATATTCTTAGACGCTACCCATCTCTTAGAGAGATGATAGCAGGAGTGACGTTCGGTTGGACCGAGTCACCTCCGCAGAAAACATAGCAGATCCACCTGCTAAGCCCCATGGCGCAAGTTGCCCATACTCACCATCTGAAATAGAGTTCGAGGTCAATGGGTGATTGGTTAGGTCAAGTAGGAGATTGTTGGAATAGGTGACGCAGAAAGCCAATAGGATTTGCAATTTGTAACCTATCCGACAACTTGATGTGAATGTAATATTATTAGGGTGATGAATCAGATGAGTGTTCGATCACCAATGGTACCTTCTTTGTGCGCTCATCTTACATTTGTTAAACCGGTGTTTTAACTTATATCGCAACAAAGGCCCACAGACCATGGATAACAACTCGTGCAGTTGGGCCACGCATTGGATGGTGGTCATGAAACCAGCTGATTAAGAGTTGGGTCTTTGAAACGTTCCAAGTCGAGGACCTCCAGACAGGGCATCGAGAGTCCTATTGAGACTTGCGTCAAGATTTGTTCATTGGATGAGTGCCGTGTTTCATCGGCGACAGGCGTGGGATGCCTACACGATCTTGATGGTGTCGACTGAGGTCGAGTCCGACTGGACTGAATCGCGGGGATCATCATTGAAGACAAGCGGATCCGCCCGGGAGCGCGAGCGGAAGCGATAAAGCGTGGAAAAGTGCGTAAATTTAAAATCAAGTTCAAAATACGCGAATCCAAGGGGTGTACCCTTGGGTGCTCAACCGGGCGTTCGATGTAGGATGTGTAATATTAAAACATATATTAAACACATAGCGGCATAGATATATAAATGGAATCAATCAAAGCGTAATAAACCGTTACCTTTGATTGTTTAGGCGTATGCTCCCGTGCTACTAGCGTTGTTCCTTCCCGGATATGCTCACGAAATCCAAACGTATGGATTCTCCAAAGTATCCACACCACACCGGAAGAAACACACGTTCTTCTTGCTAGAAAAGAATGGGTTTAGAAGGAATCGGTTTAAGAGAAGAAACACTATGAAATAGTGTTCTCTTAAACTTACTTTGTTCTTCTTTCTTGATTCAAAATCAAGTGAAGAACACAAGTGTAAGAGAGGAGGGAGCACGAAAATTGAGAGAGAGGAGAGGATTTTTGTCTTCTCTTTTTCCTAAAAAAAGATGAATAATGAATCACTTATGCTAGGTGTTGTAATATTCTAATATATATACATAATTAATGTGATTATTGGAATGTGTCTAGGTTCATCCAAGGATGTCTAGATTCATTCCAATCAATCACCATCAATTCTTCAATCAAGCCTACCAAAATTTTATGGTATGATCAAATCATACCAAAAGGGAAGAGCTTGATTGGAGTTGATTTTGTCTCTTTCCAAAAGAGACAAGTCAACATACCACCTAGCATGAAACATGGCTGATTTTGCTTCCTCCAAGGGAGCATTGTCGGCTATGTTTAATTAAGGGAAGAAGTCCAACTTCTTCCTATTCCAAATTAGGAATTATTTCTCCTCTCGGGTATAATTTAACGGACCGGGTTTTTATCGTAATCCAATTACGACGAACCCAATATTAAATCCAATTTAATGTCCACTTAAATTATTCCCGTTGATCTTTTAATCCAATTAAAAAGATCCAACGTCTCAACATCTCAACTTTCCATATTTAATCAAAAATCCAATTTACTGATTAAAATGAAAGCCCGATACAATATCGGCCCGTCCATCCAATGGACTTTCCCTTAAGTAATCCAATTACTTATTTATCCTTCGAGATTGACTCCAAGTCGATCTCTCAACCTCCTCGGTGATTTGTGTGTGACCCTTTAGGTGTTCACCCTCAGCTAGACTTGGGCCCGTGTCCCACAAGGCCCGTTACCATGGGTGGCCGTCTAGCAACGGTCCATGGCACTAGAGACTAGGTGAAATTGGCGTGAAATTTAGGCGCCGATTCCGTACGGGTACGATCCTTCCGTCTACCGTCTCCCGGCCTTAGTCTAGGGTATGGAATTGGGCGTCGGTTCCCATTCTTGACTAGGCATCTATGCTTAATACTCGAGACCACGTATGCTTCATTGCGTCGACACAGGAAACCATTCCCTGTTCGACCAACCACTGTGGCCACAGCTTCAAACAGCATGAACGTGTCTCCGAGTGCATAGGAGATACCTCTGTCACATACTGACAGGGGACGGATCCTCTTCTTGGAATCCACCGTCCTCGCTACACATTCTGACTGCACTGGACAAGGCTTATGATAATCATCTTACAGAATGATTACCTCTCGCCAGATCCAAGATACAGCCGTCCTGTGCACGCGACTGCCATGATCCCTCAAGTCTGAGGATTACTCCCGTACTATCGGAACCGGGGGAAAACCAATCATACCCGACCAAGCCTCCAAGGCTTCCATATGATGATCCCCGCGAGTCAGTCCAGTCGGCTCGACCCCAGTCGACCAACCCATCAAGATCGTGTAGGCGTCCCACGCCTGTCGCTGATGAAACACGGCACTCATCCAATGAACACGACTCTTGACGCAAGTCTCAATAGGACTCTCGATGCCCTGTCTCGAGGTCCTCGACTTGGAACGTTTCAGACCAACTCTTAATCAGCTGGTTTCATGACCACCATCCAATGCGTGGCCCAACTGCACGAGTTGTTATCCATGGTCTGTGGGCTTTGTTGCGATATAAGTTAAAAACACCGGTTTAACAAATGTAAGATGAGCGCAACAAAGAAGGTACCATTGTGACGAATACTCATCTTATTCATCACGTAATAATATTACATTCACATCAAGTTGTCGGATAGGTTACAAATTGCCAAACCTATTGGCTTTCTGGTACCTATTCCAACAATCTCCCACTTGATCTAAAGCCAATCACCCATTGACCTCGAACCTCTATTCAGATGGTGAGTATGGGCAACTTGCGACATGGGCTTAGCAAGTGGATCTGCTATGTTTTCTGCGAGCTGACTCGGTCCAACCGAACGTCACTCCTGCTATCCATCTCTCTAAGAGATGGTAGCGTCTAAAGAATATGCTTGGATCGTGATGAGATCTCGGTTCCTTTGCTAGTGCTATCGCCCCGTTGTTATCATAAAAAAATAATTACAGGCTTAGCAATGCTGAGGTACTACATCCAACCCTTGAATGTAGCTCATCAACCAAACCACTCCTTAGCAGCTTCCCAAAGCCGCTATGTATTCAAAACTCTATGGTGGAGTCCGCTTGTGGTAGCCTGCTTGGAACCCTTCCAAGTAACCACGCCACCATTTAGTCTAAATGCAAAACCAAACTGAGACTTGGCATCATCGTCATCCGACTGGAAGCTAGCGTCGCTATAGCCTTCCAGTATCAACTCTCCACCGCCGTAGATCAAGAAACATGTCCTTAGTCCTTTTCAGGTACTTTTGGATAGTCTTTACTGCACTCCAGTGATATCGGCTAGTTACGCTCAAAGCGAAAGCCACATCAGGTCTAGTGCACTGAACAGCATACTGTATGCTGCCTACGGCTGAAGCATGGGGGATGTCCAACATCCTTTTAAGCTCCTCATCTCGTCTTAGAAGACTGCTTTCTTGGATTCTTAATTCCATGCCTCATAGGAAGGAATCCTCGTTTTTGAGTTCTCCATCTTGAATCTCTTCAAGACTTTCTCAATGTACGAGGAACTGGGCCATTCTAACATCCTTTTAGATCTATCCCTGTAGATTTGATGCCAAGGATGTAGGATGCCTCGCCCATATCCTTCATGGAGAATTGCGTTGACAACCAAGCTTTAGTGGTACCAACATCTTAGCATTCATTCCCAATGAGCAAGATGTCATCCACGTAAAGCACCAAAACGCAACTGAGCTCCCACTGATCTTCTTGTAATACACAAGGATCGGACTCATTCTTGATGAAATCATAATCCCCGTATGACTTCATCAAAACGTATGTTCCAGCTTCGGGAAGCTTGTTTGAGGCCATAGATGGACCTTTTGGAGACGGCAGACCTTCTGCTCTTCTCCAACAGTTGTGAAACCTTCCGGTTGATCCATATAGATCTCTTCCTCTACGAACCGTTGAGGAAACCGTTTTCACGTCCATCTGCCATATTTCATAGCCATACCATGCTGCTATGGCAAGCAGTATCCGAATGGACTTGGCCATTGCTACAGGCGAGTAGGTTTCCTCAAAATCGACCCCTGGGTCGCTGAGTGTAACCTTTCGCCACAAGCCTGGCCTTGAAGGTTGTAACCTCCCCGTCAGCTCCAAGCTTACGTTTGTAGACCCATTTTACACCCTTAACGGGTTTAACCCCTTTGGGTGGATCTACTAGGGTCCAAACCTTGTTTGTACCCATCGAGTCCATCTCGGATTTCATGGCCTCAAGCCACTTGTCCGAATCGATGTCCGACATCGCTTTCTCCGTATGTCTTTGGATCATTATCCAACTGACCGGTCAGGCTCAGAAATCCATACCTATCAGGTGCATGGGATACTCTGGCCGACCTACGGAGGACTGGAACAATATCAGTGGGAACCACTGGCTCAGATGTCACTTTGCCGCCTCATGGGGTACCTCACTTAATTCCTCAAGGAGTACCTCATCGCGTCGACTATCTGATGGAAAACCTTTTTCCAAGAACACTGCGTTTCGCGAGACAAAAACCTTTTGCTCGGGAGGGATCATAGAAATAATACCCCGCAGTTTCTTTTGGATAGCCGATAAACCTGCATAAACTAGACCTCGAGTCCAGTTTTATCTCCCACTAATCTCTTGACATATGCGGGGCAACCCCACACTTTCAAGTATTTGTAGGAGGCAGGCTTGCCCATGCCATATCTCATTATGGCGTCATGGGGATACCCTTTTAGATGGCGCCAAGTTCAAAACTTTGGCCGCCGTCTCAGCAGCGTATCCCAGAAGGAAAGGGGTAGTTCGGTAAAACTCATCATGGATCGGACCATGTCCAACACGGTCCGATTCCTCCTTTCAGACACACCGTTAAGCTGCCGTGTTCCAGGAGGGGTCCACTGAGAGAGAATCCCTTTTTCTTTTAGATAATCAGTAAACTCACCACTCAAATACTCTCCACCTCGGTCCGACCGAAGGGCTTTGATCTTATCGAGCCGGTTTGGTTCTCTACTTCAGTCTGTATTCTTTAAACCTTCCAAAGGCTTCAGACTTGTACCTCATCAGGTATAAACTAACCATTTACCGTGAGTGATCATCGGTAAAGGTTATGAAGTACGAGTACCCACCTCTAGCCTGAGTATTTTTAGTGGACCACAGACATCTGTATGGATCAAATCCAATGACCACCTGGCTAGCGTACTTTGTCCAACAAAGGGTTTCTTGGTCATCTTTCCCTTTAGACAGGATTCGCAGGTCGGTAGGTTGTCCAATCGTCTATTTCTAGACTCTTTGAGTCCACCAACCTTCTTATCCTATCTTTAGAGATACGACCTAACCTCGCATGCCATATCTGCGTGCCGTTATTATGAATCATCACGTTTTCGTTTGTGTTCTGCAGTTCATAATCCAATTAGACTGTTGAAGTATGTACAGACCGTTGACCAATGTACCAAGCAAATGAGAAATACCATCTTTTGATAATGAAAAAATCGTTTTTATTGATGGTAAATTCATTATCCCTCAGCTTATCAAAGGACCGGGATGGAAACAATGTTTTTTAATCATGCTAGTACATAGAAACAGTCGTTTTCAGTACAAATCCTAACATGACTACTAATGGCTAACTCTTAGTGATCCTACGGCCTCCCGCAGCAACGCCTTGCCATCGCCTAGCCTTAGGATCACTCTCATCCTTGGTTAGCCTTCTGCTTCTTTGCAGTGCCTGCCAAATCATTGCAGATGTGAGCACCACACCCGGTATCCAATATCCCATGAAGCAGAATTAGTAATCATATTAACTTCAACCACAAACACACCTGGGTTGGAGAGGAGTTTTGTGGGCACTCCCTCTTCCAATGCCTTTCCCTTGCGCAATGCATGCAGACATCATTTGCCTTGGACCGCTGAGAACCACGGGCCTTTCCTTTCCCTTTGCTCGGTCCAACCGGAGCAACAGGGACGCCCGGAGCGTGAGCAGGGGCCACAACCGTTCTTCCCTTTGCCCTTCTTCCTCTTCCAGCGTCCGGCCCTCTTGCCATTCACCTTGGACGTCGAAAGCCTCTCCTATCAATACCGCCGGCGCCGACTTGTGGGTCGTTGCCTCGTATTGGACCAGCATGTTGAATCAACTCATGAATAGACTTCTCAAGTCCGTTCATGTTGTAGTTTACAACAAACGGGTCATAGGATGGAGGGAGCGACTGGAGGATCACGTCAATGTACGTGTCATTGTTGAGCCCAGCTTTAAGGTCCTCGAGTTTCTCCACTAGGGAGAGCATCTTGACCCATGACTCTGTACAGACGCTCCTTCAGCGAGCTTGGTGCCAAAGAATGCTTTTGTGGCGGCATATCTAATATGCCTATCCGGAACGCGCATAAACCTCGTTCATGCGGAGCATTATGGCGGAGACGTTGTCCAGCCTCTCATACTGCTTCTGGATGTATTAGACATCGAAGCCAGTATGATACTGCGTACTTTCCGGTTATGTCCTCATGCCATTTCTCGAACGTCAAAAACGTTCTTCAGGCATGGAAACCCTCCGGTAAGTCGCTCGGTGGCGGCTCGTCCAAGACGTAGCCTTGGTTCTCGAAACCGAGGACAATCCTCAGCGTTTCTCAGCCAGTCCGAGTAGTTCGTTCCGTTGAATTTGTTAGTCTCAAGAATCAATGGTTAACGGTTTCTTAGACATATCACATTAATGAAAATGAAAGCAGAAATTAGCAGATGATGGTAATATTATGTTCAAGTTGAAGACTTGGTCTTTTAGTCTTTAACCCTCCCACTATTTATTACGAAAGTCCGCCACTCTCAATCGGAGTTTCGGGAAAACCATTTCCTAGTGGGCTTGGGATCCACAAGCGTAATCTCCATGCCCCGTTTTTACGATTCACATGAAGAAACCTCGTAGGAGATATCCAATATCATTCTCATCCAATGAGATTCCCAAGATATTTTGCCTCACCTATTCGCATGGTTCCGAGGACTCCAAGCGAACCATGTTACTCAGTGTAGGCCCGACACCATCAACCAAATCATGCCTCAAACTGTCGCCCCCCACGACTCGTGAGACAGGGAAACAGCGAGCGCAGTCTTTTTGTTCACAACAATAGTGCAGCTTTCCCCTAGTCCCAAGTGTGCCACGACTCGTGAGACCACACTTGGGTAGTGGTAGCTTCCTCACCACATTACTGTGGATGGAAGGCTCGGACAGACCAAAATACCATTTTGATCCAAGTCCGTTATGGGCCTAATATTTAATTTGGTATCCAACCAAATGCAGAGTTTGTGTGTGACCGAGACCTCATCACATTATTGTTGTTTTTAGCATGCATAAATATCCAATATTTAAAGCGATAAATAAATATGCCGCATGCAGAAACATAGCATACCCCTGTTAGGATGATCACAAGCCCAACCTATGCGACCCACTGAGCCCGCAGTGAGTCTATGGTCTGTCTAGGGTGGTCCTAAATTATTACAATAGTAATATACCCATTGTCATTCCAATGGGCCTTGTAGTGCTCTTGTTTTCACGCCTTGATGCTCCTCCTTGGGGTCTCCGACTCCAATTGCTTGTTAAAATTGAAACCCACCAATCCTATCTACTCTCATTACAACTGAAAGTAATACATCGGTAATAAAGAAAACAAGCCTTAACATCATGAGGCTAAAAATACGAGAGATGATAGTCCCAAGAACAAGAGGCACGCAGGCCCCACCCAACAGAAAATAAATAAACATTCATTCATCCATACACAAGGTCTAGGGCTTTGTGATCATCCATGTTGATTCCATCAACTCCACATAACATAATTATTCCAAATAATCATGCATAAATAACCAATGGATATTCCAAATATCCAAGCGATGTCCAACATCACAAAAGCATAAACATATAAATAATATGCAAAATTCAAAATTTTCAAATTTAATGGACATTTTACACAATGCATCCAATGCATGTATTAATCCCAAATTAATTAAGCAAATTTAATTCAAGGAATAATCCAATTATCCCAAAATCAAAAATGCAAAATTAATATATTTTCAGAATATTGTGCAGAAAATACAGAAAATCGAACTTTCCGGAAAAAGTCGAAAAAAACGGCACAAAACGGCCAGCATTGTGCTGGCCGGCCGCCCGCGCGCACAGGGCAGCGCGCGGCGCGCGCGCTCTGTGCCGCGCGGTGGCCCTCGGCCAGCAGCGGCCGGCTGCGCACAGCGCGCGCCTGTGCGCAGCGGCCGCGCGCAGGCGGCCGCCTGCGCGCGGCCACTGCCGGCCCGACCAAATTTTTTTTTTTTTTTTTTTTTTTGTTTTTCAAAACTGTTTCAGCACAATAAATTAATATTATTCTGAAAATAAGCATGCAATTTTAGATCCAATCTAACAAAATTAAGCATGCCAAAAGTCCATTAAATCCAAACAATTGAATCATCATATTATTCACATATTTATGTAATCTAAAATGCCAATAAAGCCATTTAAAAGCAAGTAGATCATGCCAAACACATAGATCTATGCCCCTTACATCGAACCGGGCTCTGATACCACTTGAAGGACAAGCGGATCCGCCCGGGAGCGCGAGCGGAAGCGAGAAAGCGTGGAAAAGTGCGTAAATTTTAAATCAAGTTCAAAATACGCGAATCCCAAGGGGTGTACCCTTGGGTGCTCAACCGGGCGTTCGATGTAGGATGTGTAAATATTAAAACATATATTTAAACACATAGGGCATAGATATATAAATGGAATCAATCAAAGCGTAATAAACCGTTACCTTTGATTGTTTAGCGTATGCTCCCGGCTACTAGCGTTGTTCCTTCTCCGGAATGCTCACGAAATCCAAAACGTATGGATTCTCCAAAGGTGATCCACACCACACCGGAAGAAACACACGTTCTTCTTGCTAGAAAAAAGAACGGGTTTAGAAGGAATCGGGTTAAGAGAAGAACACTATGAATTAGTGTTCTCTTAAACTTACTTTGTTCTTCTTTCTTGATTCAAAATCAAGTGAAGAACACAAGTGTAAGAGAGGAGGGAGCACGAAAATTGAGAGAGAGGAGAGGATTTTTGTCTTCTCTTTTTCCTAGAAAAAGATGAATAATGAATCACTTATGCTAGGTGTTGTATATTCTAATATATATACATAATTAATGTGATTATTGGAATGTGTCTAGGTTCATCCAAGGATGTCTAGATTCATTCCAATCAATCACCATCAATTCTTCAATCAAGCCTACCAAATGTTATGGTATGATCAAATCATACCAAAAGGGAAGAGCTTGATTGGAGTTGATTTGTCTCTTTCCAAAAGAGACAAAGTCAACATACCACCTAGCACGAAACGTGGCTGATTTTGCTTCCTCCAAGGGAGCATGTCGGCTATGTTTAATTAAGGGAAGAAGTCCAACTTCTTTCTATTCCAAATTAGGAATTATTTCTCCTCTCGGGTATAATTTAACGGACCGGGTTTTATCGTAATCCAATTACGACGAACCCAATATTAAAATCCAATTTTAATGTCCACTTAAATTATTCCCGTTGATCTTTTAATCCAATTAAAAGATCCAACGTCTCAACATCTCAACTTTCCATATTTAATCAAAAATCCAATTTACTGATTAAATGAAAAGCCCGATACAAATATCGGCCCGTCCATCCTAATGGACTTTCCCTTAAGTAATCCAATTACTTATTTTATCCTTCGAGATTGACTCCAAGTCGATCTCTCAACCTCCTCGGTGATTTGTGTGTGACCCTTTAGGTTCACCCTCAGCTAGACTTGGGCCCGTGTCCCACAAAGGGCCCGTTACCATGGGTGGCCGTCTAGCAACGGTCCATGGCACTAGAGACTAGGTGAATTGGCGTGAACATTTAGGCGCCGATTCCGTACGGGTACGATCCTTCCGTCTACCGTCTCCCGGCCTTAGTCTAGGGTATGGAATTGGGCGTCGGTTCCCATCCTTGACTAGGCATCTATGCTTAATACTCGAGACCACGTATGCTTCATTGCGTCGACACAGGAAACCATTCCCTGTTCGACCAACCACTGTGGCCACAGCTTCAAACAGCATGAACGTGTCTCCGAGTGCATAGGAGATACCTCTGTCACATACTGACAGGGGACGGATCCTCTTCTTGGAATCCACCGTCCTCGCTACACATTCTGACTGCACTGGACAAGGCTTATGATAATCATCTTACAGAATAGATTACCTCTCGCCAGATCCAAAAGATACAGCCGTCCTGTGCACGCGACTGCCATGATCCCTCAAGTCTGAGGATTACTCCCGTACTATCGGAACCGGGGAAAAAACCAATCATACCGACCAAGCCTCCAAGGCTTCCATATGATGATCCCCGCGAGTCAGTCCAGTCGGCTCGACCCCAGTCGACCAACCCATCAAGATCGTGTAGGCGTCCCACGCCTTGTCGCTGATGAAACACGGCACTCATCCAATGAACACGACTCTTTGACGCAAGTCTCAATAGGACTCTCGATGCCCTGTCTCGAGGTCCTCGACTTGGAACGTTTCAGACCCAACTTCTTAATCAGCTGGTTTTCATGACCACATCCAATGCGTGGCCCAACTGCACGAGTTGTTATCCATGGTCTGTGGGCTTTGTTGCGATATAAGTTAAAAACACCGGTTTAACAAATGTAAGATGAGCGCAACAAAGAAGGTACCATTGGTGACGAATACTCATCTTATTCATCACGTAATAATATTACATTCACATCAAGTTGTCGGATAGGTTACAAATTGCCAAACCTATTGGCTTTCTGGTCACCTATTCCAACAATCATATGGAAGCCTTGGAGGCTTTGGTCGGTATGATTGGATTTCCCCGGTTCCGATAGTACGGGAGTAATCCTCAGACTTGAGGAATCATGGCAGTCACGTGCACAGGACGGCTGTATCTTGGATCTGGCGAGAGGTGATCATTCTGTAAGATGATCATTATTAAGCCTTGTCCAGTGCAGTCAAAAATGTGTAGCGAGGACGGTGCATTCCAAGAAGAGGATCCGTCCCCTGTCAGTATGTGACAGAGGTAATCTTCCTATGCACTCGGAGACACGTTCATGCTGTTGAAGCTGTGGCCACAGTGGTGGTCGAACAGGGAATGGTTCCCTGTGTCGACGCAATGAAGCATACGTGGTCTCGAGTATTAAGCATAGATGCCTAGTCAAGGATGGGAACCGACGCCCAATTTCATACCTAGACTAAAAGGCCGGGAGACGGTAGACGGAAGGATCGTACCCGTACGGAATCGGCGCCTAAATGTTCACGCCAATTCACCTAGTCTCTAGTGCCCATGGACAGTTGCTAGACGGCCACCCATGGTAATGGGCCCTTGTAGGACACGGGCCCAAGTCTAGCTGAGGGTGAACCTAAAGGGTCACACACAAATCACCGAGGAGGTTGAGAGATCGACTTGGAGTCAATCTCGAAGGATAAAATAAGTAATTGGATTACTTAAGGGAAAGTCCATTGGATGGACGGGCCGATATGTATCGGCTTTCATTTAATCGGTAAATTGGATTTTCGATTAAATATGGAAAGTTGAGATGTTGAGACGTTGGATCTTTTAATTGGATTAAAAGATCAACCGGGAATAATTTAAGTGGATATTAAAATTGGATTTAATATTGGGTTCGTCGTAGATGGATTACGATAAAAACCCGGTCCGTTAAATTATACCCGAGAGGAGAAATAATTCCTAATTTGGAATAGAAAGAAGTTGGACTTCTTCCCTTAATTAAACATGGCCGACACGCTCCCTTGGAGGAAGCAAAATCAGCCATGTTTCATGCTAGGTGGTATGTTGACTTATCTCTTTTGGAAAGAGACAAATCAACTCCAATCAAGCTCTTCCCCTTTTGGTATGATTGATCATACCATAAATTTTGGTAGGCTTGATTGAAGAATTGATGGTGATTGATTGGAATGAATCTAGACATCCTTGGATGAACCTAGACACCTTTCAATAATCACATTAATTATGTATATATATGAGAATATACAACACCAAGCATAAGTGATCATTATTTCATCTTTTTCTAGGAAAAGAGAAGAAAAAAAAAAATCCTCTCCTCTCTCTCTCAAAATTTCGTGCTCCCCTCCCTCTCTTACACTTGTGTTCTTCACTTGATTTTGAATCAAAGAAGAAGAACAAAGTAAGTTTAAGAGAACACTAATTCATAGTGTTCTTCTCTTAAACCGATTCCTTCCTAAACCCGTTCTTTTCTAGCAAGAAGAACGTGTGTTTCTTCCGGTGTGGTGTGGATCACCTTTGGAGAATCCATACATTTGGATTTCGTGAGCATTCCGGAGAAGGAACAACGCTAGTAGCCGGGAGCATACGCTAAACAATCAAAGGTAACGGTTTATTAGGCTTTGATTGATTTCATTTGTATATCTATGCCCTATGTGTTTAATATATGTTTTTTAATATTTACACATCCTACATCGAACGCCCCGGTTTAGCACCCAAGGGTACACCCCTTGGGATTCGCGTATTTTTGAATTTGATTTAAATTTACGCCACAATTTCTCGCCTCCTCGCTTCCGCTCGCTCTCCCGGTCGGATCCGCTTGTCCTTCACGGAATGCTCACGAAATCCGTTGGTTCATGACCACCATCCAATGCGTAGCCCAACTGCACGAGTTGTTATCCAATGGTCTGTGGGCTTTGTTGCGATATAAGTTAAAACACCAGTTTAACAAATGTAAGATGAGCACAACAAAGAAGGGTACCATTGGTGACGAACACTTATCTTATTCATCCACATAATAATATTACATTTACATCAAGTTGTCAGATAGGTTACAAATCGCCAAACCTATTGGCTTTCTGGTCACCTATTCTAACATCCATACCATTCTCGTTCCACGAGATTCCCAAGATTGCTGCCTCACCCTTTCACATGATCCCGAGGACTCCAAGCGAATCATGCTAATTGGGGGTTAGACCCAACCCAATCGACCGAGCCACAGACCCACTGGTACCTCCACGACTCGTGAGACAGGTAACAACAGCCCATTTTTCGTTCATGACATAGTGCAGCTTCTTTTAAGTACAATAACGTGCCACGACTCGTGAGACCACGCTATTGACCTAAAACAGCTTCCTCAGTATTGTCATGGATTGGAAGGCATGGACAAAACTCCTAGAGTTCATGTCCATTTTGTCTAGGTCTAATATTTCAACATTGCTCAACCAATATGAGAGTAGTAAATGACCGAGATCTCATAATAAATAAACATTCACACATTCATCTATCATGCGTAAATTAAACCATCCATAGCAGTTATATGATAAAATAAAAACCCATCCATCCATCATAATAACCACATGCAAAATTAAAGCCTAGCACGCCCCTGTTGGATGATCACGAGCCCGAATCCTATGCAACCCACTGAGCCCGCAGTGGATCTATGGTCAATCTAGGGTTGGTCCTATACTATTACATTAATATTAACCCAATCACCATGCTGATGGGCCTTGGTCTCTTTTCTCTTTCTTCACTTCATGGAAAATCCAAGGGAACTCCCGTCTGGGTTCTCCATGTGGTCCTTCCTTCTTCTCCACCAATTACAAAAAATAGAAACCTCACTCCTAATCTACTCTCATTACATATTAAAAATAGAAGCCCCAGCAAAAACCCGGGGCGTACATAAGGAGGGAGCTTAGAATGCCTTATTCTTCCAATGCAACTGGAAAGAGAGAAGGAGAAAGCAGTAAAAGAGGCACACAGGCCCAACAAAAAATTAAACTATACATTCGGTCTAGGGCTCGTGATCATCCATTTCCCATCCAACACACATAAATCACGTGATCTAATCACATAATTACAATATACCAACAATTCATGATTTTCAATCATAATCATTCAAGATAAGAAATAAATGAACATGTGCGTAACGTGTGAAAAATAAAACACAAATATTTGATAACAATATTTTCTCGTTTTAGGAAAACCTTTTCCTCAATTATTTTAAGTAAAATAACCCCGGGATTCCAAATCCAATATATTTTACTCCTAAAATAATCCGTCTTTAGAAAATTAGGCAAAATTGAACCCAAAAACGAATTTTTTGAGAATTAATTTCAAAATTAAAATTGAAAATAAATTAAAAAATAAAAAGAAAACAATAATAGGGTTTAAAACCCTAGCAGCAGCACCGGCCGCCGCCGCCGCCGGCAGCGGCCTGCCGGCGTGCGCACAGGGCAGCAGGCTCAGCCAGCCGCCCCTGCGCGCACGCAGGCCCCTGCCTACATGCGTGCGCGTCTGGCCGGCAGCGTGCTGCGCGGACCTGGTGTTCCGGCAGGCCGTCGCGCACGCAGGCTCCTCTGTTCTCGCACGCGCGCTGGCCTGCTGGTTGCCAGCCGCGCACCTACTCCTGCACAGTACGTGCAGACGCGCACTAGGCGGCGCCTGCCGGGCGCGCGCAGACACCTCCGTCTGCGTGCACGCGCGCGAACTCCTTGCCCCGCAACCGCGCGCGCGCAGACACCCTCATCTGCGTGCGCGCGTGCCTGGAGGCGCCACCCTGCGTGCGCGCCTGCGCGCGACCATGTGGCCGCACGACCGGGCTCGCAGACTGCCTGCGCGCGGAGGTTCCCTGCCCGTTTGCGCGCGCGCCAGGCCAGCGGCCTGTCTGAGGCCTCGGCCCGCTGCTTGCCTTGATGGCAGCGTGCGGCCCTGCGCGACGGCAGGGCAGACGCGCGCAAGCAAGGGAATCCTACGCGCGGCCGCCCTCCCGGCTGGTCGGCTGCGGGCTGTTTCCCGTTTTTCGTTCAATTTTCCACCCATTTCCCAAGAAAAAATAGAAAAATACCTATTTTTCAGAGATTCACACGAATTGAAAGTAAATAAAACGACATGCTTTTAAATCAAGAAAATCAAGATTTAATCAAAAACATGCTAACATCACGTTTCATGCTTAAAACGCACATAAACCCTAGGCCTATACACCGAACCGGCTCTGATACCACTGAAAGAATATGTGGATCGTCCAGGGAAAACTGCGCGAATGCGGAAAGCGCGGTATAAATAAAATAGCGGAATTTAAAACATGCTTTAAATTAAAGAACACATTTCAAGGGGTGTGCCCTTGAAATTTCCCGGGTGTTTCGGTGTATCACATGAATAAACAAAATACAATAATCATGGAGGCCATAGGGTTAAAAATTATAAGGGACGAAAATCATAAAACGAGACCTACCCGTTGTCGTTTTCGTCTTCAACGGCTACACGCGTTGTTCCCCGTTTTGCACCAAGATCTCATTCTTGAGACCCTCCAAATCGTGACACACGATCCACCTCGTACCTTGCACGTCGTGCTAGCAACGAACAAGTATGTAATTTTATTGGAGTGGATGAATCAACAACACGTTATGAATTAACGGTATTGATTCATCAATGTTCTAATGTTCCAAGAACAAAGAACAAGAAAACGACTTTCTTGCTGAGAGAGAGAGGCGGCGGACAAGAGGGGAGAGGGAGAGAGACGAGTTGGTGTGTGTGTGTGTTGGAATTTCATCATACTTCCAAAGGTGCAAGGTCTAGGGGTTTATATAGAGGAGGAGTTTAATCCTCTTTAAACTCCAACTCTTAGAAGCTTAATTTGACTAGGATTTTGACTTAGTCAAAGTAGAATTTGACCTTGTCAAATTCAATCCTAGCCTTTCATCTCTCCCATTAAATCTCAACCATTAATTTAATTAATGAAATATTTAAATCCTATTAATATTCCAAAAGGCCAAATAAATATAATAAATATTAATATTTATTCTAGGCCCATTAAATTAATTCCCTTAATAAATCTAATTTATTAATTTAATTCCCTTTATCAAATAGAAGGAATTAATTCTCCAAGAAAATATAGGGCCCGATTAAATCCAATTTAATCATTCCTTTACTCCAACATTTAATTCCAAATTAAATACTAAGTGTCTGTGGATAGTGCGTGACTCTTTAGGTTTACCTTTCAGCTAGACTTGGTCGGATTCCTAGAATCCGTCGTTATCATGGGTGGCCATCTAGCAACGGTCCTTGGCACTAGAGACTAGTGAAATATTCGGGGGATGAACATTTAGGCTCTAACAGTACACTTGTCCTTTTGTCTACGGTCTCATCACTTAGGGTCTTAGGGCCAGCGGAAAATGCAGGTACCCATTTTGGACCTAAGTGTCGGTCTGTCCTTACTAAACGCCGCAAGGGAAACCTTCCCTTCTGTTCAGTTACTGTGGCCACAGATTTTAGGGACAAGACACAGAGCATACATGAGACTCAACTGTTAATGCCTTTTGACAGGAGACAGATCCTTTCTTGGAAACTACTGTCACTCTGTACACCAGAGCTGCACTAGACATGGCTTATGACTACTCAAGAATATTTTGGCAATCTCTCACCATATCTAAGATACAGACCTGATGTACAAGTAAACTCAGCAGTTCCTCAAGTCAAAAGGACTTTACCTGTACCGTTGGAACCGGGATACACATCGTACCTTGCTGACCATACTCAAGGTCCTCCGTAAGACGGTTCCCGCGAGTCACCTCAAGTCAGCTGTTTCCTAGCATGCTAACCCACTAACACTGCTTAGACGACCTTCGTCACCCGTTTGATGAAATACGACAGCAGATGCTTAGTGCAAGTCTCAAGGGGAATCTCAGTACCCATTTTCGAGATTCCTTGACTTGGAGATTTCCGGACTGATTCGGTAAGACTGATTTTCATGGACCTACTCCAAGCGTAGTCCCAGTACCAGTCCCCGAAATCGATTCTCAGTCCGTGGGCTTTGTTTGCATAGTGAACAAATATGTAATAGCTGATATAAGTGAACGTAAACAAAGTGTTGCCATATGAATTTTCACTTCTTTATTCATAAATGATTTATCAAACACCTGAAATTGTCTAGACATAGGTTACATATTCCCGCCAAAATTGGCTTACATGGTCACCTATTCTAACAAGAATGATATTGGATATCTCCCACGAGGTCTTCTTCATGTGAATCGTAAAAGCGGGGCATGGAGATTAACACTTGTGGATCCCAAGCCCACTAGGAAATGGTTTCCCGAAACTCCGCTTGAGAGTGGCGGACCTTCGTATAAATAATGGGAGGGTTAAAGACTAAAAGACCAAGTCTTCAACTTGAACAATAATATTACCATCATCTGCTAAAATCTGCTTTACATTTTCATTAATATAGATATGTTTAAGAACCCATTAACCATGATTCTCGAGACTAACAAATTCAACGGAATGAACTACTCGGACTGGCTGAGAAACCTGAGGATTGTCCTCGGTTTTGAGAACCAAGGCGACGTCTTGGACGAGCCGCCACCGAGCGACTTACCGGAGAGGTCCACGCCTGAAGAACGTTTGACGTTCGAGAAATGGCATGAGGACAACCGGAAAGTACGCAGTATCATACTGGCCTCGATGTCTAACGACATCCAGAAGCAGTATGAGAGGCTGGACAACATCTCTGCCATAATGCTCCACATGAACGAGGTTTATGCGGTTCCGAATAGGCATATTAGATATACCGCCACAAAAGCATTCTTTGGCACCAAGCTTGCTGAAGGAGCGTCTGTACAGAGTCATGGGGTCAAGATGCTCTCCCTAGCGGAGAAACGTGAGGACCTTAAAGCTGGGCTTAACAGTGACACGTACATTGACGTGATCCTCCAGTCGCTTCCTCCATCCTATGACCCATTTGTTGTAAACTACAACCATGAACGGACTTGAGAAGTCTATTCATGAGTTGATCAACAATGCTGGTCCATAACGAGGCAACGACCCATAAGTCGGCGCCGACGGTATTGATAGGAGAGGCTTCAACCCTCCAAGGCGAATGGTAAGAGGGGCGGATGCTGGAAGAGGAAGAAGGGCAAAGGGAAGACGGTTGCGGGCCCTGCTCGCGCTCCGGGCATCCCTGTTGCTCCGGTTGGACTGAGCAAAGGGAAAGGGAAGGCCTGTGGTTCTCAGCGGTGCTAGGCAAATGATGTCTGCATGCATTGCCAAGGGAAAGGGCATTGGAAGAGGGAATGCCCACAACTCCTCTCCAACCCAGGTATGTTTGTGGTTGAAGTTAATATGATTACTAATTCTGCTTCTGGGTATTGAATACCGAGTGTGGTGCTCACATCTGCAATGATTTGCAGGCACTACAAAGAAGCAGAAGGCTAACCAAAGGATGAGATGATCTGAGGCTAGGCGATGGCAAGGCCGTTGCTGCGGAGGCCGTAGGATACTAGAGTTAGCCATTAGTAGTCATGTTAGGATTGTACTAAACGACTGTTTCTATGTACCTAGCATGATTAAAAACATTGTTTCCATCCCGGTCATTGATAAAGAGGGATATGAATTTACCATCAATAAAAACGGTTTTTTTCATTGTTAAAGATTGTATTTCTCATCTGCTTGGTACATTGGTCAACGGTCTGGACATACTTCAACAGTCTAATTGGATTATGACTGTAGAACACAAACGAAAACGTCATGATCATAATAACGCACAGATATGGCATGCGAGGTTAGGTCATATCTCTAAAGATAGGATAAGAAGGTTGGTGGACTCAAAAGAGTCTAGAAATAGACGATTTGGACAACCTACCGACCTGCGAATCATGTCTAAAGGGAAAGATGACCAAGACACCCTTTGTTGGCAAAGTACGCTAGCCAGTGATCTATTGGATTTGATCCATACAGATGTCTGTGGTCCACTAAATACTCAGGCTAGAGGTGGGTACTCGTACTTCATAACCTTTACCGACGATCACTCACGGTATGGTTATGTTTACCTGATGAGGTACAAGTCTGAAGCCTTTGGAAGGTTTAAGGAATACAAACTTCAAGTAGAGAACCAAACGGTCGAAAGATCAAAGCCTTCGGTCGGACCGAGGTGGAGAGTATTTGAGTGGTGAGTATACTGATTATCTAAAAAAGAATGGGATTCTCTCTCAGTGGACCCCTCCTGGAACACCGCAGCTTAATGGTGTGTCTTAAAGGAGGAATCGGACCTTTTTGGACATGGTCCGATCCATGATGAGTTTTACCGAACTCCCCCTTTCCTTCTGGGGATACACTCTTGAGACGGCGGCCAAAGTTCTGAACTTGGCGCCATCTAAAAAGGTATCCCAGACGCCATATGAGATATGGCATGGCAAAGCCTGCCTCCTACAAATACTTGAAAGTGTGGGGTTGCCCTGCAATATGTCAAGAGATTAGTGGGAGATAAACTAGACTCAAGGTCTAGTTTATGAAGGTTCATCGGCTATCCGAAAGAAACTGCGGGGCATTATTTCTATGATCCCTCCGAGCAAAAGGTTTTGTCTCGCGAAATGCAGTGTTCTTGGAAAAGGGTTTTCCAACAGATAGTCGACGCGATGAGGTGCTCCTTGAGGAATCAAGTGAGGCACCCCAAGAGGCGGCAATGACATCTGAGCCAGTAGTTCCCACTGATATTGTTCCAGTCTCTCGTAGATCGGCCAGAGTATCCCATGCACCTGATAGGTATGGATGTTTTGGGCCTGACCGGTCAGTTGGATAATGATCCAAAGACGTACGGAGAAGCGATGTCGGGACATCGATTCGGACAAGTGGCTTAAAGCCATGAAATCCGAGATGGACTACGATGGGGACAAACAAGGTTTGAACCTAGTAGATCCACCCAAAGGGGTTAAACCCGTAGGGTGTAAATGGGTCTACAAACGTAAGCTTGGAGCTGACGGGGAGGTCACAACCTTCAAAGCCAGGCTTGTGGCGAAAGGTTACACTCAACGACCCGGGGTCGATTTGGAGGAGACCTACTCGCCCGTAGCAATGGCCAAGTCCATTCGGATACTGCTTGCCATAGCAGCATGGTATGACTATGAAATATGGCAGATGGACGTGAAAACGGCCTTCTTTAATGGTTTCGTAGAGGAAGAGATCTATATGGATCAACCGGAAGGTTTCACAACTGTTTGGAGAAGAGCAGAAGGTCTGCTGTCTCCAAAGGTCCATCTATGGCCTCAAACAAGCTTCCTGAAAGTTGGAACATACGTTTTGATGAAGTCATACGGGATATGATTTCATCAAGAACGAGTCCGATCCTTGTGTATACAAGAAGATCAGTGGGAGCTCAGTTGCGTTTCTGGTGCTTTACGTGGATGACATCTTGCTCATTGGGAATGATGCCTAAGATGTTGGTACCACTAATGCTTGGTTGTCAACCAATTCTCCATGAAGGATATGGGCTAGGCATCCTACATCCTTGGCATCAAGATCTACAGGGATAGATCTAGAAGGATGTTAGGAATGGCCCAGTCCTCGTATATTGAGAAAGTCTTGAAGAGATTCAAGATGGAGAACTCAAACGAGGATTCCTTCCTATGAGGCATGGAATTAAGTTATCCAAGAAGCAGTCTCCTAAGACTGATGAGGAGCTTAAAAGGATGTTGGACATCCCACTATGCTCAGCCGTAAGGCAGCATATAGTATGTTGTTTCAGTGTACTAGACCTGATGTGGCTTCGCTTTGAGCCATAACTAGCCGATATCAGTCGTGTGCCGGGGAGGCACACTGGAGTGCACTCAAGACTATCCTAAAGTACCTGAAAAGGACTAAGGACATGTTCCTTGATCTATGATGGTGGAGAGTTGATACTGGAAAGCTATAGCGACGCTAGCTGTCCGGTCGAATGACGATGATGCCAAGTCTCAGTCTGGTTATGTGTTCAGACTTAATGGTGCCGTGGTCGCTTGGAAGAGTTCCAAGCAGGCTACCACGGCAGACTCCACACAGAGTCTGAATACATAGCAGCTTCGGAAGCTGCTAAGAGGCGGTTTGGATGAATAGCTATATCCAAGATTTTGGTGTAGTACCTAGCATCGCTGACAGTGGTTATCTTTCTGCGATAACAATGGGGCTATAGCGCAAGCAAAGGAATCGAGAGATCGCATCACCGATCCAAGCATATTCTTAGACGCTACCATCTGCTCTGAGAGATGGTTAGTAGGGGTAACGTTCGGATGGAACCGAGTCAGCTCTGTAGAAAACATAGCAGATCACTTACTAAGCCCATGTCGCAAGTTGCCCATACTCAGCATCTGGATAAGATGGGTTTGGAGGTCAATGTGTGATTGGCTTTAGTTCAAGTGGAATTGTTAGAATAGGTGACCAGAAAGCCAATAGGTTTGGCGATTTTGTAAAACCTATTATACAATCGATGTAAATGTAATATTATTATGTGATGAATAAAATAAGTATTTATCACTTCTGGTGCTTACTTTATTGCACTCATTTCACATTTGCTAAAACGGTGTTTAACTTATATCGCAACAAAGCCCACAGACCATGGATAACAACTCGTGCAGTTGGGCCACGCATTGGATGGTGGTCATGAAACCAACTGATTAAGAGTTGGGTCTGAAACGTTCCAAGTCGAGGACCTCGAGAGACAGGGCATCGAGAGTCCTATTGAGACTTGCGTCAAGAGTCGTGTTCATTGGATGAGTGCCGTGTTTCATCGGCGCAGGCGTTTTGGGACGCCTACACGATCTTGATGGGTTGGTCGACTGGGGTCGAGCCGACTGGACTGACTCACGGGGATCATCATATGGAAGCCTTGGAGGCTTTGTCGGTATGATTGGTTTTCCCCGGTTCCGGATAGTACGGGAGTAACCTCAGACTTGAGGAATCATGGCAGTCGCGTGCACAGGAAGGCTGTATCTTGGATCTGGCGAGAGGTAATCATTTCTGTAAAGATGATTATCATAAGCCTTGTCCAGTACAAAGTCGGAATGTGTAGCGAGGACGGTGGATTCCATGAAGAGGATCCGTCCCCTGTCAGTAGTGTGATAGAGGTATCTCCTATGCACTAGACACGTTCAATGTTGTTTGAAGCTTGTGGCCACAGTGGTTGGTCCAACAGGGAATGGTTCTCCTGTGTCGACGCAATGAAGCATACGTGGTCGAGTATTAAGCATAGCATGCCTAGTCAAGGATGGGAACCGACGCCTAA
Organism: Sesamum alatum; assembly: GCA_034509735.1. Classification (NCBI taxonomy): domain Eukaryota; kingdom Viridiplantae; phylum Streptophyta; class Magnoliopsida; order Lamiales; family Pedaliaceae; genus Sesamum; species Sesamum alatum. The sequence goes on from JACGWO010000005.1 coordinate 21,316,405, forward strand.
CTCCATACCCTCCGACTAAGGCAGGGAGACGGTAGACGGAAGGATCGTACCCGTACGGAATTGGCGCCTAAATGTTCATGCCAATTCACCTAGTCTCTAGTGCCATGGACCGTTGCTAGACGGCACCCATGGTAACGGGCCCTTGTGGGACACGGGCCAAGTCTAGCTGAGGGTGAACTAAAAGGGTCACACACAAATCACCGAGAAGGTTGAGAGATCGACTTGGAGTCAATCTCGAAGGATAAATAAGTAATTGGATTACTTAAGGGAAAGTTCATTGGATGGACGGGCGATATTGTATCGGGTTTCATTTAATCGGTAGATTGGATTTTCGATTAAATATGGAAAGTTGAGACGTTGGATCTTTTAATTGGATTAAAAGGTCAACGAGAGAATAATTCCTAATTTGGAATAGGAAGAAGTTGGACTTCTCCCCTTATTTAAACATGGCCGACATGCTCCCTTGGAGGAGGCAAAATCAGTCATGTTTTCATGCTAGGTGGTATGTTGACTTATCTCTTTTGGAAAGAGACAAATCAACTCCAATCAAGCTCTTCCCTTTGGTATGATTTAATCATACCATAAATTTTTGTAGGCTTGATTGAAGAATTGATGGTGATTGATTGGAATGAATCTAGACATCCTTGGATGAACCTAGACACATTCCAATAATCACATTAATTATGTATATATATGAGAATATACAACACCAAGCATAAGTGATTCATTATTCATCTTTTTCTAGGAAAAGAGAAGACAAAAATCCCTCTCCTCTCTCCTCTCTCACACTTGTGTTCTTCACTTGATTTTGAATCAAGAAGAAGAACAAAGTAAGTTTAAGAGAGCACTAATTCATAGTGTTCTTCTCTTAAACCGATTCCTTTCTAAACCCGTTCTTTTCTAGCAAGAAGAACATGTGTTTCTTCCGGTGTGGTGTGGATCACCTTTGGAGAATCCATACGTTAGGATTTTGTGAGC
>JACGWO010000005.1:21322382-21456110 GCA_034509735.1 Sesamum alatum
ATCCGGGTGTTGCTTGATCAATCTTTTTCTTCTTGAGCTGGCAAAACTAGAAGAACCAAGCGCGGGCGTAGAGGAAGTTGCTCTTTGGAGATTTTTCAAAGTCGCCTTTCTTTCAGGAAGGGAGTCTCGAAAAGAGTTTCAATTGTGCTATTCCTTAGTTAGCGAGCCACCAGCCATAAACAGAGCCAGTTTCCCACCTAGGTGAACCCGAAGCTAGAGCACACAGAAGGCACAAGGTAATCTTTGCCAGAAGCACCACCCAGAAAAATAAATCTACTAGGGATTGGTCGAGATTCCAAGAATGGCACTTTTCAATCTATACCCTTAAATGCGACCAAGTCGTAAGACCTCCAAAGGAGACCAAAACGGACAAGATTGGTATCTTTCCGAGTGACCTTCCAGGACCCAGGACGTGATAACAACAGGGGAGTTGAAGAATTCTGCCAGGGACACCTTTTCACTCAAGGCAAGAACACAGTACCATCGAAGGAAGGCTAGCCAGTCCTGAACCCAAGCTCTAAGGGACAGACAATCAGTGAGATCTTTCAACTCCTCTGACGCATACACATCGTCAGTGACTTCTTAAGGAAGCTCCTGAGGTTTTGTTTCCTCTCTTTCCAAATAAATGAGATGAGGCTTATCTTCGATAAGGGTGAAGAGAAAGACCATGACCATTCAAGGGGTAAACTGCGACGTGTAAACTGGACATAGAATCTCTGGAAGTGAGAATTCCTACGCCAATCAATTCGCGAAAGAAGCCGCCACCCCCGACCCGAAAAGTGTAGAAAAGCGCGCTAGGCCTACTTATGAGCTATACCCATAAGACCGTACGGATGGTGAGCTCTCCAAAGAGCTCTGATAGAGATCGGACTTCAGTCCTTGCTCAATCCTCGTACCCTCTTAGGGAACTCCGCCGCTCCCTGATGAGCCTTTCTTTAGTTGCTGAATTCATCTTCCACCCTTGGTATAAGCTATAAGATCAGAGGCTATTCAAGATTGTTGATATCCTTTTTGTACGCTAGGTTGTATAAGGAAGAATTAATCTATGATAATAAAGAGGAAAGCTTGATTAAATGATATAAAAGTGGACCCTAGCTAGAAGGTAAAGACTTTGACTTCCGGAAAGGAGGTACTCTTGGACAGCTAGCAAAGGCTTAGGATTATCAGATACTTTTTCTTTTCTTTGGTTTGTTGCTTAGTTGCTTATATGCATGTCTCGTGCAAGACTAAGTTCTCTGTATGGTTTGACTAGTTTTGTAATATAGGAGTTGGTTCTAGTCAACTATCAGTCTCAAAAAGGGCTAGACGCACCTTTTCTCACGCATTTCCATGGACTCAGTTTTGTACCTTTTCGCAATGACAAACTCCTTTAAACAAATTTAGACACTAATTCCCTTTTATCTTTGTCATATCGAGGACTTGGAAAACCTTCATAATCAATCGTACGTCCGGATACAAGCCTAATAATCAACACAATTGTAGGAAACACCTTGTGTTTTCAATCCTTATCATTTACTGATCGATGACTCATTTCTAGCAGTAAATATATTCGTATCGACTCTAATAATCAATATAAAGCCACTCTTCGATTATACGATTAGGACTCCATCTTTTCAACATTAAAATGCACTATGAATACATCTAGAACACCCTTTTGAGCCATGGACATAGCTATGTAATTTTGCGCAACGACAAACTCCTTTAAAACCGTTTAGACACTAATGCACTTTAATCTTTGCCATATCGAGGGATTGGTCAATCTTCGTAATCAATCGTACATCTGGATACATGCCTAATAGTCAACACATTCGTAGGAAACACCTTATCTTTTCAGTACTAATCATTGACTGATTGATGCCACATTTATGGTTATAAATATATTCGTATGTACTCTAATAATAAATATAAAGCCACTCTTCGATTATACGACCAGGACTCCATCATATTCAACATAAAAATGCACTAGTACTGCATCTAGAACTCTGGTTTGAGCCATGGACTCAGCTTTGTACTTTTGCACAATGACAAACTCCTTTAAACAAATTACGAGACAAATTCCCTATTATCTTTTCCATATCGAGGGCTTGGTCAACTTTCGTAATCAATCGTACGTTCGGATACATGCCTAATACTCAACACAATCGTAGGAAACACCTTCTGTTTTCGGTCCTAATCATTGACTGATAGATGACTCATTTCTAGTTATAAATACATTCGTATGGACTCTAATAATCAATATTAAAGCCACTCTCGCTTATACGACTAGGACTCTCTCTTATTCAACATAAAAATGCACTAGTACTACATTTAGAACACTCGTTTGAGCCATGGACTAAGTTTTGTACCTTTTGGCAATGACAAACTCCTTTTAACAAATTTAGACACTCATTGCCTCTTATCTTTGTCATATCGAGGACTTGGAAAACCTTCATAATCAATCGTACGTCCGGATAGAAGCCTAATAATCAACACAATCATAGGAAACACCTTGTGTTTTCAATCCTTATCATTTACTGATCGATGACTCATTTCTAGCAGTAAATATATTCGTATCGACTCTAATAATCAATATAAAGCCACTCTTCGATTATACGATTAGGACTCCATCTTTTCAACATTAAAATGCACTAGGAATACATCTAGAACACCCTTTTGAGCCATGGATTCAGCTATGTAACTTTGCGCAACGACAAACTCCTTTAAAACCGTTTAGACACTAATGCACTTTAATGTTTACAATATCGAGGGATTGGTCAATCTTCGTAATCAATCGTACATTTGGATACATGCCTAATAGTCAACACATTCGTAGGAAACACCTTATCTTTTTCAGTCCTAATCATTGACTGATTGATGCCACATTTATGGCTATAAATATATTCGTATCTACTCTAATAATAAATATAAAGCCACTCTTCGATTATACGACTAGGACTCCATCATATTCAACATAAAAATGCACTAGTACTACATCTAGAACTCTTGCTTGAGCCATGGACTCAGCTTTGTCTCTGCACAATGACAAACTCCTTTAAACAAATTACGAGACAAATTCCCTATTATCTTTTCCATATCGAGGGCTTGGTCAACTTTCGTAATCAATCGTAGGTTCGGATACATGCCTAATACTCAACACAATCGTAGGAAACACCTTCTGTTTTCAGTCCTAATCATTGGCTGATAGATGACTCATTTCTAGCTATAAATACATTCGTATGGACTCTACTAATCAATATTAAAGCCACTCTCGATTATACGACTAGGATTCTCTCTTATTCAACATAAAAATGCACTAGGACTACATCTAGAACACTCTTTTGAGCCATGGACTCAGCTTTGTACCTTTGCGCAATTACAAACTCCTTTAAAAAAATTTAGACACTAATGCACTTTTATCTTAGCCATATCGAGGGCTTGCAGAACCTTCATAATCAATTGTACGTTGGCATACATGCTTAATACTCAACAGAATCCTAGGAAATACCTTGTGTTTTCAGTCCTTATCATTGACTGATAGATGACTCATTTGTAGCTATAAATATATTCGTATTGACTCTAATAATAAATGTTAAAGCCACTCTTCGATTAAACGACTAGGACTCCATCAAATTCAACATAAAAAATACACTAGGACTACATCTAGAACACTCTTTTGATCCATGGATCAACTTTGTACATTTGCGCAACGACAAACTCCTTTAAACAAATTTAGACACTGATGCACTTTTATCTTTTCAATATCAAGGGCTTGGAGAACCCTCGTAATCAATCGTACGTCCGGATACATGCCTAATACTTAACACAACCATAGGAAACACCTTGCGCTGTCAGTCGTTATCATTGAGTGATAGATGACTCATTTTTTGCTATAAATATATTCGTATGGACTATAATAATCAATATTATAGCCACTCTTCGATTATACGTCTAGGACTCCATATTATTCAATATAAAAATGCACTAGTACTACATCTAGAACACTCTTTTGAGCCATGTACTCAGCTTTGTACCTTTGCGCAGTAACAAACTTCTTTAAAGAAATTTCAACACTAATTCCCTTTTATCGTTCCCATATCGAGGACTAGGAGAACCTTCATAATCACTCGTACGTTCGGATACATGCCTAATACTCAACACAATCGTAGGAAACGCCTTGTGTTCAGTCCTTATCATTGACTGATTGATGACTCATTTATGGCTATAAATATATTCGGATCTACTCTAATAACCAATATAAAGTCACTCTTAGATTATATGCCTAGGACTCCATCTTATTCAACATAAAAATGCACAAGGACTATATCCAAAACACTTTTTCCAACCGTGGTTCAGTTTGTACCTTTGCGCAAAGATAAACTCCTTTAAACAAATTTAGACACAAATGCACATTTATCTTTAGCATATTGAAGGCCTTGAGAACCTTTATAATCAATCGTACGTCCGGATACATGCCTAATACACAACACAATCGTAGGAAACACCTTGTGTTTTCAGTCCTTAGCATTGACTGATAGATGACTCATTTCTGGCTATAAATATATTCGTATCGACTGTAATAATAAAATACAGCCACTATTCGATTATACGACTAGGAATCAATCTTATTCAACATAAAAATGCACTAGGACTACATCTAGAACACTCCTTCGAGCCATGGACTTAACTTTCTACCTTTGCACGAAGAAAAACTCCTTTAAACAAATTTAGACACTAATGCACTTTTATCTTTACCATATCGAGGGCTTGGGGGGAACCTTCATTATCAATCGTACGTCCCGATACATGCCTAATACTCAAAACAATAATAGGAAACACCTTGTGATTTTAGTCCTTATCATTGACTGATAGATGACTCTTTTTTCTGGCTATAAATATATTCATATGGATTCTAATAATCAATATTATACCCACTCTTTGATTGTACGACTAGGACTCCATCTTATTCAACATAAAAATGCACTAGTACTACATCTAGAACACTCGTTTGAGCCATGGACTTAGCTTTGTACCTTTGCACAACGACAAACTCCTTTAAACAAATTTCCTATTATCTTTGCCATATTGAGGGCTTGGTCAACCTTGGTAATCAATTGTACGTCCGGATACTTGCCTAATACTCAACACAATCGTAGGAAACACCTTGTGTTTTCAGTCCTAATCATTGACTGATAGATGACTCATTTCTGGCTATAAATACATTCGTATGGACTCTAATAATCAATATTCAAGCCACTCTTCGATTATATGACTAGGACTCCATCGTATTCAACATAAAAATGCACTATGACAACATCTAGAACACTCTATTGAGCCATGGACTTAGCTTTGTACCTTTGCGCAACGACAAACTCCTTTAAAAAAATTAAGACACTAATGCACTTTTATCTTCGCCATATCGAGGGCTTTGGAGAACCTTCATAATCAATCGTACGTCCGGATACATTCCTAATACTCAACACAATCCTAGGAAACACCTTGTCCATTCAGTCCTTATCATTGACTGATAGATGACTCATTTCTGGCTATAAATATATTCGCATTTACTCTAATAATCAATATTAAAGCCACTCTTCGATTATACGATTTGGACTTCATCTTATTCAACAGAAAAATGCACTAGTACTACATCTATAACACTCGTTTGGGCCATGGACTCAGCTTTGCACCTTTTCGCAACGACAAACTCCTTTAAATAAATTTAGACACTAATTCCCTTTTATCTTTATCATATCGAGGACCTTGAAAACCTTCATAATCAATCGTACGTCCGGATACAAGCCTAATACTCAACACAATCGTAGGAAACACCTTGTGTTTTCAATCCTTATCATTTACTGATAGATGACTCATTTTTGTGTCTATAAATATATTCATATGGATTCTAACAATCAATATTATAGCCACCCTTCGATTATATGACTAGGATTCCATCTTTTCAACATAAAAATGCACTAGGACTATATCCAGAACACTCTTTTGAGCCATGGACTCAGCTTTGTAACTTTGTGCAACGACAAAGTCCTTTAGAGAAGTTTAGACACTAATGGACTTTTATCTTTGCCATATCGAGGGCTTGGTCAACCTTTGTAATCAATCCTACGTTCGGATACATTCCTAATACTCAACACAATCGTAGGAAACACCTTGTGTTTTCAGTCCTAATAATTCACTGATTGATGACTCATTTATGGCTATAAATATATTCGGATCTACTCTAATAATCAATATAAAGTCACTCATAGATTATATGCCTAGGACTCCATCTTATTCAAAATAAAAATGCACTAGGACTACATCCAAACACTTTTTCCAGCCGTGGACTCAGCTTTGTACCTTTGCCCAAAGACAAACTCCTTTAAACAAATTTAGACACAAATGCACATTTATCTTTAGCATATTGAGGGCTTTGTAAACCTTTATAATCAATCGTACGTCCGGATACATGCCTAATACATAACATAATCGTAGGAAACACCTTGTGTTTTCAGTCCTTATCATTGACTGATAGATGACTCATTTCTGGCTATAAATATATTCGTATCGACTGTAATAATAAATATACAGCCACTATTCGATTATACGACTAGGAATCAATCTTATTCAACATAAAAATGCACTAGGACTACATCTAGAACACTCCTTCAATCGTACGTCCGGATACATGCCTAATACTCAAAACAATAATAGGAAACACCTTGTGCTTTTAGTCCTTATCATTGACTGATAGATGACTCTTTTTTCTGGCTATGAATATATTCATATGGATTCTAATAATCAATATTATAGCCACTCTTTGATTGTACGACTAGGACTCCATCTTATTCAACATAAAAATGCACTAGTACTACATCTAGAACACTCGTTTGAGCCATGGACTTAGTTTTGTACCTTTGCACAACGACAAACTCCTTTAAACAAATTTAGACACTAATTTCCTATTATCTTTGCCATATCGAGGGCTTGGTCAACCTTCGTGATCAATTGTACGTCCGGATATTTTCCTAATACTCAACACAATCGTAGGAAACACCTTTTGTTTTCAGTCCTAATCATTGACTGATAGATGACTCATTTCTGGCTATAAATACATTCGTATGGACTCTAATAATCAATATTCAAGCCACTCTTCGATTATATGACTAGGACTCCATCTTATTCAACATAAAAATGCACTAGGACAAAATCTAGAACACTCTATTGAGCCATGGACTTAGCTTTGTACCTTTACGCAACGACAAACTCCTTTAAAAAAATTAAGACACTAATTCACTTTTATCTTCGCCATATCGAGGGCTTGGAGAACCTTCATAATCAATCGTACGTCCGGATACATTCCTAATACTCAACACAATCCTAGGAAACACCTTGTCTATTCAGTTTTGATCATTGACTGATAGATGACTCATTTCTGGCTATAAATATATTCGCATTTACTCTAATAATCAATATTAAAGCCACTCTTCGATTATACGATTAGGACTCTATCTTATTCAACATGAAAATGCACTAGTACTAAATCTATAACACTCGTTTGAGCCATGGACTCAGCTTTGCACCTTTTCGCAATGACAAACTCCTTTAAACAAATTTAGACACTAATTCCTTTTTATCTTTGTCATATCTAGGACTTGGAAAACCTTCATAATCAATCGTACGTCCGGAAACAAGCCTAATACTCAACTCAATCGTAGGAAACACCTTGTGTTTTCAATCCTTATCATTTACTGATAGATGACTCATTTTTTTTGTCTATAAATATATTCATATGGATTCTAACAATCAGTATTATAGCCACCCTTCGATTATACGACTAGGATTCCATCTTTTCAACAAAAAAAGGAACTAGGACTATATCCAGAACACACTTTTGAGCCATCCACTCAGCTTTGTAACTTTGTGCAACGACAAAGTCCTTTAGACAAGATTAGACACTAATGGACTTTTATCTTTGCTATATCGAGGGCTTGGTCAACCTTTGTAATCAATCCTACATTCAGATACATGCCTAATACTCAACACAATCGTAGGAAAACACCTTGTGTTTACAGTCTTCATAATTCACTGAGTGATGACTCATTTTGTGGCTATAAATATATTCGGATCTACTCTAATAATCAATATAAAGTCACTCTTAGATTATATGCCTGGGACTCCATCTTATTCAACATAAAAATGAACTTGGACTACATCCAAAACACTTTTTCCAGCCGTGGACTCAGCTTTGTACCTTTGCGCAAAGAAAAACTCCTTTAAACAAATTTCGACACAAATGCACTTTTATCTTTAGCATATCGAGGGCTTTGAGAACCTTTATAATCAATCGTACATCCGGATACATGCGTAATACACAACACAATCGTAGGAAAAACCTTGTGTTTTCAGTCCTTATCATTGACTGATAGATGACTCATTTCTGGCTATAAATATATTCGTATCGACTATAATAATAAATATACAGCCACTCTTCGATTATACGAGAAGGACTCAATATTATTCAACATAAAAATGCACTAGGACTACATCTAGAACACTCCTTCGAGCCATGGACTCAACTTTCTACCTTTGCGCGAAGAAAAACTCCTTTAAACAAATTTAGCCACGAATGCACTTTTATCTTTACCATATCGAGGGCTTGGGGGAACCGTCATTATCAATCGTACGTCCGGATACATGCCTAATACTCAACACAATAATAGGAAACACCTTGTGCTTTCAGTCCTTATCATTGACTGATAGATGACTCTTTTTTCTTGCTATAAATATATTCATATGGATTCTAATAATCAATATTATAGCCACTGTTTGATTGTACGACTAGGACTCCATCTTATTCAACATAAAAATTCACTAGTACTACATCTAGAACACTCGTTTGAGCCATGGACTTAGCTTTGTACCTTTGCACAACGACAAATTCCTTTAAACAAATTTAGACACTAATTTCCTATTATCTTTTCCATATCGAGGGCTTGGTCAACCTTCGTAATCAATTGTACGTCCGGATACATGCCGAATACTCAACACAATCGTAGGAAACACCTTGTGTTTTCAGTCCTAATCATCGACTGATAGATGACTCATTTCTGGCTATAAATACATTCGTATGGACTCTAATAATCAATATTCAAGCCAGTCTTCGATTATATGACTAGGACTCCATCTTTTTCAACATAAAAATGCACTAGGACAACATCTAGAACACTCTATTGAGCCATGGACTTAGCTTTGTACCTTTGCGCAATGACAAACTTCTTTAAAAAAATTAAGACACTAATTCACTTTTATCTTCGCAATATCGAGGGCTTGGAGAACCTTCATAATCAATCGTACGTCCGGATACATTCCTAATACTCAACAAAATCCTAGGAAACACCTTGTCTATTCAGTCCTGATCATTGACTGATAGATGACTCATTTCTGGCTATAAATATATTCGCATTTACTCTAATAATCAATATTAAAGCCACTCTTCGATTATACGATTAGGACTCTATCTTATTCAACATAAAAAATGCACTAGTACTAAATCTATAACACTCGTTTGAGCCATGGACTCAGCTTTGCACTTTTTCGCAACGACAAACTCCTTTAAACAAATTTAGACACTAATTCCTTTTTATCTTTGTCATATCTAGGACTTGGAAAACCTTCATAATCAATCGTACGTCCGGAAACAAGCCTAATACTCAACACGATCGTAGGAAACACCTTGTGTTTTCAATCCTTATCATTTACTGATAGATGACTCATTTTTTTGTCTATAAATATATTCATATGGATTCTAACAATCAGTATTATAGCCACCCTTCGATTATACGACTAGGATTCCATCTTTTCAACAAAAAAGGAACTAGGACTATATCCAGAACACACTTTTGAACCATGCACTCAGCTTTGTAACTTTGTGCAACGACAAAGTCCTTTAGACAAGATTGGACACTAATGGACTTTTATCTTTGCCATATCGAGGGCTTGGTCAACCTTTGTAATCAATCCTACATTCAGATACATGCCTAATACTCAACACAATCGTAGGAAACACCTTGTGTTTTCAGTCTTCATAATTCACTGATTGATGACTCATTTATGGCTATAAATATATTCGGATCTACTCTAATAATCAATATAAAGTCACTCTTAGATTATATGCCTGGGATTCCATCTTATTCAACATAAAAATGCACTAGGACTACATCCAAAACACTTTTTCCAGCCGTGGACTCAGCTTTGTACCTTTGCGCAAAGACAAACTCCTTTAAACAAATTTTGACACAAATGCACTTTTATCATTAGCATATCGAGGGCTTTGAGAACCTTTATAATCAATCGTACGTCCGGATACATGCGTAATACACAACACAATCGTAGGAAAAACCTTGTGTTTTCAGTCCTTATCATTGACTGATAGATGACTCATTTCTGGCTATAAATATATTCGTATCGACTATAATAATAAATATACAGCCACTCTTCGATTATACGAGAAGGACTCAATCTTATTCAACATAAAAATGCACTAGGACTACATCTAGAACACTCCTTCGAGCCATGGACTCAACTTTCTACCTTTGCGCGAAGAAAAACTCCTTTAAACAAATTTAGCCACGAATGCACTTTTATCTTTACCATATCGAGGGCTTGGGGGAACCTTCATTATCAATCGTACGTCCGGATACATGCCTAATACTCAACACAATAATAGGAAACACCTTGTGCTTTCAGTCCTTATCATTGACTGATAGATGACTCTTTTTTCTTGCTATAAATATATTCATATGGATTCTAATAATCAATATTATAGCCACTGTTTGATTGTACGACTAGGACTCCATCTTATTCAACATAACAATTCACTAGTACTGCATCTAGAACACTCGTTTGAGCCATGGACTTAGCTTTGTACCTTTGCACAACGACAAATTCCTTTAAACAAATTTAGACACTAATTTCCTATTATCTTTGCCATATCGAGGGCTTGGTCAACCTTCGTAATCAATTGTACGTCCGGGTACATGCCTAATACTCAACACAATCGTAGGAAACACCTTGTGTTTTCAGTCCTAATCATTGACTGATAGATGACTCATTTCTGGCTATAAATACATACGTATGGACTCTAATAATCAATATTCAAGCCACTCTTCGATTATATGACTAGGACTCCATCTTATTCAACATAAAAATGCACTATGACAACATCTAGAACACTCTATTGAGCCATGGACTTAGCTTTGTACCTTTGCGCAATGACAAACTTCTTTAAAAAAATTAAGACACTAATGCACTTTTATGTTCGCCATATCGAGGGCTTGGAGAAGCTTCATAATCAATCGTACGTCCGGATACATTCCTAATACTCAGCACAATCCTAGGAAACACCTTGTCTATTCAGTCCTGATCATTGACTGATAGATGACTCATTTCTGGCTATAAATATATTCGCATTTACTCTAATAATCAATATTAAAGCCACTCTTCGATTATACGATTAGGACTCTATCTTATTCAACATAAAAATGCACATGTACTAAATCTATAACACTCGTTTGAGCCATGGACTCAGCTTTGCACCTTTTCGCAACGACAAACTCCTTTAAACAAATTTAGACACTAATTCCTTTTTATCTTTGTCATATCTAGGACTTGGAAAACCTTCATAATCAATCGTACGTCCGGAAACAAGCCTAATACTCAACACAATCGTAGGAAACACCTTGTGTTTTCATCCTTATCATTTACTGATAGATGACTCATTTTTTTGTCTATAAATATATTCATATGGATTCTAACAATCAGTATTATAGCCACCCTTCGATTATACGACTAGGATTCCATCTTTTCAACAAAAAAAGGAACTAGGACTATATCCAGAACACACTTTTGAGCCATGCACTCAGCTTTGTAACTTTGTGCAACGACAAAGTCCTTTAGACAAGATTAGACACTAATGGACTTTTATCTTTGCTATATCGAGGGCTTGGTCAACCTTTGTAATCAATCCTACATTCAGATACATGCCTAATACTCAACACAATCGTAGGAAACACCTTGTGTTTTCAGTCTTCATAATTCACTGATTGATGACTCATTTATGTCTATAAATATATTCGGATCTACTCTAATAATCAATATAAAGTCACTCTTAGATTATATGCCTGGGACTCCATCTTATTCAACATAAAAATGCACTAGGACTACATCCAAAACACTTTTTCCAGCCGTGGACTCAGATTTGTACCTTTGCGCAAAGGCAAACTCCTTTAAACAAATTTTGACACAAATGCACTTTTATCTTTAGCATATCGAGGGCTTTGAGAACCTTTATAATCAATCGTACGTCCGGATACATGCGTAATACACAACACAATCGTAGGAAACACCTTGTGTTTTCAGTCCTTATTATTGACTGATAGATGACTCATTTCTGGCTATAAATATATTCGTATCGACTATAATAATAAATATACAGCCACTCTTCGATTATACGAGAAGGACTCAATCTTATTCAACATAAAAATGCACTAGGACTACATCTAGAACACTCCTTCGAGCCATGGACTCAACTTTCTACCTTTGCGCGAAGAAAAACTCCTTTAAACAAATTTAGACACTAATGCACTTTTATCTTTACCATATCGAGGGCTTGGGGGAACCTTCATTATCAATCGTACGTCCGGATACATGCCTAATACTCAACACAATAATAGGAAACACCTTGTGCTTTCAGTCCTTATCATTGACTGATAGATGACTCTTTTTTCTTGCTATAAATATATTCATATGGATTCTAATAATCAATATTATAGCCACTGTTTGATTGTACGACTAGGACTCCATCTTATTCAACATAAATATTCACTAGTACTGCATCTAGAACACTCGTTTGAGCCATGGACTTAGCTTTGTACCTTTGCACAACGACAAATTCCTTTAAACAAATTTAGACACTAATTTCCTATTATCTTTGCCATATCGAGGGCTTGGTCAACCTTCGTAATCAATTGTACGTCCGGAATACATGCCTAATACTCAACACAATCGTAGGAAACACCTTGTGTTTTCAGTCCTAATCATTGACTGATAGATGACTCATTTCTGGCTATAAATACATTCGTATGGACTCTAATAATCAATATTCAAGCCACTCTTCGATTATATGACTAGGACTCCATCTTATTCAACATAAAAATGCACTAGGACAACATCTAGAACACTCTATTGAGCCATGGACTTAGCTTTGTACCTTTGCGCAATGACAAACTTCTTTAAAAAAATTCAGACACTAATTCACTTTTATCTTCGCAATATCGAGGGCTTGGAGAACCTTCATAATCAATCGTACGTCCGGATACATTCCTAATACTCAACACAATCCTAGGAAACACCTTGTCTATTCAGTCCTGATCATTGACTGATAGATGACTCATTTCTGGCTATAAATATATTCGCATTTACTCTAATAATCAATATTAAAGCCACTCTTCGATTATACGATTAGGACTCTATCTTATTCAACATAAAAATGCACTAGTACTAAATCTATAACACTCGTTTGAGCCATGGACTCAGCTTTGCACCTTTTCGCAACGACAAACTCCTTTAAACAAATTTAGACACTAATTCCTTTTTATCTTTGTCATATCTAGGACTTGGAAAACCTTCATAATCAATCGTACGTCCGGAAACAAGCCTAATACTCAACACAATCGTAGGAAACACCTTGTGTTTTCAATCCATATCATTTACTGATAGATGACTCATTTTTTTGTCTATAAATATATTCATATGGATTCTAACAATCAGTATTATAGCCACCCTTCGATTATACGACTAGGATTCCATCTTTTCAACAAAAAAAGGAACTAGGACTATATCCAGAACACACTTTTGAGCCATGCACTCAACTTTGTAACTTTGTGCAACGACAAAGTCCTTTAGACAAGATTAGACACTAATGGACTTTTATCTTTGCTATATCCAGGGCTTGGTCAACCTTTGTAATCAATCCTACATTCAGATACATGCCTAATACTCAACACAATCGTAGGAAACACCTTGTGTTTTCAGTCTTCATAATTCACTGATTGATGACTCATTTATGGCTATAAAATATATTCGGATCTACTCTAATAATCAATATAAAGTCACTCTTAGATTATATGCCTGGGACTCCATCTTATTCAACATAAAAATGCACTAGGACTACATCCAAAACACTTTTTCCAGCCGTGGACTCAGCTTTGTACCTTTGCGCAAAGGCAAACTCCTTTAAACAAATTTGACACAAATGCACTTTTATCTTTAGCATATCGAGGGCTTTGAGAACCTTTATAATCAATCGTACGTCCGGATACATGCGTAATACACAACACAATCGTAGGAAACACCTTGTGTTTTCAGTCCTTATCATTGACTGATAGATGACTCATTTCTGGCTATACATATATTCGTATCGACTGTAATAATAAATATACAGCCACTATTCGATTATACGACCAGGACTCAATCTTATTCAACATAAAAATGCACTAGGACTACATCTAGAACACTCCTTCGAGCCATGGACTCAGCTTTCTACCTTTGCGCGAAGAAAAACTCCTTTAAACAAATTTAGACACTAATGCACTTTTATCTTTACCATATCGAGGGCTTGGGGGAACCTTCATTATCAATCGTACGTCCGGATACATGCCTAATACTCAACACAATAATATGAAACACCTTGTGCTTTCAGTCCTTATCATTGACTGATAGATGACTCTTTTTACTTGCTATAAATATATTCATATGGATTCTAATAATCAATATTATAGCCACTGTTTGATTGTACGACTAGGACTCCATCTTATTCAACATAAAAATTCACTAGTACTGCATCTAGAACACTCGTTTGAGCCATGGACTTAGCTTTGTACCTTTGCACAACGACAAATTCCTTTAAACAAATTTAGACACTAATTTCCTATTATCTTTGCCATATCGAGGGCTTGGTCAACCTTCGTAATCAATTGTACGTCCGGATACATGCCTAATACTCAACACAATCGTAGGAAACACCTTGTGTTTTCAGTCCTAATCATTGACTGATAGATGACTCATTTCTGGCTATAAATACATTCGTATGGACTCTAATAATCAATATTCAATCCACTCTTCGATTATATGACTAGGACTCCATCTTATTCAACATAAAAAATGCACTAGGACAACATCTAGAACACTCTATTGAGCCATGGACTTAGCTTTGTACCTTTGCGCAATGACAAACTTCTTTAAAAAATTCAGACACTAATTCACTTTTATCTTCGCAATATCGAGGGCTTGGAGAACCTTCATAATCAATCGTACGTCCGGATACATTCCTAATACTCAACACAATCCTAGGAAACACCTTGTCTATTCAGTCCTGATCATTGACTGATAGATGACTCATTTCTGGCTATAAATATATTCGCATTTACTCTAATAATCAATATTAAAGCCACTCTTCGATTATACGATTAGGACTCTATCTTATTCAACATAAAAATGCACTAGTACTAAATCTATAACACTCGTTTGAGCCATGGACTCAGCTTTGCACCTTTCGCAACGACAAACTCCTTTAAAACAAATTTAGACACTAATTCCTTTTTATCTTTGTCATATCTAGGACTTGAAAACCTTCATAATCAATCGTACGTCCGGAAACAAGCCTATACTCAACACAATCGTAGGAAACACCTTGTGTTTTCAATCCATTCATTTACTGATAGATGACTCATTTTTTTTTGTCTATAAATATATTCATATGGATTCTAACAATCAGTATTATAGCCACCCTTCGATTATACGACTAGGATTCCATCTTTTCAACAAAAAAAAGGAACTAGGACTATATCCAGAACACACTTTTGAGCCATGCACTCAGCTTTGTAACTTTGTGCAACGAGAAAGTCCTTTAGACAAGATTAGACACTAATGGACTTTTATCTTTGCCATATCGAGGGCTTGGTCAACCTTTGTAATCAATCCTACATTCAGATACATGCCTTATACTCAACACAATCGTAGGAAACACCTTGTGTTTTCAGTCTTCATAATTTACTGATTGATGACTCATTTATGGCTATAAATATATTCGGATCTACTCTAATAATCAATATAAAGTCACTCTTAGATTATACGCCTGGGACTCCATCTTATTCAACATAAAAATGCACTAGGACTACATCCAAAACACTTTTTCCAGCCGTGGACTCAGCTTTGTACCTTTGCGCAAAGACAAACTCCTTTAAACAAATTTTGACACAAATACACTTTTATCTTTAGCATATCGAGGGCTTTGAGAACCTTTATATTCAATCGTACGTCCGGATACATGCGTAATACACAACAGAATCGTAGGAAACACCTTGTGTTTTCAGTCCTTATCATTGACTGATAGATGACTCATTTCTGGCTATAAATATATTCGTATCGACTATACTAATAAATATACAGCCACTCTTCGATTATACGAGAAGGACTCAATCTTATTCAACATAAAAATGCACTAGGACTACATCTAGAACACTCCTTCGAGCCATGGACACAACTTTCTACCTTTGCGCGAAGAAAAACTCCTTTAAACAAATTTAGACACTAATGCACTTTTATCTTTACCGTATCGAGGGCTTGGGGGAACCTTCATTATCAATCGTACGTCCGGATACATGCCTAATACTCAACACAATAATATGAAACACCTTGTGCTTTCAGTCCTTATCATTGACTGATAGATGACTCTTTTTACTTGCTATAAATATATTCATATGGATTCTAATAATCAATATTATAGCCACTGTTTGATTGTACGACTAGGACTCCATCTTATTCAACATAAAAATTCACTAGTACTGCATCTAGAACACTCGTTTGAGCCATGGACTTAGCTTTGTACCTTTGCACAACGACAAATTCCTTTAAACAAATTTAGACACTAATTTCCTATTATCTTTGCCATATCGAGGGCTTGGTCAACCTTCGTAATCAATTGTACGTCCGGATACATGCCTAATACTCAACACAATCGTAGGAAACACCTTGTTCAGTCCTAATCATTGACTGATAGATGACTCATTTCTGGCTATAAATACATTAGTATGGACTCTAATAATCAATATTCAAAGCCACTCTTCGATTATACGATTAGGACTCTATCTTATTCAACATAAAAATGCACTAGTACTAAATCTATAACACTCGTTTGAGCCATGGACTCAACTTTGCACCTTTTCGCAACGACAAACTCCTTTAAACAAATTTAGACACTAATTCCTTTTTATCTTTGTCATATCTAGGACTTGGAAAACCTTCATAATCAATCGTACGTCCGGAAACAAGCCTAATACTCAACACAATCGTAGGAAACACCTTGTGTTTTCAATCCTTATCATTTACTGATAGATGACTCATTTTTTTGTCTATAAATATATTCATATGGATTCTAACAATCAGTATTATAGCCACCCTTCGATTATACGACTAGGATTCCATCTTTTCAACAAAAAAAGGAACTAGGACTATATCCAGAACACACTTTTGAGCCATGCACTCAGCTTTGTAACTTTGTGCAACGACAAAGTCCTTTAGACAAGATTAGACACTAATGGACTTTTATCTTTGCCATATCGAGGGCGTGGTCAACCTTTGTAATCAATCCTACATTCAGATACATGCCTAATACTCAACACAATCGTAGGAAACACCTTGTGTTTTCAGTCCTAATAATTCACTGATTGATGACTCATTTATGGCTATAAATATATTCGGATCAACTCTAATAAACGATATAAAGTCACTCTTAGATTATATGCCTAGGAATCCATCTTATTCAACGTAAAAATGCACTAGGACTACATCCAAAACACTTTTTCCAGCCATGGACTCAGCTTTGTACCTTTGCTCAAAGACAAACTCCTTTAAACAAATTTTGACACAAATGCACTTTTATCTTTAGCATATCGAGGGCTTTGAGAACCATTATAATCAATCGTACGTCCGGATACATGCCTAATACACAACACAATCGTAGGAAACACCTTGTGTTTTCAGTCCTTATCATTGACTGATAGATGACTCATTTCTGGCTATACATATATTCGTATCGACTGTAATAATAAATATACAGCCACTATTCGATTATACGACCAGGACTCAATCTTATTCAACATAAAAATGCACTAGGACTACATCTAGAACACTCCTTCGAGCCATGGACTCAACTTTCTACCTTTGCGCGAAGAAAAACACCTTTAAACAAATTTACACACTAATGCACTTTTATCTTTACCATATCGAGGGCTTGGGGGAACCTTCATTATCAATCGTACGTTTGGATACATGCCTAATACTCAACACAATAATAGGAAACACCTTGTGCTTTCAGTCCTTATCATTAACTGATAGATGACGCTTTTTTCTAGCTATAAATATATTCATATGGATTCTAATAATCAATTATATAGCCACTGTTTGATTGTACGACTAGGACTCCATCTTATTCAATATAAAAATTCACTAGTACTGCATCTAGAACACTCGTTTGAGCCATGGACTTAGCTTTGTACCTTTGCACAACGACAAATTCCTTTAAACAAATTTAGACACTAATTTCCTATTATCTTTGCCATATCGAGCGCATGGTCAACCTTCGTAGGAAACACCTTGTGTTTTCAGTCCGAATCATTGACTGATAGATGACTCATTTCTGGCTATAAATACATTCGTATGGACTCTAATAATCAATATTCAAGCCACTCTTCGATTATATGACTAGGACTCCATCTTATTCAACATAAAAATGCACTAGGACAACATCTAGAACACTCTATTGAGCCATGGACTTAGCTTTGTACCTTTGCGCAATGACAAACTTCTTTAAAAAAATTAAGACACTAATTCACTTTTATCTTCGCAATATCGAGGGCTTGGAGAACCTTCATAATCAATCGTACGTCCGGATACATTCCTAATACTCAACACAATCCTAGGAAACACCTTGCCTATTCAGTCCTGATCATTGACTGATAGATGACTCATTTCTGGCTATAAGTATATTCGCATTTACTCTAATAATCAATATTAAATCCACTCTTCGATTATACGATTAGGACTCTATCTTATTCAACATAAAAATGCACTAGTACTAAATCTATAACACTCGTTTGAGCCATGGACTCAGCTTTGCACCTTTTCGCAACGACAAACTCCTTTAAACAAATTTAGACACTAATTCCCTTTTATCTTTGTCATATCGAGGATTTGAAAACCTTCATAATCAATCGTACGTCCGGAAACAAGCCTAATACTCAACACAATCATAGGAAACACCTTGTGTTTTCAATCCTTATCATTTACTGATAGATGACACATTTTTTTGTCTATAAATATATTCATATGGATTCTAACAATCAGTATTATAGCCACCCTTCGATTATACGACTAGGATTCCATCTTTTCAACAAAAAAAGGAACTAGGACTATATCCAGAACACACTTTTGAGCCATGCACTCAGCTTTGTAACTTTGTGCAACGAGAAAGTCCTTTAGACAAGATTAGACACTAATGGACTTTTATCTTTGCCATATCGAGGGCTTGGTCAACCTTTGTAATCAATCCTACATTCAGAGACATGCCTAATACTCAACACAATCGTAGGAAACACCTTGTGTTTTCAGTCCTAATAATTCACTGATTGATGACTCATTTATGGCTATAAATATGTTCGGACCTACTCTAATAAACGATATAAAGTCACTCTTAGATTATATGCCTAGGACTCCATCTTATTCAACGTAAAAATGCACTAGGACTACATCCAAAACACTTTTTCCAGCCGTGGACTCAGTTTTCTACCTTTGCGTAAAGACAAACTCCTTTAAACAAAATTTGACACAAATGCACTTTTATCTTTACCATATCGAGGGCTTTGAGAACCATTATAATCAATTGTACGTCCGGATACATGCCTAATACACAACACAATCGTAGGAAACACCTTGTGTTTTCAGTCCTTATCATTGACTGATAGATGAATCATTTCTGGCTATACATATATTCGTATCGACTGTAATAATAAATATACAGCCACTATTCGATTATACGACCAGGACTCAATCTTATTCAACATAAAAATGCACTAGGACTACATCTAGAACACTCCTTCGAGCCATGGACTCAACTTTCTACCTTTGCGCGAAGAAAAACTCCTTTAAACAAATTTAGACACTAATGCACTTTTATCTTTACCATATCGAGGGCTTGGTGGGAACCTTCATTATCAATCGTACGTCTGGATACATGCCTAATACTCAACACAATAATAGGAAACACCTTGTGCTTTCAATCCTTATCATTGACTGATAGATGACGCTTTTTTCTAGCTATAAATATATTCATATGGATTCTAATAATCAATATTACAGCCACTGTTTGATTGTACGACTAGGACTCCATCTTATTCAATATAAATATTCACTAGTACTGCATCTAGAACACTCGTTTGAGCCATGGACTTAGCTTTGTACCTTTGCACAACGAAAAATTCCTTTAAACAAATTTAGACACTAATTTCCTATTATCTTTGCCATATCGAGCGCATGGTCAACCTTCATAATCAATTGTACGTCCGGATACATGCCTAATACTCAACACAATCGTAGGAAACACCTTGTGTTTTCAGTCCGAATCATTGACTGATAGATGACTCATTTCTGGCTATAAATACATTCGTATGGACTCTAATAATCAATATTCAAGCCACTCTTCCATTATATGACTAGGACTCCATCTTATTCAATATAAAAATGCACTAGGACAACATCTAGAACACTCTATTGAGCCATGGACTTAGCTTTGTACCTTTGCGCAATGACAAACTTCTTTAAAAAAATTAAGACACTAATTCACTTTTATCTTCGCAATATCGAGGGCTTGGAGAACCTTCATAATCAATCGTACGTCCGGATACATTCCTAATACTCAACACAATCCTAGGAAACACCTTGTCTATTCAGTCCTGATCATTGACTGATAGATGACTCATTTCTTGCTATAAATATATTCGCATTTACTCTAATAATCAATATTAAATCCACTCTTCGATTATACGATTAGGACTCTATCTTATTCAACATAAAAATGCACTAGTACTGCATCTAGAACACTCGTTTGAGCCATGGACTCAGCTTTGCACCTTTTCGCAACGACAAACTCCTTTAAACAAATTTAGACACTAATTCCCTTTTATCTTTGTCATATCGAGGACTTGAAAACCTTCATAATCAATCGTACGTCCGGAAACAAGCCTAATACTCAACACAATCTTAGAAAACACCTTGTGTTTTCAATCCTTATCATTTACTGATAGATGACTCATTTTTTTGTCTATAAATATATTCATATGGATTCTAACAATCAGTATTATAGCCACCCTTCGATTATACGACTAGGATTCCATCTTTTCAACAAAAAAAGGAACTAGGACTATATCCAGAACACACTTTTGAGCCATGCACTCAGCTTTGTAACTTTGTGCAACGACAAAGTCCTTTAGACAAGATTAGACACTAATGGACTTTTATCTTTGCTATATCGAGGGCTTGGTCAACCTTTGTAATCAATCCTACATTCAGATACATGCCTAATACTCAACACAATCGTAGGAAACACCTTGTGTTTTCAGTCTTCATAATTCACTGATTGATGACTCATTTATGTCTATAAATATATTCGGATCTACTCTAATAATCAATATAAAGTCACTCTTAGATTATATGCCTGGGACTCCATCTTATTCAACATAAAAATGCACTAGGACTACATCCAAAACACTTTTTCCAGCCGTGGACTCAGATTTGTACCTTTGCGCAAAGGCAAACTCCTTTAAACAAATTTTGACACAAATGCACTTTTATCTTTAGCATATCGAGGGCTTTGAGAACCTTTATAATCAATCGTACGTCCGGATACATGCGTAATACACAACACAATCGTAGGAAACACCTTGTGTTTTCAGTCCTTATTATTGACTGATAGATGACTCATTTCTGGCTATAAATATATTCGTATCGACTATAATAATAAATATACAGCCACTCTTCGATTATACGAGAAGGACTCAATCTTATTCAACATAAAAATGCACTAGGACTACATCTAGAACACTCCTTCGAGCCATGGACTCAACTTTCTACCTTTGCGCGAAGAAAAACTCCTTTAAACAAATTTAGACACTAATGCACTTTTATCTTTACCATATCGAGGGCTTGGGGGAACCTTCATTATCAATCGTACGTCCGGATACATGCCTAATACTCAACACAATAATAGGAAACACCTTGTGCTTTCAGTCCTTATCATTGACTGATAGATGACTCTTTTTTCTTGCTATAAATATATTCATATGGATTCTAATAATCAATATTATAGCCACTGTTTGATTGTACGACTAGGACTCCATCTTATTCAACATAAATATTCACTAGTACTGCATCTAGAACACTCGTTTGAGCCATGGACTTAGCTTTGTACCTTTGCACAACGACAAATTCCTTTAAACAAATTTAGACACTAATTTCCTATTATCTTTGCCATATCGAGGGCTTGGTCAACCTTCGTAATCAATTGTACGTCCGGATACATGCCTAATACTCAACACAATCGTAGGAAACACCTTGTGTTTTCAGTCCTAATCATTGACTGATAGATGACTCATTTCTGGCTATAAATACATTCGTATGGACTCTAATAATCAATATTCAAGCCACTCTTCGATTATATGACTAGGACTCCATCTTATTCAACATAAAAATGCACTAGGACAACATCTAGAACACTCTATTGAGCCATGGACTTAGCTTTGTACCTTTGCGCAATGACAAACTTCTTTAAAAAAATTAAGACACTAATTCACTTTTATCTTCGCAATATCGAGGGCTTGGAGAACCTTCATAATCAATCGTACGTCCGGATACATTCCTAATACTCAACACAATCCTAGGAAACACCTTGTCTATTCAGTCCTGATCATTGACTGATAGATGACTCATTTCTTGCTATAAATATATTCGCATTTACTCTAATAATCAATATTAAATCCACTCTTCGATTATACATTAGGACTCTATCTTATTCAACATAAAAATGCACTAGTACTAAATCTATAACACTCGTTTGAGCCATGGACTCAGCTTTGCACCTTTTCGCAACGACAAACTCCTTTAAACAAATTTAGACACTAATTCCCTTTTATCTTTGTCATATCGAGGACTTGAAAACCTTCATAATCAATCGTACGTCCGGAAACAAGCCTAATACTCAACACAATCGTAGGAAACACCTTGTGTTTTCAATCCTTATCATTTACTGATAGATGAGTCAGTTTTTTTGTCTATAAATATATTCATATGGATTCTAACAATCAGTATTATAGCCACCCTTCGATTATACGACTAGGATTCCATCTTTTCAACAAAAAAAGGAACTAGGACTATATCCAGAACACACTTTTGAGCCATGCACTCAGCTTTGTAACTTTGTGCAACGACAAAGTCCTTTAGACAAGATTAGACACTAATGGACTTTTATCTTTGCCATATCGAGGGCTTGGTCAACCTTTGTAATCAATCCTACATTCAGATACATGCCTAATACTCAACACAATCGTAGGAAACACCTTGTGTTTTCAGTCCTAATAATTCACTGATGGATGACTCATTTATGGCTATAAATATATTCGGATCTACTCTAATAAACGATATAAAGTCACTCTTAGATTATATGCCTAGGACTCCATCTTATTCAACGTAAAAATGCACTAGGACTACATCCAAAACACTTTTTCCAGCCGTGGACTCAGCTTTGTACCTTTGCGCAAAAGACAAACTCCTTTAAACAAAATTTGACACAAATGCACTTTTATCTTTACCATATCGAGGGCTTTGAGAACCATTATAATCAATCGTACGTCCGGATACATGCCTAATACACAACACAATCGTAGGAAACACCTTGTGTTTTCAGTCCTTATCATTGACTGATAGATGACTCATTTCTGGCTATACATATATTCGTATCGACTGTAATAATAAATATACAGCCACTATTCGATTATACGACCAGGACTCAATCTTATTCAACATAAAAATGCACTAGGACTACATCTAGAACACTCCTTCGAGCCATGGACTCAGCTTTCTACCTTTGCGCGAAGAAAAACTCCTTTAAACAAATTTAGACACTAATGCACTTTTATCTTTACCATATCGAGGGCTTGGGGGGAACCTTCATTATCAATCGTACGTTTGGATACATGCCTAATACTCAACACAATAATAGGAAACACCTTGTGCTTTCAGTCCTTATCATTGACTGATAGATGACGCTTTTTTCTAGCTATAAATATATTCATATGGATTCTAATAATCAATATTATAGCCACTGTTTGATTGTACGACTAGGACTCCATCTTATTCAATATAAAAATTCACTAGTACTGCATCTAGAACACTCGTTTGAGCCATGGACTTAGCTTTGTACCTTTGCACAACGACAAATTCCTTTAAACAAATTTAGACACTAATTTCCTATTATCTTTGCCATATCGAGCGCATGGTCAACCTTCGTAGGAAACACCTTGTGTTTTCAGTCCGAATCATTGACTGATAGATGACTCATTTCTGGCTATAAATACATTCGTATGGACTCTAATAATCAATATTCAAGCCACTCTTCGATTATATGACTAGGACTCCATCTTATTCAACATAAAAATGCACTAGGACAACATCTAGAACACTCTATTGAGCCATGGACTTAGCTTTGTACCTTTGCGCAATGACAAACTTCTTTAAAAAAATTAAGACACTAATTCACTTTTATCTTCGCAATATCGAGGGCTTGGAGAACCTTCATAATCAATCGTACGTCCGGATACATTCCTAATACTCAACACAATCCTAGGAAACACCTTGTCTATTCAGTCCTGATCATGACTGATAGATGACTCATTTCTTGCTATAAATATATTCGCATTTACTCTAATAATCAATATTAAATCCACTCTTCGATTATACGATTAGGACTCTATCTTATTCAACATAAAAATGCACTAGTACTAAATCTATAACACTCGTTTGAGCCATGGACTCAGCTTTGCACCTTTTCGCAACGACAAACTCCTTTAAACAAATTTAGACACTAATTCCCTTTTATCTTTGTCATATCGAGGACTTGAAAACCTTCATAATCAATTGTACGTCCGGAAACAAGCCTAATACTCAACACAATCTTAGAAAACACCTTGTGTTTTCAATCCTTATCATTTACTGATAGATGACTCATTTTTTTGTCTATAAATATATTCATATGGATTCTAACAATCAGTATTATAGCCACCCTTCGATTATACGACTAGGATTCCATCTTTTCAACAAAAAAAGGAACTAGGACTATATCCAGAACACACTTTTGAGCCATGCACTCAGCTTTGTAACTTTGTGCAACGACAAAGTCCTTTAGACAAGGTTAGACACTAATGGACTTTTATCTTTGCCATATCGAGGGCTTGGTCAACCTTTGTAATCAATCCTACATTCAGATACATGCCTAATACTCAACACAATCGTAGGAAACACCTTGTGTTTTCAGTCCTAATAATTCACTGATTGATGACTCATTTATGGCTATAAATATATTCGGGTCTACTCTAATAAACAATATAAAGTCACTCTTAGATTATATGCCTAGGACTCCATCTTATTCAACATAAAAATGCACTAGGACTACATCCAAAACAGTTTTTCCAGCCGTGGACTCAGCTTTGTACCTTTGCGCAAAGACAAACTCCTTTAAACAAATTTTGACACAAATGCACTTTTATCTTTAGCATATCGAGGGCTTTGAGAACCATTATAATCAATCGTACGTCCGGATACATGCCTAATACACAAAACAATCGTAGGAAACACCTTGTGTTTTCAGTCCTTATCATTGACTGATAGATGACTCATTTCTGGCTATACATATATTCGTATCGACTGTAATAATAAATATACAGCCACTATTCGATTATATGACTAGGACTCAATCTTATTCAACATAAAAATGCACTAGGACTACATCTAGAACACTCGTTTGAGCCATTGATTCAGCTTTGTACCTTTGCGCAACGACAAACTCCTTTAAATAAATTTAGACACTAATTCCCTTTTATCTTTGTCATATCGAGGACTTGGAGAACCTTCATAATCAATCGTATGTCCGGATACATGCCTAATACTCAACACAATCATAGGAAACGCCTTGTATTTTCAGTCCTTGTCATTGACTGATAGATGACTCATTTCTGGCTATAAATATATTTATATTGACTCTAATAATCATGTTACAAGGGCCGTCAAACAAAGCCGGAGTATCAGCCACATTAATCGAATTGTTAACCAAGACCGGAGCAACCAGAGAATTCACATCAGTCATAATGAGGAATCTTTTACGTTGAGAGGGTGAATAGCTTCATTAGGGCGTGACAAAGAGCAAGGCGTGAGATCATTACCTTCAGCAACAAAGGCTTCTTTTCCAGCCGTTATCAGATTTGTAGAGCGTCTTTTAAGCACATCTTTGTAAGAAGATCCATGAGTGAGTGGAGAAGAAGGCCATGGAAGCAATGGTAGGCTCGAAGAGACACAATTCGCCGGCGCAGCCAAGTTTTGAGAAACCGGCAGAAATGGGGCTGTTGGTGGCGAGTTTTCAGCAATATGAGATAGGGAAAGGTCACCCTCATCGTCCACACCAAGTGAAGAGACTCTATTTGCCGGCGCAGCCAAGTTTTGAGAAACACGCAGAATGGGGCTGTTGGTGGGGTGTTTCAAGCACATGAGGGGGAAGGAAATGGAGCTTCAACAGCCATATGAGGAGGGGAAAGGTCACCCTTTTCATCCACACCAAGTGAAGAGACACTATTCGCCGGTGCAACCAAGATTTGAGAAATCAGCAGAAATGGGGCTGTTGGTGGCGACTTTTCAGCACATGAGGGGGAAGGGAATGGAGCTACAACAGCCATATGAGGAGGGGAAAGGTCACCCTCTTCGTCCACACCAAGTGACTCGCCCAAAGGGCTATTTTGCAGCAGCGGAAGATGAGGAGTCACATGCGCCGCCGGCAGAAGATGAGGGGACACATGTGCTCCCGGCAGAAGATGAGGGGACACAAGCACCGCCGACACAAGATGAGGGGACACAAGCGCCACCAGCGAAAGATGAGGGGACACAAGCGCCGCAGGCGGTGGAGCAATATCTGAGAGCACAACACGTCAAGCTGGACGGAGAGGAGGGCGGAACGGAGTGAGAGAGTGCTCGGATGCGGGTTTGAGCGTTGGGAGCATGGCGGATGGATGTGGCAAAGGGGGAGCAGCGTCCGCCGCCTTCAACCGAGTGTAAAAGAGCTGAATCTCCTTCATGGCTTGAGGGTCTCCATTGATAGCTTGAGAGGTAAGGTTAAGAATCAGTCATGGAAAAATCAGATCCCGAAGGACTCAAATCATCGACATTAGCCTCTCCCTCTCCGCCGGTGGCTGCATCCTCCACACCAATATCATCATTGCCATCAAGGCTAGAGGTCAAAAGACCGGCAACGATGGCTGGATTTTGAGAAGATGATAGTGGGTTGTGAGGAGAGGTAGTGTGTGCAGTGCGTGAGAGACGGAGGAGAGAATTTTGTCTCTTTTCTTAGCCACCAGCTTTTTAGATCTCTTTTTTATAACTTTGCGCAACGACAAACTCCTTTAAACAAGTTTATGCACTTTTATTTTTGCCATATCAAGGGCTTGGTCAACCTTCGTAATCAATCGTACGTCTGGATACATGCCTAATACTCAACTTAATCATAGGAAATACCTTGTGTTTTTAGTCCTAATCATTGACTGTTGATGACTCATTTATGGCTATAATATATTCGTATCTACTCTAATAATCAATATAAAGCCGCTCTTCCATTATACGACTAGGACTCCATCTTATTCAACATAAAAATGCACTAGGACTACATCTAGAACACTTTTTCAAGCCATGGACTCAGCTTTGTACCTTTGCGCAAAGACAAACTCCTTCAAACAAATTTAGACACTAATGCACTTTTATCTTTCCCATATCGAGGGCTTGGAGAACCTTCATAATAAATCGTACGTCCGGATACATGCCTAATACTCAACATAATTGTAGGTAACACCTTTTGTTTTCAGTCCTTATTATTGACTGATAGATGACTCATTTCTGGCTTTAAATATATTCGTATTGACTCTTATAATCAATATTAAAGCCACTTTTAATATACGACTAGGACTCCATCGTGTTCAACAAAAAAATGCACTAGGACTATATCTAGAACACTCTTTTGAGCCATGGACTCAGCTTTGTACATTTGTGCAACGACAAACTCCTTTAAAAAAATTTAGACACTAATGCACTTTTCTCTTTTCCATATCGAGAGCTTGGAGAACCTTCGTAATCAATCGTATGTCCGGATACATGCCTAATACTCAACACAATCATAGGAAACACCTTGTGCTTTCAGTCCTTCTCATTGACCGATAGATGACCCATTTTTGGCTATAAATATATTCGTATGGACTCTAATAATTAATATTATAGCCACTCTTCGATTCTACGACTAGGACTCCATCTTATTCAACATAAAAATGCACTAGGACTACATCTAGAACACTCTTTTGAGCCATGGACTATCCTTTGTACCTTTGTGCAACGACAAAATCCTTTAAAAAAAATTTAGACACTAATGCACTTTTATCTTTGCCATATCGAGGGCTTGGAGAACCTTCATAATCAATTGTACATCTGGATACATGCCTAATACTCAACAAAATCCTAGGAAATACCCTGTGTTTTTAGTCCTTATCATTGACTGATAGATTACTCATTTCTGGCTATAGATTTATTTGTATTGACTCTAATAATCAATATTAAAGCTACTCTTCGATTATACGACTAGGACTCCACCTTATTCAACATAAAAATGCACTAGGACTACATCTGGAACACTCTTTTGAGCCATTGGCTCAGCTTTGTAACTTTGCGCACGACAAACTCCTTTAAACAAGTTTAGACACTAATGCACTTTTATCTTTGCCATATCGAGGGCTTGGTCAACCTTCGTAATCAATCGCTCATCCGGATAGATGCCTAATACTCAACACAATCGTAGCAAACACCTTGTGTTTTCATTCCTAATCGTTGACTGATAGATGACTCATTTATGGCTATAAAATATATTCGAATCGACTCTAATAATCAATGTTAAAGTCACTCTTCGATTATACGACTAGGACTCCATCTTGTTTTTTTTTTTTAGGTAAAGGTAAATTTCATAAATAAAGGAGAAGGTTACAACAATGACATAGGCTGTGAGCCCAGTCCACAAAAACGATCTCCCAGTAAGGTAACAACAAACAAACAATCTCGGGCACAAAACCACAACGACAAGTCATCCCTAACAAAGGCACAAATGCGCAAGAAGTGCACACAACAAGAAATTTACAACAGAAAGGCCAAAACAATCTCGGCTACAAGCCGGCCCAAAATCAACAAAGCATATAACAGCAACAAGCCAGCCCAAACCAACAAATCTTTCCAACAGTCATCTACAGTGAAGCTCCAAGAAGGATCAATCAAAGTTCCATGGGATACGCCAAAGATGGAACAGGGCAACCGTTTGAAGGGAAGGTCTCAAATCATCGCCACGGATGCGTGTGCTGTTAGAATAGGTGACCATGTAAGCCAACTTTGGCGGGTATATGTAACCTATGTCTAGACAATTATAGGTGTTTGATAAATCATTAATGAATAAAGAAGTGAATTTCATTTGGCATTACTTTGTTTGTGTTCACTTATATCTGTTTTCTATATCTGTTCACTACGCAAACAAAGCCCACGGACTGAGAATCAATTTCGGGGACTGGGACTACGCTTGGAGGTAGGTCCATGGAATCAGTCTTCCCGAATCAGTCCGGAAATCTCCAAGTCAAGGAATCCCGAAAATGGGTACCGGGATTCCATTTGAGACTTGCACTAAGCACCTGCTGTCGTGTTTCATCGACGGGTGACGAGGGTCGTCTAAGCAGTGTTAGTGGGTTAGCATGCTAGGACGCAGCTGACTGAGGTGACTCGCGGGAACCGTCTTACGGAGGACCTTGAGTATGGTCAGCAAGGTATGACGTGTATTCCCGGTTCCAACGGTACAGGTCAAGTCCTTTGACTTGAGGAATTGCTGAGTTTACCTGTACATCAGGGCTGTATCTTAGGTATGGTGAGAGATTGCCGGAATTCTCTTTGGTAGTCATAAGCCATGTCTAGTGCAGTTCTGGTGTGCAAAGTGACAGTAGTTTCCAAGAAAGGATCTGTCTCCTGTCAATAGGTTTTGGCAGTTGAGTCTCATATATACTCTAGGTCTTGTCCCTAAAACTGTGGCCACAGTGACTGAACAGAAGGGAAGGATTCCCTTGCAGCGTTTAGTGAGGACAGACCAACACTTAGGTCCAAAATGGGTACCTGCATTTTCCGTGCCCTAGACTCTAAGTGATGAGACCGAAGACAGAAGGACAAATGTACTGTTAGAGCCTAAATGTTCATCCCTGAATATTTCACCTAGTCTCTAGTGCCATGGACCGTTGCTAGATGGCCACCCATGGTAACGGAAGGATTCTAGGAATCCGACCAAATCTAGCTGAAAGGTGAACCTAAAGAGTCACACACTATCCACACACATTTAGATATTTAATTAAGAATTAAATATTGGAGTGAAGGAATGATTAAATTGGATTTAATCGGGTCCTTTATTTTTCTTGGAGAAATAATTCCTTCTATTAGATATAAGGAATTAAATTGATAAATTAGATTTATCAAAGGGATTTATTTAATGGGCTTAAATAATATTTATATTTATTTTAGCCTCTTGGAAATATTTAAATAGGTTTTAAATATTCCATTAAATTAAATTAAATCAACGGTTGAGATCAATGGGAGAGATGGATGGCTAGGATTGTTTTGACTAGGTCAAAACACTACTTTGACTAGGACTTTAACTAGGTCAAAATCCTAGTCAAATTAGAGTTCTTAAAAGAGGAGTTTAAAGAGGATTAAACTCCTCTTCTATATAAACCCCTAGCATCCTACAAGTTGAAGGATGATGAATCTCCAACACACACACAATACACACACACACTCGGCTCTCTCTCCCTCCATCTCGTCCGCCCTCTCTCTCTATCACATTCCAAGAAATTGTTTCTTTGTTCTCTTGTTCTTGGAACATTAGAACTTGATGAATCAATACCGTTAATTCATAACGTGTTGTTGATTCATCCACTCCAAAATATAAACTTGTTCGTTGCTAGCACGACGTGCAAGATACGTGGGTGGATCGTGTGTCACGATTTGGAGGGTCTCAAGAACGAGATCTTGGTGCAAAACGGGGAACAACGCGTGTAGCCGTTGAAGACGAAAACGACAACGGGTAGGTCTCGTTTTAGATTTTCGTCCTCTTTTATTTTCAACCCTATGGCCTCCATGATATGCTATATGTGATTTATTCATGAGATACACCGAACACCCGGGAAATTTCAAAGGCACACCCTTTGAAACGTGTTTTAATTTAAAAGCATGTTTAAATTCCGCATTTATTTTTAATTATACCGCGCTTCCGCATTCGCGCTTTTCCCGGGACGATCCACAATTCCTTTCATGTGCGTACCTGTTCAAGTACAAGATCTACCAATGCATTAACCGTCAAAGAGGAGTTCTAGAATCACGCCAGATTTGGTAAACGAGCGAGGCAAGGGTGGCACGGTAAGCTGCATTGACTATGTGTTTACCTTGCACCGAATGGAGGCCCATCTAATGCCAGAATGCCACGAAGAGTGAGGCCAACGTAATTTGGTGCGCTGTCTAATAAGAGAAAGGCATCTCCGAGAGAAAGTGCATTCAAAGAAGAGGTGGGAGTGGCTCTCGGCCATTCCAGAATTATAGAGAACACACTCCCAAGAATCCAATGGGCACCTTGGTTTATCCATAGTAGATAGACGCTCCCATATAGCAAGCCAGAGAATGAATAGATTACGGTGAATACGGAAGGGGCCGTGAAACAAGAAGGACCATTCCGCCTTCGGACCGGCTGGTTGGAAGATGCTCAATGCGTCCGAGTTAGAGAGGGATCCACTTTGTGATCTCCAAGGAACCCGAGAAGGCCTAGGGTAATTTGGCGGAAGGTAAGTTGAAATATCGAGAAGCTCAAAATTTGTGATAGACCAGTTCCATTGCCTTTATCGGATGGCAGACCTCAAAGAAGCGTCAAGAGGGATGCTGGTGATAGCGGGTCCCTAAGGGAACCGATGAATGAGAACACCCAGAGGGTGCCAGGGGTCCTGCTAGAGTTTGAAGTGAGGGTCCAAGCCCACCTCAAAACGAACCCCATTCAACAACATATGACGAAGCCTGATCATTTTGCGCCAACTCCAAGACCCAATAGTTGGAGAGATAGTCCAGATAGTTGCTTTGCGAAGTCGATATTGCCAAATCCATTGTGCCGAGATTGAGTGTGAGGAGTGCTGGAGGACATCCCATAAGTGGCGGATCATAAGGGATTGATTTAGGGGGGCAATCGGTCTAATTCCAAGGCCCCCTCATCTTTTGGCCGACAAACTTGCTCCCAAGCAACTTTTGCATATCCTCGGTCAGAGTGCCCTTGCTAGAGGAATTTACAGAATTTCTTCTCAATAAGCTTGATTACTCCTTTCGGTAGAAAGAAAGCGGAGCTCTAATAGTTGTGGAGAGAAGAGAGGACAGATTTAATGAGTTGAACTCTTCCTGCAAATGAGAGAGGAATACCCGCCCACCCAGCGATGCGCTTGTCAATCTTTTCGAGCAAAGGTTGACAGTTATGAATAGTGAGCCGAGAGTGCAACAGGGGAAGACCAAGATATTCGAGCCAGAGAACACCAGCCTGAAAACCAAGGATATGATGGAGACGCGGTCGTAGGTGCTCAGCTGATTTAGAGAGAATCATCTGACTTTTGTCTCGGTTGACTTGAAGACCCGAGGCATAAAGATAACCATTCCAGAGCGTCATTGAATATCTGAATTGAGGGAGCTTCAGCGCGGCAGAAGAGAATCAGATCATCAACAAAGGAAAGACAGAAGAGGCCTAATTCTTTACATTGCAAATGAAATGAAAAAGAGGGGCTTTCAGCGATGGACTTTTGAAGCAGAAGGTGAAAGACTTCCATACATAAGACGAAAAGGTAGGGAGAGAGTGGATCTCCCCGCCGAAGGCCCCGACTTCCTTAAAAAAAAACCGTGAGGCTCCCCGTTGAGGCAAATGGAGAACGAAGAGGTGGATATGCATTCCTCAATCCAGCCAATAAGGATATCCAGGAACTGAAAAAGCCGAAGCGCTACAAGGATGAAGTCCCACTCAAGAGCGTCAAAAGCTTTCCTAAGGTCAACATAAAATGGCACTAGTACATCTAGAACACTCGTTTGAGCCATGTACTCAATTTTGTACCTTTGCACAACGACAAACTCCTTTAAACAAGTTTAGACACTTTTATCTTTGCCATATCGAGGGCTTGGTCAACCTTCGTAATAAACCGTACCTCCGGATGCATGCCTAATACTCAACACAATCGTAGGAAACACCTTGTGTTTTCATTCCTTATCATTGACTGATAGATGACTCATTTATGGCTATAAATATATTCGTATCGACTCTAATAATCAATATAAAGCCACTCTTCGTGTATACGACTAGGACTCTATCTTATTCAACATAAAAATGTACTAGGACTACATCTAGAACACTCTTTCGAGCCTTGGACTCAGCTTTGTACCTTTGCCAAAGACAAACTCCTATAAATAAATTTAGACACTAATGCACTTTTATCTTTGCCATATCGAAGGCTTGAAGAACTGTCATAATCAATCGTACGTCCGGATACATGCCTAATACTAAACACAATCGTAGGAAACACTTTGTGTTTTCAATCCTTACCATTAACAGATACATGACTCATTTCTGGCTATAAATATAATCGTATTGACTCTAATAATCAATATTAAAGCCACTTTTCGATTATACGACTAGGACTCCATCTTATTCAACATAAAAATGCACTACGACTACATTTAGAACATTCTTTTGAACCATGGACTCAGCTTTGTACTTTTGCGCAACGACAAACTCCATTAAACAAATTTAGACACTAATGCACTTTTGTCTTTCCCATATCGAGGGCTTGGAGAACCTTCATAATTAGACGTACATCCGGATACATGCCTAATACCCAAGACAATCATAGGAAACACCTTGTGCTTTCAGTCCTTATCATTGACTGATAGATGACTCATTTATGGCTATAAATATATTCGTATCGACTCTAATAATCAATATAAAGCCACTTTTCGTGTATACGACTAGGACTCTATCTTATTCAACATAAAAATGTACTAGGACTACATCTAGAGCACTCTTCCGAGCCTTGGACTCAGCTTTGTACCTTTGCGCAAAGACAAACTCCTATAAATAAATTTAGACACTAATGCACTTTTATGTTTGCCATATCGAGGGCTTGGAGAACCGTCATAATCAATCATACGTCCGGATACATGCCTGATACTAAACACAATCGTAGGAAACACTTTGTGTTTTCAATCCTTACCATTGACAGATACATGACTCATTTCTGGCTATAAATATAATCATATTGACTCTAATAATCAAAGCCACTTTTCGATTATACGACTAGGACTCCATCTTATTCAACATAAAAATGCACTAGGACTACATTTAGAACATTCTTTTGAACCATGGACTCAGCTTTGTACTTTTGCGCAACGACAAACTCCATTAAACAAATTTAGACACTAATGCACTTTTGTCTTTCCCATATCGAGGGCTTGGAGAACCTTCATAATTAGACGTACATCCGGATACATGCCTAATACCCAATACAATCATAGGAAACACCTTGTGCTTTCAGTCCTTATCATTGACTGATAGATGACTCATTTTTTCCGGTAAAGGTAAGTTTCATTAAAATAGAAAAGAGTTACAAAAAGTACATGTCAATCAATTGGAACCTTGGAAATGAGTCCTCACTTAGAGGATTCAGGATTAACAGCCGAAGGGCTGACCAACCTCGAGAAATCCAACATGCTAGGCATGAAGGACAGCCTTAGGAACAGCCAGTCCCGGTTCCTGAACCGCCGGCTCCGATACAGTCAGCGCCCACAGTCACCTCCAGTGAGATATGGCTTTCTAGGTGTGACCGATCTTTTGGATAACGATCCTAAGATGTATGGAGAAGCGATGTCTGACATCGACTTCGGGAAATGGCTTGAGGCCATGAAAGCCGAAATGGACTCCATGAGCGAGAACCAAGTTTGGAGTCTCGTAGATCCACCGAAAGGTGTTAAGCCAGTCGGCTGTAAGTGGGTCTACAAGCACAAACTTGGCGTTGATGGAGAAGTCACAACCTTTAAGGCTAGGCTTGTAGCTAAGGGATACACTCAACGACCCGGGGTCGATTTTGAGGATACCTACTCGCCAGTAGCCATGGCTAAGTCCATTCGGATCCTGCTCGCCATAGCAGCATGGTATGACTATGAGATATGGCAGATGGACGTGAAAACGGCCTTCCTCAACGGTTTCATTGAAGAAGAGATCTATATGGATCAGCCGGAGGGTTTCACGATCACTGGAGAAGAACAGAAAGTCTGTCGTCTCCAGAAGTCCATCTATGGCCTCAAACAAGCCTCCCGAAGTTGGAACATTCGCTTTGATGAAGTAATACGGGGTTATGACTTCATCAAAAATGAATCCGACCCTTGTGTATACAAGAAGGTCAGTGGGAGCTCAATAGTGTTCCTAGTGCTTTATGTGGATGACATTCTGCTCATCGGTAATGACGTTAGAATGTTAGGAAACACAAAAGCATGGTTGTCAACCCAGTTTTCCATGAAGGACTTGGGTGAAGCCTCCTACATCCTAGGCATCCAGATTGCAGGGACAGATCTAAAAGGATGTTAGGACTCACCCAAAACTCGTATATGGAGAAAGTCCTAAAGAGATATCGAATGGACAACTCCAAACGAGAATTCCTTCCAATGAGGCATGGGATCAAGTTATCCAAGAAACAGTCCCCACAGACTGATGAGGAACTTGAAAGGATGAAGGTCATCCCCTATGCCTCCACCGTAGGTAGCATACAATATGCGGTCCACTGCACTAGGCCTGACATTGCGTACGCTTTGAGCGTGACAAGCAGATATCAGTCCTGCGCAGGAGAGGCACATTGGAATGCTGTTAAGGGCATCCTTAAGTACCTAAGAAGGACTAAGAAAATGTTCCTAGTCTATGGCAATGGAGAACTAATTCTGGAAGGCTTTAGCGACGCTAGCTTCCAGTCTGATGACGATGATGCCAAGTCTCAATCGGGGTACGTATTCAAACTCAATGGAGGAGTAGTAGCTTGGAAAAGTTCCAAGCAAGCAACCATTGCTGACTCCACCACAGAGGCTGAATACATAGCAGCTTCAGAACCTGCTAAGGAAGCGGTTTGGATGAGAAACTACATCCAAGAGTTAGGTGTGGTGCCTAGCATCGCCGAGCCCGTTGTCATCTTCTGTGATAACAACGGCGCTATAGCGCAAGCAAAGGAACCGAGATCTCATCACTGTTCCAAACACATTCTTAGATGCTACCATCTTCTTAGAGAAATGGTAGGAAGAGGTGACGTCCGGATGGACCGAGTCAACTCGGCAGACAACACAGCAGACCCGCTGACAAAGCCTATGTCGCAGAGCGCTCATACGCAACATCTTGAGAAGATGGGGATTAAGCATATGGGTAATTGGCTTTAAAGGTAAAGTGGGAGATTGTTAGAATAGGTGACCATGTAAGCCAATTTTTGCAGGAATATGTAACCTATGTCTAGACAATTCTTTGGTATTTGATAAAAACATCTATGAATAAAGAAGTGAAAATTCTTATGGCAACACTTTGTTTACGTTCACTTATCTACATTTATATTTCTGTTCACTATGCAAACAAAGCCCACGGACTGAGAAACGATTTCGGGGACTGGGACTATGCTTGGAGGTAGGTCCATGAAATCAGTCTTACCGAATCAGTCCGGAAATCTCGAAGTCAAGGAATCCCGAAAATGGGTACCGGGATTCTCTTTGAGACTTGCACTAAGCATCTGCTGTCGTATTTCATCGACGGGTGACGAAGGTCGTCTAAGCAGTGTTAGTGGGTCAGCATGCTAGGAAGCAGCTGACTGAGGTGACTCGCGGGAACCGTCTTACGGAGGACCTTGAGTATGGTCAACAAGGTATGACGTGTATTCCCGGTTCCAACGGTACAGGCCAAGTCCTTTGACTTGAGGAACTGCTGAGTTTACCTGTGCATCAGGTCTGTGTCTTAGATATGGTGAGAGATTGCCAAAATACTCTTGAGTAGTCATAAGCCATGTCTAGTGCAGCTCGGGTGTACAAAGTGACAGTAGTTTCCAAGAAAGGATCTGTCTCCTGTCAAAAGGTATTGACAGTTGAGTCTCATGTATGCTCTGTGTCTTGTCCCTGAAATCTGTGGCCACAGTAACTGAACAGAAGGGAGAGGTTTCCCTTGCGGCGTTTAGTAAGGGCAGACCGACACTTAGGTCCAAAATGCGTACCTGCATTTTTCGTACCCTAGACCCTAAGTAATGAGACCGAAGATAGAAGGACAAGTGTACTGTTAGAGCCTAAATGTTCATCCCCGAATATTTCACCTAGTCTCTAGTGCCATGGACCGTTGCTAGATGGCCACCCATGGTAACGGGCGGATTCTAGGAATCCGACCAAGTCTAGCTGAATGGTGAACCTAAAGAGTCACACACTATCCACACACACACTTAGTATTTAATTTGGAATTAAATATTGGAGTAAAGGAATGATTAAATTAGATTTAATCGGGTCCTATATTTTCTTGGAGAAATTAATTCCTTCTATTTAATAAAGGGAATTAAATTAATAAATGGGATTTATTAAAGAGTTGATTTAAATGGGCTTAGAATAAATAATAATATTTATTTATTATATTATATTTATTCTTTTAGCCTTTTGGAATATTTAATGGGATTTAAATATTCCATTAAATTAAAATCAACGGTTTGAGATGGAAAGGGGAGATGGAAGGCTAGGATTCGTTTGACTAGGTCAAACACTAGTTTTACTAGGACTTTGACTAGGTCAAAATCTTAGTCAAATTAGAGTTCTTAGAGTTGGAGTTTAAAGAGAATTAAACTCCTCCTCTGTATAAACCTATAGCTTCTAACAATTGAATGATGATGATTCTTGAAAACACACACAACACACACTCTCCCGTTCTCCTTACCTCTCGTCCGCCCCTCTCTCTTTCTCCAACAAGAAAATATTTTTCTTAGTTCTTTTGTTCTTGGAACATTAGAACTTAGATGAATCAATACCGTTAATTGATAACGTGTTGTTGATTCATCCACTCCAAAAATATACACTCGTTCGTTGCTAGCACGACGTGCAAGATACGTGGGTGGATCGTGTGTCACGATTTAGAGGGTCTCAAGAACGAGATCTCGGTGCAAAATGGGGAACAACGCGAGTAGTCGTTGAAGACGAAAACGACAACGGGTAGGTCTCGTTTTACTTTTTCGTCCCTCTTTAATTTTCAACTCTATGGCCTCCATGACTTCTTTACATGCTTCATGATCATGAGATACACCAAACGCCCGGGAACCTCAAGGGCTCACCCCTTGACCGTGTTGTTTTAAATTAAAAGCATGCTTTATTTTTCGTATATTTATTTTTATCGCGCTTCCGCATTCGCGCAATTCCCGGGATGATCCACCGATTTCTTTCAGTGGTATCAGAGCCCGGTTCGGTGGATAGGCCTAGGGTTTATGTGCGTTATAAGCATGAAACGTGAAATCGGCATGTTTTTATTAAATCTTGATTTTTCTTGATTTTAACATGTTGCTTTTATTGCTTTTAATTCGTGTGAATTTCTGAATGTTGGTATTTTTTCTGTTTTTCTTGGGAAACGGGGTGGAAAATTGAACGGAAAACGAGAAACGACACAGTCGGCCAGCCGGGAGGGCTGGCCGCGCTGCCGCACGCTGCCGGCAGGGCAGACGGGCGCAGGCAAGGGAGGCCTGCGCGTGCCCGCCCAGCCGGTCGCGCAGGGGCAGCGCGCAGCCAGGAAGGCTGCGCGCAGGCGCGCGCGCACGCAGACAAGGGTGTCTGCACGCGGGCGCCCGGCAGGCGCGCTCATGCGCGCGCGCGCGCAAGGCTGCGCGCCTGCGAGTCCGCGCGCGGACGGGCTCTGGGCAGCGCCGCCAGGCGCGCGCGCACGCAAACGGAGGAGTCTGCGCGCGCGCGCCTGGCAGGCGTGCCCAGTGCACGTCTGCGCGCGCACTGCGCACGGCACGGCCGGCAGCCAGCAGGCCAGGCGCGCGCAAGGCAAGGGAGCCTGCGCGTGCGGCGGCCTGCCGAAATGCCAGGCCACGCAGCGCGCTGCCGGCCAGGCGTGCGCGCACGCAGGCAAGGGGCCTGCGCGCGCGCCCGGCCAGGCAACGCCTGCGCACGCGCAGGGGCGGCAGGCTGAGCCTGCTGCCCTGTGCGCGTGCCGGCGGCAGCGGCGGCGGCTGTTGCTGCTAGGGTTTCAAAAGCCTAGCAGTGTTTTTTTTTCTTTTATTTTTTAATTATTTTCAGTTTTTATTTTGAATTAATTCTGAAAAAATCATTTTTGGTTCAATTATGCCTATTTTTCTAAAGACATTATTTTAAGAGTAAAATAAATTGGATTTGGAATCCCGGGGTTATTTCACTTAAAATAATGAGGAAAGGTTTTCCTAAAACGAGAAAATAATATTATCAATATTTTGTGTTTTATTTTTTCACACGTTGTGCACATATTCATTTATTATATTGGATATTTATGATTGAAAATCATATGTTGTTGGTATATTGTAATTATATGATTGGATCATGTGATTATGTGTGTTGGATGGAAATGGATGATCGCGAGCCCTAGACCGGGTGTATGGTTTACTTTCTGTTGGGTCTGTGTGCCTCTTTTACTGCTTTCTCCTTCTCTATTTCTAGTTGCCTTGGAATAATAAGGCAATCTACCTCCCTCCTTATGTACTCCCCCCGGGTTTTCGCTGGGGTTTCTATTTTTTAATATGTAATGAGAGTAGACTAGGAGTGAGGTTTCTATTTTTGTAATTGGTGGAGAAGAAGGAAGGACCACATGGAAAGCCCAGACGGAGGCCCCTTGGAGTTTTCCATGAAGTGAAGAAAGAGAAAAAGAGACCAAGGCCCATCAGCATGATGATTGGGTTACTATTAATGTAATAGTATAGGACCAACCCTAGATTGACCATAGATCCACTGCGGGCTCAGTGGGTCGCATAGGATTCGGGCTCGTGATCATCCAACAGGGGCGTGCTAGGCTTTAATTTTGCATGTGGTTATGATGATGGATGAATGGGTTGTTTATTTATCGTATAACTGTTG
Organism: Sesamum alatum; assembly: GCA_034509735.1. Taxonomy (NCBI): domain Eukaryota; kingdom Viridiplantae; phylum Streptophyta; class Magnoliopsida; order Lamiales; family Pedaliaceae; genus Sesamum; species Sesamum alatum. The sequence goes on from JACGWO010000005.1 coordinate 21,363,003, forward strand.
TGGATGGTTTATTTACGATTATGGATGTATGTGTAGATATTTATTTATTTGAGATCTCGGTCATTTCTTACTCTCACATTGGTTGGACCAATATCAAAAATATTAGACCCTAGACAAAGTGGACATGAACTCTAGGAGTTTGTCCATGCCTTCCAATCCATGGCATAGTGAGGAAGCTGCTTTGGGTCAATAGCGTGGTCTCACGAGTCGTGGCACGTTGTTGTACTTAAAGGAAGCTGCATTATTGTCATGAACGAAAAACGGGCTGCTGCTACCTGTCTCACGAGTCGTAGGGGTACCAGTGGGTCCGCGGCTCGGTCGATTGGGTTGGGTCTAACGCCCAATTAACATAATTCGCTTGGAGTCCTCGGGATCATGTGAAAGGGTGAGGCAATAATCTTGGGAATCTCGTGGAACGAGAATGGTATGGAATACCTCCCACAGGATCTTTTCCATGCGAATCGTAAAAGCGGGGTATGGGAAAAATCACTGTGGATCCCAAGCCCACTTGGAAAGGATTTCCCGAAAATTACGTTTGAGAGTACCGTGTTTTCGTATAAATAGTGGGAGGATAAATGACTAAAGCCCATGCATTTAATTATTTTATCAAACCACCGTCTTTATTTTCTGCTGATCGCGCGTTCTGTTTATAAAATGTCTAAGAACCCACTATTAACCATATATGAGACAAACAATTCAATGGAACCAATCACAACGACTGGTTGCGTAATCTCAGGATAGTCTTGGATTATGAGAACCAATTGTTGGAATAGGTGACCAGAAAGCCAATAGGTTTGGCAATTTGTAACCTATCCGAAAACTTGATGTGAATGTAATATTATTATGTGATGAATAAGATGAGTATTCGTCACCAATGGTACCTTCTTTGTTGCGCTCATCTTACATTTGTTAAAATGGTGTTTAACTTATATCGCAACAAAGCCCACAGACCATGGATAACAACTCGTGCAGTTGGGCCACGCATTGGATGGTGGTCATGAAACCAACTGATTAAGAGTTGGGTCTGAAACGTTCCAAGTCGAGGACCTCGAGACAGGGCATCGAGAGTCCTATTGAGACTTGCGTCAAGAGTCGTGTTCATTGGATGAGTGCCGTGTTTCATCGGCGACAGGCGTGGGACGCCTACACGATCTTGATGGGTTGGTCGACTGGGGTCGAGCCGACTGGACTGACTCGCGGGGATCATCATATGGAAGCCTTGGAGGCTTGGTCGGTATGATTGGTTTTTCCCCGGTTCCGATAGTACGGGAGTAATCCTCAGACTTGAGGGATCATGGCAGTCGCGTGCACAGGACGGCTGTATCTTGGATCTGGCGAGAGGTAATCATTCTGTAAGATGATTATCATAAGCCTTGTCCAGTGCAGTCGGAATGTGTAGCGAGGACGGTGGATTCCAAGAAGAGGATCCATCCCCTGTCAGTATGTGACAGAGGTATCTCCTATGCACTCGAAGACACGTTCATGCTGTTTAAAGCTGTGGCCACAGTGGTTGGTCGAACAGGGAATGATTTCCTGTGTCGACGCAATGAAGCATACGTGGTCTCGAGTATTAAGCATAGATGCCTAGTCAAGGATGGGAACCGCCGCCCAATTCCATACCCTAGACTAAGGCCGGGAGACGGTAGACGGAAGGATCGTACCCGTGCGGAATCGGCGCCTAAATGTTCACGCCAATTCACCTAGTCTCTAGTGCCATGGACCGTTGCTAGACGGCCACCCATGGTAACGGCCCTTGTGGGACACGGGCCCAAGTCTAGCTGAGGGTGAACTTAAAGGGTCACACACAAATCACCGAGGAGGTTGAGAGATCGACTTGGAGTCAATTTCGAAGGATAAAATAAGTAATTTGATTAGTTAAGGGAAAGTCCATTGGATGGACGGCCGATATTGTGTCGGGCTTTCATTCAATCGGTATATTGGATTTTCGATTAAATATGGAAAGTTGAGATGTTGAGACGTTGGATCTTTTAATTGGATTAAAAGATCAACGGGAATAATTTAAGTGGACATTAAATTGGATTTAATATTGGGTTCGTCGTAATTGGATTACGATAAAACCCGGTCCGTTAAATTCTTGGATAACTTGATCCCATGCCTCATTGGAAGGAATCCTCGTTTGGAGTTGTCCATTCGATATCTCTTTAGGACTTTCTGCATATATGAGTTTTGGGTGAGTCCTAACATCCTGTTAGATCTGTCCCTGACAATCTGGATGCCTAGGATGTAGGAGGCTTCACCCAAGTCCTTCATGGAAAACTGGGTTGACAACCATGCTTTTTGTGTTTCCTAACATTCTAACGTCATTACCAATGAGCAGAATGTCATCCACATAAAGCACTAGGAACACTATTGAGCTCCCACTGACCTTCTTGTATACACAAGGGTCGGATTCATTTTTGATGAAGTCATAACCCCGTATTACTTCATCAAAGCGAATGTTCCAACTTCGGGAGGCTTGTTTGAGGCCATAGATGGACTTCTGGAGACGACAGACTTTCTGTTCTTCTCTAGTGACCGTGAAACCCTCCGGCTGATCCATATAGATCTCTTCTTCAACGAAACCGTTGAGGAAGGACGTTTTCACGTCCATCTGCCATATCTCATAGTCATACCATGTTGCTATGGCGAGCAGGATCCAAATGGACTTAGCCATGGCTACTGGCGAGTAGGTATCCTCAAAATCGACCTCGGGTCGTTGAGTGTATCCCTTAGCTACAAGCCTAGCCTTAAAGGTTGTGACTTCTCCATCAACGCCAAGTTTGCGCTTGTAGACCCACTTACAGCCGACTGGCTTAACACCTTTCGGTGGATCTACGAGACTCCAAACTTGGTTCTCGCTCATGGAGTCCATTTCGGCTTTCATGGCCTCAAGCCATTTCCCGGAGTCGATGTTAGACATCGCTTCTCCATACGTCTTAGGATCGTTATCCAAAAGATCGGTCGCACCTAGAAAGCCATATCTCACTAGGTCTGGGCTCTCTAGTGGACCTACGGAGAACGGGAACGTCAGTGGTGACTGTGGGCGCTGACTGTATCGGAGCCGGCGGTTCAGGAACCGGGACTGGCTGTTCCTGAGGCTGTCCTTCATGCCTACCATGTTGGATTTCTCGAGGTTGGTCAGCCTTTCGGCTGTTAATCTTGAATCCTCTAAGTGAGGGTTCCGCGGCCTCCTCTGATGGCTGGATTCCATCACTTGATTCCTCAAGGATCAGCTCATCAGGTTGGATATCCTCCGGGAAGCCTTGCTCCAAGAATACTGCATTTCTTGAAACAAACACCTTTTGTTCCAAGGGGTCATAAAAAGTAATAACCCGCAGTTTCTTTAGGGTATCCAACGAACCTGCATAAGCTAGACCTAGATTCTAACTTATCTCCCACTAACCTCTTGACGTATGCGGGGCTACCCCACACTTTCAAGTAGTTGTAGGATGCAGGCTTGTCGTGCCATGTCTCATATGGAGTTTGGGTCAATGTACTAGTAGGCGCTAAATTCAACAATTTGGCCGCCGTTTCTAGTGCGTAGCCCCAAAACGATAAGGGTAATTTGGTAAAACTCATCATGGACCGAACCATGTCCAACAGGGTTCGATTCCTCCTTTCAGAAATACCATTTAACTGTGGTGTTCCTGGAGGTGTCCATTCTGATATTATACCATGTTCTTTTAGATAATCTAGGAACTCCGTACTAAGGTATTCACCGCCTCGGTCCGACCGAAGGATTTTAATTTTGCAGTTGGTTTGGTTCTCCACTTCAAGTCTGAATTCTTTAAACCTCTCAAGAGCTTCAGACTTGTACCTCATTAGGTAAACATAACCATACCGCGAATGATCATCGGTAAAGGTTATGAAGTAGGAGAACCCACCTCGGGCCTGCGTCCTTAGTGGTCCACATACGTCTGTATGGACCAAGTCCAACAGACCTGTGGCAAGCCTGCTTTGTCCTACAAAGGGCTTTTTGGTCATTTTCCCTCTTAGACAGGACTCACAAGTTGGTAGATCACTCAAGTCCCCAACCTCTAGGTTCTTTGAGTCTACCAACCTTTTCATCCTATCTTGGGATATGTGACTTAGCCTAGCGTGCCACAGACGTGCGTTCCCGATATTATCTAATTTACGTTTGGAGAGGAGTTTTGGGGTTACTCCCTCTTCCAATGCCCCTTCTCACGGCAATTTGATACATAGATCATATGCCCTCCACTATTGCTTGGAGACAACCTTTCCCTTTCCTTTGCCTTTCCCTTCTTTGGCAATGGGAACACTCTTAGTGTTCGTAGCTGCTTTGACGGTCTTTCCCTTCCCTTTCTTCTTCTTCCAACGTCCGGCACCCTTACCTTTCGTATTAGAAGTCGAAGCACCTCCAAACAATACCGAAGGCGTGGACTTCTTAGTCGTTGCCTCGTATTGCACCAACATATTGATCAACTCATGAATGCCCTTCTCAAGTGCATTCATGTTGTAGTTGACGATAAATTGGTCAAAGGAGGGTGGAAGTGACTGAAGGATCACATCTATGTACGTTTCATTGTCGAGACCTGCCTTTAGGTCCTCGAGCTTTTCCACCAGGGTAAGCATTTTAACCCCGTGCTCTTGTACAGAGGATCCTTCTGTCATTTTCGTTCCAAGAACGCCTTGGTCGCGACATACCTAGTATGCCGGTCCGGGACTGCATAGCAATCCTTAAGGCGAGCCATAATGGAAGGGACATCGTCTAGCCTTTCATACTGCTTCTGAATCTCATTCGTCATTGAAGCAAGTATGACGCTACGGACCTTCCGGTAAGGTCCTAGGGAGAGGCTCGTCCATGACGTAGCCTTGGTGAAGGACAAGCGGATCCGCCCGGGAGCGCGAGCGGAAGCGAGAAAGCGTGGAAAAGTGCGTAAATTTAAATCAAATTCAAAATACGCGAATCCCAAGGGGTGTACCCTTGGGTGCTCAACCGGGCGTTCGATGTAGGATGTGTAAATATTAAAACATATATTTAAACACATAGGGCATAGATATATAAATCAAATCAATCAAAGCGTAATAAACCATTACCTTTGATTGTTTAGCGTATGCTCCCGACTACTTGTGTTGTTCCTTCTCCGGAATGCTCACGAAATCCAAACGTATGGATTCTCCAAAGGTGATCCACACCACACCGGAAAGAAACACACGTTCTTCTTGCTAGAAAAGAACGGGTTTAGGTGAAAGATTATGTGGATCGTTCCCGGGAAAAGCGCGAATGCGGAAGCGCGGTATAATTAAAAAATAAATGCGGAATTTAAACATGCTTTTAAATTAAAACACGTTTCAAAGGGTGTGCCTTTGAAATTTCCCGGGCATTCGGTGTATCTCATGAACGTATAACATTAAAATAAATCATGGAGGCCATAGGGTTGGAAAATAAAAGAGGACGAAAATCATAAACGAGACCTACCCGTTGTCGTTTTCGTCTTCAACGGCTACACGCGTTGTTTCCCCGTTTTGCACCAAGATCTCGTTCTTGAGACCCTCCAAATCGTGACACACGATCCACCCACGTATCTTGCACGTCGTGCTAGCAACGAACAAGTGTATAATTTTTGGAGTGGATGAATCAATAACACATTATCAATTAATGGTATTGATTCATCAAGATTCTAAATGTTCCAAGAACAAAAGAATCAAGAAAATAATTTTTCTTGAGAGAGAGAGAGGGCGGACGAGAGAGATGGAGAGAGAGATCCGTGTGTGTGTGTTGTAGTGTGTGTGTTGGAGATTCATCATCATGTAAATTGTAGGATGCTAGGGGTTTATATAGAAGAGGAGTTTTAATCCTCTTTAAACTCCTCTTTTAAGAACTCTAATTTGACTAGGATTTGACCTAGTCAAAGTCCTAGTCAAACTAGTGTTTTGACCTAGTCAAAACGATCCTAGCCATCCATCTCTCCCATTGATCTCAAACCGTTGATTTAATTTAATTTAATGGAATATTTAAAACCTATTTAAATATTTCCAAGAGGCTAAAATAAATATAAATATTATTTAAGCCCATTAAATAAATCCTTTTGATAAATCCAATTTATCAATTTAATTCCTTCTATCAAATAGAAAGAATTATTTCTCCAAGAAAAATAAAGGTCCCGATTAAATCTAATTTAATCATTCCTTCACTCCAATATTTAATTCCAAATTAAATATTTAATTGTGTGTGGATAGTGTGTGACTCTTTAGGTTCACCATTCAGCTAGACTTGGTCGGATTCCTAGAATCCGTCCGTTACCATGGGTGGCCATCTAGCAACGGTCCATGACACTAGAGACTAGGTGAAATATTCAGGGATGAACATTTAGGCTCTAACAGTACGTTTGTCCTTCTGTCTTCGGTCTCATCACTTAGTGTCTAGGGCACGGATAATGCAGGTACCATTTTGGACCTAAGTGTCGGTCTGTCCTCACTAAACGCCGCAAGGGAATCCTTCCCTTCTGTTCAGTCACTGTGGCCACAGTTTTAGGGACAAGACCTAGAGTATACATGAGACTCAACTGCCAAAAACCTATTGACAGGAGACAGATCCTTTTCTTGGAAACTACTGTCACTTTGCACACCAGAACTGCACTAGACATGGCTTATGACTACCAAAGAGAATTCTGGCAATCTCTCACCATATCTAAGATACAGCCCTGATGTACAGGTAAACTCAGCAATTCCTCAAGTCAAAGGACTTGACCTGTACCGTTGGAACCGGGAATACACGTCATACCTTGCTGACCATACTCAAGGTCCTCCGTAAGACGGTTCCCCGCGAGTCACCTCAGTCAGCTGCGTCCTAGCAGGCTAACCCACTAACACTGCTTAGACGATCCTCGTCACCCGTCGATGAAACACGACAGCAGATGCTTAGTGCAAGTCTCAAATGGAATCCCGGTACCCCATTTTCGGGATTCCTTGACTTGGAGATTTCCGGACTGATTCGGGAAGACTGATTTCATGGACCCTACCTCCAAGCGTAGTCCCAGTCCCCGAAATCAAATCTCAGTCCGTGGGCTTTGTTTGCGTAGTGAACAGATATGAAAAAATAGGTGCAAGTGAACACAAACAAAGTAATGCCAAATGAAAATTCACTTCTTTATTCATTAATGATTTATCAAAACACCTATAATTGTCTAGACATAGGTTACATATACCCGCCAAAATTGGCTTACATGGTCACCTATTCTAACATTAGGAAGGAATCGGTTTAAGAGAAGAACACTATGAATTAGTGTTCTCTTAAACTTACTTTGTTCTTCTTCTTGATTCAAAATCAAGTAAAGAACACAAGTGTAAGAGAGGGAGGGAGCACGAAATTTTGAGAGAGAGGAGAGGATTTTTTGTCTTCTCTTTTTCCTAGAAAAAGATGAATAATGAATCACTTATGCTTGGTGTTGTATATTCTAATATATATACATAATTAATGTGATTATTGGAATGTGTCTAGGTTCATCCAAGGATGTCTAGATTCATTCCAATCAATCACCATCAATTCTTCAATCAAGCCTACCAAAATTTATGGTATGATCAAATCATACCAAAAGGGAAGAGCTTGATTAGAGTTGATTTGTCTCTCTTTCCAAAAGAGATAAGTCAACATACCACCTAGCATGAAACATGGCTGATTTTGCTTCCTCCAAGGGAGCATGTCGGCCATGTTTGATTAAGGAAAGAAGTCCAACTTCTTCCCATTCCAAATTAGGAATTATTTCTCCTCTCGGGTATAACAATGGAGAACTAGTTCTGGAAGGCTTTAGCGACGCTAGCTTCCAGTCTGATGACGATGATGCCAAGTCTCAATCGGGGTACGTATTCAAACTCAATGGAGGAGTAGTAGCTTGGAAAAGTTCCAAGCAAGCAACCATTGCTGACTCCACCACAGAGGCTGAATACATAGCAGCTTCAGAAGCTGCTAAGGAAGCGGTTTGGATGAGAAACTACATCCAAGAGTTGGGTGTGGTGGCCTAGCATCGCCGAGCCCGTTGTCATCTTCTGTGATAACAACGGCGCTATAGCGCAAGCAAAAGAACCGAGATCTCATCACCGTTCCAAACACATTCTTAGACGTTACCATCTTCTTAGAGAAATGGTAGGAAGAGGTGACGTCCAGATGGACCGAGTCAACTCGGCAGACAACACAGCAGACCCGCTGACAAAGCCTATGTCGCAGAGCGCTCATACGCAACATCTTTGAGAAGATGGGGATTAAGCATATGGGCAATTGGCTTTAAAGGTCAAGTGGGAGATTGTTAGAATAGGTGACCATGTAAGCCAATTTTGGCAGTAATATGTAACCTATGTCTAGACAATTCTTTGATATTTGATAAAAACATCTATGAATAAAGAAGTGAAATTTCATATGGCAAAACTTTGTTTACGTTCACTTATCTGCATTTACATTTCTGTTCACTACGCAAACAAAGCCCACGGACTGAGAAACGATTTCGGGGACTGGGACTACGCTTGGAGGTAGGTCCATGAAATCAGTCTTACCGAATCAGTCCGGAAATCTCAAAGTCAAGGAATCCCGAAAAATGGGTACCGGGATTCCCTTTGAGACTTGCACTAAGCATCTGCTGTCGTATTTCATCGACGGGTGACGAAGGTCGTCTAAGCAGTGTTAGTGGGTCAGCATGCTAGGAAGCAGCTGACTGAGGTGACTCGCGGGAACCGTCTTACGGAGGACCTTGAGTATGGTCAGCAAGGTATGACGTGTATTCCCGGTTCCAACGGTACAGGCCAAGTCCTTTGACTTGAGGAACTACTGAGTTTACCTGTGCATCAGGTTTGTATCTTAGATATGGTGAGAGATTGCCAAAATACTCTTGAGTAGTCATAAGCCATGTCTAGTGCAGCTCGGGTGTACAAAGTGACAGTAGTTTCCAAGAAAGGATCTGTCTCCTCTCAAAAGGTATTGACAGTTGAGTCTCATGTATGCTCTGTGTCTTGTCCCTGAAATCTGTGGCCACAGTAACTGAACAGAAGGGAGACGTTTCCCTTGCGGCGTTTAGTAAGGACAGACCGACACTTAGGTCCAAAATGGGTACCTGCATTTTCCGTGCCCTAGACCCTAAGTGATGAGACCGAAGATAGAAGGACAAGTGTACTGTTAGAGCCTAAATGTTCATCCCCGAATATTTCACCTAGTCTCTAGTGCCATGGACCGTTGCTAGATGGCCACCCATGGTAACGGGCGGATTCTAGGAATCCGACCAAGTCTAGCTGAATGGTGAACCTAAAGAGTCACACACTATCCACAGACACACTTAGTATTTAATTTGGAATTAAACACTGGAGTAAAGGAATGATTAAATTAGATTTAATCGGGTCCTATATTTTCTTGGAGAAATTAATTCCTTCTATTTGATAAAGGGAATTAAATTAATAAATAGGATTTATTAAAGGGTTGATTTAAATGGGCTTAAAATAAATAATAATATTTATTTATTATATTATATTTATTCTTTTAGCCTTTTGGAATATTTTAATGGGATTTAAATATTCCATTAAATTAAAATCAACGGTTGAGATGGAAAGGGGAGATGGAAGGCTAGGATTCGTTTGACTAGGTCAAACACTAGTTTGACTAGGACTTTGACTAGGTCAAAATCCTAGTCAAATTAGAGTTCTTAGAGTTGGAGTTTAAAGAGAATTAAACTCCTCCTCTATATAAACCTCTAGCTTCCAACAATTGAAGGATGATGATTCTTGAAAACACACACAACACACACTCTCCCGTTCTCCTTACCTCTCGTCCGCGCCCTCTCTCTTTCTCCAACAAGAAAATATTTTTCTTAGTTCTTTTGTTCTTGGAACATTAGAACTTAGATGAATCAATACTGTTAATTGATAACGTGTTGTTGATTCATCCACTCCAAAAATATACACTCGTTCGTTGCTAGCACGACGTGCAAGATACGTGGGTGGATCGTGTGTCACGATTTGGAGGGTCTCAAGAACGAGATCTCGGTGCAAAACGGGGAACAACGCGAGTAGCCGTTGAAGACGAAAACGATAACGGGTAGGTCTCGTTTTACTTTTTTCGTCCCTCTTTAATTTTCAACTCTATGGCCTCCATGACTTCTTTACATGCTTTATGATTCATGAGATACACCGAACGCCCGGGGGGAACCTCAAGGCACACCCCTTGAGCGTGTTCTTTTAAATTAAAAAGCATGCTTTATTTTTTTTTCGTATGTTTGTTTTGAAAGGGATTGTGGATCGTCCCGGGAAAAAGCGCGAATGCGGAAGCGCGGTATAATTAAAAATAAATGCGGAATTTAAAACATGCTTTTAAATTAAAAACACGTTTCAAAGGGTGTGCCTTTGAAATTTCCCGGGCGTTCGGTGTATCTCATGAACGAATAACACAAAATAAATCATGGAGGCCATAGGGTTGGAAATTAAAGAGAGGACGAAAATTTAAAACGAGACCTACCCGTTGTCGTTTTTGTCTTCAACGGCTACAAGCGTTGTTCCCCGTTTTGCACCAAGATCTCGTCTTTGAGACCCTCTAAATCGTGACACACGATCCACCCACGTATCTTGCACGTCGTGCTAGCAACAAACAAGTGTATAATATTTTGGAGTGGATGAATCAACAACACGTTATGAATTAACGGTATTGATTCATCAAGTTCTAATGTTCCAAGAACAAGAGAACTAGTGGAATGTGTTTCTTGGAGAGAGAGAGGCGGACGAGAGATGAGGGAGAAAGAGCCGAGTTGTGTGTGTGTTGTGTGTGTGTTGGAGATTCATCATCATTCAACTTGTAGGATGCTAGGGGTTTATATAGAAGAGGAGTTTAATCCTCTTTAAACTCCTCTTTTAAGAACTCTAATTTGACTAGGATTTTGACCTAGTCAAAGTCCTAGTCAAAGTAGTGTTTTGACCTAGTAAAAACAATCCTAGCCATCCATCTCTCCCATTGATCTCAACCGTTGATTTAATTTAATTTAATGAAATATTTAAAACCTATTTAAATATTTCCAAGAGGCTAAAATAAATATAAATATTATTTAAGCCCATTAAATAAATCCCTTTGATAAATCTAATTTATTAATTTAATTCCTTATATCTAATAGAACGAATTATTTCTCCAAGAAAAATAAAGGACCCGATTAAATCTAATTTAATCATTCCTTCACTCCAAATATTTAATTCTTAATTAAATATCTAAATGTGTGTGGATAGTGTGTGACTCTTTAGGTTCACCTTTCAGCTAGACTTGGTCGGATTCCTAGAATCCTTCCGTTACCATGGTGGCCATCTAGCAACGGTCCATGGCACTAGAGACTAGATGAAAATATTCAGGGATGAACATTTAGGCTCTAACAGTACACTTGTCCTTCTGTCTTTCGGTCTTCATCACTTAGAGTCTAGGGCACGGAAAATGCAGGTACCCATTTTGGACCTAAGTGTCGGTCTGTCCTCACTAAACGCCGCAAGGGAATCCTTCCCCTCTGTTCAGTCACTGTGGCCACAGTTTTAGGGACAAGACCTAGAGTATATATATGAGACTCAACTGCCAAAACCTGTTGACAGGAGACAGATCCTTTCTTGGAAACTACTGTCACTTTTGCACACCAGAACTGCACTAGACATGGCTTATGACTACCAAAGAGAATTTCTGGCAATCTCTCACCATACCTAAGATACAGCCCTGATGTACAGGTAAACTCAGCAATTCCTCAAGTCAAAGGACTTGACCTGTACCGTTGGAACCGGGAATACACGTCATACCTTGCTGACCATACTCAAGGTCCTCCGTAAGACGGTTCCCGCGAGTCACCTCAGTCAGCTGCGTCCTAGCAAGCTAACCCACTAACACTGCTTAGACGACCCTCGTCACCCGTCGATGAAACACGACAGCAGGTGCTTAGTGCAAGTCTCAAATGGAATCCCGGTACCCGTTTTCGGGATTCCTTGACTTGGAGATTTCCGGACTGATTCGGGAAGACTGATTCCATGGACCTACCTCCAAGCGTAGTCCCAGTCCCGAAATTGATCCTCAGTCCGTGGGCTTTGTTTGCGTAGTGAACAGATATAGAAAACAGATATAAGTGAACACAAACAAAGTAATGCCAAATGAAATTCACTTCTTTATTCATTAATGATTTATCAAACACCTATAATTGTCTAGACATAGGTTACATATACCCGCCAAAATTGGCTTACATGGTCACCTATTCTAACATATTTTTATCGCGCTTCCGCATTTGCGCAATTCCCGTGATGATCCACCGATTTCTTTCAGTAACATCCATATTCCACTCTCGGTTCGGCCATGGAAACCGGACTCGGCGTCTGATGGCTCCAAGGCATTGATGTGAAAACCAACAATCAAAGAACATGCGAGCATGAGTTTCAGATTGTCCGTCAATGCATAGTATACAAGTAGTGTCCATGTGAAGAAAACAAGGCTTATCCATAGTGGATAATCGTCCAAGGATAGCAAGCCACAGGATAAAGGTATTGCGTGGGATTTTAAAAGGCCCCAAAAAAGTGAAGACCAAACAACTTTTGGTGAGGATGGCCGTAGAGCTCTATATGCCTCCGATGTAGAAAAAACTGTTCATATCCCTCTCCAGAGAATCCGATCCTGTCCACCATGAATGGTGGGCAAGGACTGCAAAATAACCAAGCACTCCATGTATGTGATAAGTGGCCAATTCCATTCCCCCTCAAGAATGACAGATTTCAATAAATCAGTACCGGATGTTCCAGTCAAGCCACGACCCCTTTGTAACTGCTGAATAAGAGGGCCTAGGTGGTGCCAAGGGTCATGCCATAGAGATGTGGAACCACCATCACCAATAATGTATTCAATTCGAGGCTTCAAAATAGGTCGCAGGTGGAGAAGCTTCCTCCATGCCCACAAGCCCGCTTTGTCTCCCACCGTCCAAACAGATTTACCACGAAGTCTGTAATGGTAGATCCATACCACCCAGATAGAAGAAGAAGTACTATGATTTATAATTGACCACAGGTGTTTACTCATCAAGGCATAATTAAGTGTCTGAACATCTCTAATACCTTGACTGTTAGAAATAGGTGACCATGTAAGCCAATTTTGGCGGGTATATGTAACCTATGTCTAGACAATTATAGGTGTTTTGATAAATCATTAATGAATAAAGAAGTGAATTTTCATTTGGCATTACTTTGTTTGTGTTCACTTGCACCTATTTTTTCATATCTGTTCACTACGCAAACAAAGCCCACGGACTGAGATTTGATTTCGGGGACTGGGACTACGCTTGGAGGTAGGTCCATGAAATCAGTCTTCCCGAATCAGTCCGGAAATCTCCAAGTCAAGGAATCCCGAAAATGGGTACCGGGATTCCATTTGAGACTTGCACTAAGCATCTGCTGTCGTGTTTCATCGACGGGTGACGAGGATCGTCTAAGCAGTGTTAGTGGGTTAGCCTGCTAGGACGCAGCTGACTGAGGTGACTCGCGGGAACCGTCTTACGGAGGACCTTGAGTATGGTCAGCAAGGTATGACGTGTATTCCCGGTTCCAACGGTACAGGTCAAGTCCTTTGACTTGAGGAATTGCTGAGTTTACCTGTACATCAGGGCTGTATCTTAGATATGGTGAGAGATTGCCAGAATTCTCTCTGGTAGTCATAAGCCATGTCTAGTGCAGTTCTGGTGTGCAAAAGTGACAGTAGTTTCCAAGAAAGGATCTGTCTCCTGTCAATAGGTTTTGGCAGTTGAGTCTCATGTATACTCTAGGTCTTGTCCCTAAAACTGTGGCCACAGTGACTGAACAGAAGGGAAGGATTCCCTTGCGGCGTTTAGTGAGGACAGACCGACACTTAGGTCCAAAATGGGTACCTGCATTTTCCGTGCCCTAGACTCTAAGTGATGAGACCGAAGGCAGAAGGACAAACGTACTGTTAGAGCCTAAATGTTCATCCCTGAATATTTCACCTAGTCTCTAGTGCCATGGACCGTTGCTAGATGGCCACCCATGGTAACGGACGGATTCTAGGAATCCGACCAAGTCTAGCTGAATGGTGAACCTAAAGAGTCACACACTATCCACACACAATTAAATATTTAATTTGGAATTAAATATTGGAGTGAAGGAATGATTAAATTAGATTTAATCGGGACCTTTATTTTTCTTGGAGAAGTAATTCTTTCTATTTGATAGAAGGAATTAAATTGATAAATTGGATTTATCAAAAGGATTTATTTAATGGGCTTAAATAATATTTATATTTATTTTAGCCTCTTGGAAATATTTAAATAGGTTTTAAATATTTCCATTAAATTAAATTAAATCAACGGTTGAGATTAATGGGAGAGATGGATGGCTAGGATCGTTTTGACTAGGTCAAAACACTAGTTTGACTAGGACTTTGACTAGGTCAAAATCCTAGTCAAATTAGAGTTCTTAAAAGAGGAGTTTAAAGAGGATTAAAACTCCTCTTCTATATAAACCCCTAGCATCCTACAATTTACATGATGATGAATCTCCAACACACACACTACAACACACACACACGGATCTCTCTCTCCCATCTCTCTCGTCCGCCCTCTCTCTCTCTCAAGAAAAAATTATTTTCTTGATTCTTTTGTTCTTGGAACATTAGAATCTTGATGAATCAATACCATTAATTGATAATGTGTTATTGATTCATCCACTCCAAAATTATACACTTGTTCGTTGCTAGCACGACGTGCAAGATACGTGGGTGGATCGTGTGTCACGATTTGGAGGGTCTCAAGAACGAGACCTTGGTGCAAAACGGGGAACAACGCGTGTAGCCGTTGAAGACGAAAACGACAACGGGTAGGTCTCGTTTTAAATTTTCGTCCCTCTTTAATTTTCAACCCTATGGCCTCCATGATTTATTTTAATGTTATACGTTCATGAGATACACCGAATGCCCGGGAAATTTCAAAGGCACACCCTTTGAAACGTGTTTTAATTTAAAAGCATGTTTAAATTCCGTTTTATTTTTTAATTATACCGCGCTTCCGCATTCGCGCTTTTCCCGGGACGATCCACATAATCTTACAGTGGTATCAGAGCCCGGTTCGGTGTATAGGCCTAGGGTTTATGTGCGTTTTAAGCATGAAACGTGAAATAGCATGTTGTAATTAAATCTTGAATTTCTTGATTCTTGAAGCATGTTATTTTATTGCTTTTAATTCGTGTGAATTGCTGAATATTGGTATTTTCTGTTTTTCTTGGGAATCGGGATGGGAATTAATCTGAAAAAACGAGAAAAACGTCACAGCCGGCCAGCCGGGAAGGCTGGCCGCGCGCAGCCGAGCGCTGCCGGCAGGGCAGACGCGCGCAGGCATGGGAAGCCTGCGCGCGCGCGCGCGCTGCCGGCCGCGCAAGGGCAGCGCGCAGCCGGGTTGGCTGCGCGCGGGCGTGCGCGCATGGAAACGCCTCCAGGCGCGCGCGCGGGCAGACAGAGGTGTCTGCGCGCGCGCGCCCGGCAGGCGCGCCCATGCGCGCGCGCGCGCAAGGCTGGCGGGCGGAGGAGCCCGCGCGCGGACGGGCACCAGGCGCGCGCGCACGCAGACGGAGGCGTCTGCGCGCGCGCGCCCGGCAGGCACGCCCAGTGCGCGTCTGCGCGCGCGCTCTGCGCGCGACGCAGGGATGCGGCCGGTGGCCAGCAGGCCAGCGCGCGCGCACAGGCAAAGGAGCCTGCGCGCGCGTCGGCCTGCCGGAACACCAGGCCGCGCAGTGCGCTGCCGGCCAGGCGCGCGCGCACGCAGGCAAGGGGCCTGCGCGCGCGCGCCCGGCCAGGCAGTGCCTGCGCGCGCAGGGGCGGCAGGCTGGGCCTGCTGCCCTGCGCGCACGGCCTGCCGGCTGCTGCCGGTGGCGGGCGGCCGGCGGCTGCTGCAGCTAGGGTTTTTTGAAACCCTAGCATTATTATTTTATTTTTAAATTTATTTTCAGTTTTAATTTTGAATTAATTCTGAAAATTCGTTTTTTGGGTTCAATTTTTCCTAAATTCCTAAAGACATTATTTTAGGAGTAAAATAAATGGATTTGGAATCCCGGGGTTATTTTACTTAAAATAATGAGGAAAAGGTTTTCCTAAAACGAGAAAAAATATTATTACCAATATTTGTGTTTCATTTATTTTTTCACACGTTGCGCACATGTTCATTTATTTTCATCTTGGATTGATGTGATTGGAAATCATGTGTTGTTGGAATATTATGATTATGTGATTGGATCATGTAATTATGTGTGTTGGATGGAAATGGATGATCACGAGCCCTAGACCGAATGTATGGTTTAATTTACTGTTGGGCCTGTGTGCCTCTTTAACTGCTTTCTCCTTCTCTCTTTCTAGTGCCTTGGAATAATAAGGCTTTCTACCTCCCTCCTTATGTACTCCCCCGGGGTTTCGCTGGGGTTTCTAATTTTTTATATGTAATGAGAGTAGACTAGGAGTGAGGTTTCCATTCTTGTAATTGGTGGAGAAGAAGGAAGGACCACATGGAGAGCACAGACCGGAGGTCCCTTGGCGTTTTCCATGAAGTGAAGAAAGAGAAAAAGAGACCAAGGCCCATCAGAATGATGATTGGGTTACTATTATTGTAATAGTATAGCACCAACCCTAGATTGACCATAGATCCACTGCGGGCTCAGTGGATCGCATAGGATTCGGGCTTGTGATCATCCAACAGGGGCGTGCTAGGCTTTAATTTTGCATGTGGTTATTATGATGGATGAATGGCTTTTATTTATCATATAACTGCTATGGATGGATTTTATTTATGCATTTATGGATGAATGTATGGATATAGTATGAGATCTCGGTCATTATTACTCTCACATTGGTTGGACCAATGTTAAAATATTAGACCCTAGATAAAGTGGACATGAACTCTAGGAGTTCGTCCATGCCTTCCAATCCGTGGCATAGTGAGGAAGCTGTTTTAGGTCAATAGCGTGGTCTCACGAGTCGTGGCACGTTATTGTACTTAAAAGAAGCTGCACTATGTCATGAACGAAAAATGGGCTGCTGCTACCTGTCTCACGAGTCGTGGGGGTACTAGTGGGTCCATGGCTCGGTCGATTGGGTCGGGTCTAACGCCTAATTAGCATGATTCGCTTGGAGTCCTCGGGATCATGCAAAAGGGTGAGGCAATAATCTTGGGAATCTCGTGGAACGAGAATGGTAATGGAATACCTCCCACAGGATCTTTTCCATGCGAATCGTAAAAGCGGGGTATGGGAAAAATCGCTGTGGATCCCAAGCCCACTAGGAAAGGATTTCCCGAAAACTACGTTTGAGAGTACCGTGTTTTCGTATAAATAGTGGGAGGATTAAATGACTAAAGACCAAGCATTTAATTATTTTTATCAAACCACCGTCTTTACTTTCTGCTGATCGCGCGTTGTTTTTTCAACATGTAGATTTTAAAATGTCTAAGAACCCACTTTCAACCATTCTTGAGACAAACAAATTTAATGGAACCAACTACAACGACTGGTTGCGCAATCTCAGGATAGTCCTGGATTACGAGAACCAAGGCTACGTCATGGACGAGCCTCTCCCTAGGACCTTACCGGAAGGATCCACGCCAGAAGAACGTGAGACGTTCGAGACTTGGCATAAGGATAACCGGAAGGTCCGTAGCATCATACTTGCTTCGATGACCAATGAGATTCAGAAGCAATATGAAAGGCTAGACGATGTCCCTTCCATTATGGCTCGCCTTAAGGATTGCTATGCAGTCCCGGACCGGCATACTAGGTATGTCGCGACCAAGGCGTTCTTTGGAACAAAAATGACAGAAGGATCCTCTGTACAAGAACATGGGGTTAAAATGCTTACCCTAGTGGAAAAGCTCGAGGACCTAAAGGCAGGTCTCGATAACGAAACGTACATAGATGTGATCCTTCAGTCACTCCCACCCTCCTTTGATCAATTTATTGTCAACTTCAACATGAATGCACTTGAGAAGGGTATTCATGAGTTGATCAATATGTTGGTGCAATACGAGGCAACGACTAAGAAAGTCCACGCCTTCGGTATTGTTTGGAGGTGCTTCTACTTCCAAGACGAAAGGCAAGGGCGCCGGACGTTGGAAAAGGAAGAAAGGGAAGGGAAAGGCAGTTATAGCAGCTACGAACACTCAGAGTGTTCCCATTGCCAAAGAGGGGAAAGGCAAAGGAAAGGGAAAGGTTGTCTCCAAGCAACAGTCGAAGGCATATGACATATGTATCAACTGCCGTGAGAAAGGGCATTGGAAGAGAGAGTGCCCCAAACTCTTCTCAAACCAAGGTATATTTGTGATTGAGGTTAACATGGTCACTAATTCTGCCTCTTGGGTATTGGATACCGGCTGTGGAGCTCACATTTGCAATGATTTGCAGGTGTTGAAAAGAAGCAGAAAACTAAGTAGCGGGACATGATCCTGAAGCTCGGAAATGGCAAGGCCATCTCGGCAGAAGCAGTAGGATCCGCCACTTTAGTTATTAGTGATACCATTAGCATAGAATTAGAGCAAGTTTATTTTGTACCCAGTATGATTAAAAACATCATTTCCATTCCATTGTTAGACAATAATGGTTATGAGTTTAAAAATCAATAAAAATTGCTTTTATTTGATGAGGTGTGGAATTGCTCATCTACTTGGTACATTACATAATGGGCTCTATATCTTGCAACAAACGAATTTCGTTCTTAACGCTCAACACAAACGGAAATTAGATAATAACGGGAACGCACGTCTGTGGCACGCTAGGCTAGGTCACATATCCCAAGATAGGATGAAAAGGTTGGTAGACTCAAAGAACCTAGAGGTTGGGGACTTGAGTGATCTACCAACTTGTGAATCTTGTCTAAGAGGGAAAATGACCAAGAAGCCCTTTGTAGGACAAAGCAGGCTTGCCACAGGTCTGTTGGACTTGGTCCATACAGACGTGTGTGGACCACTAAGGACGCAGGCCCGAGGTGGTTCTCCTACTTCATAACCTTCACCGATGATCATTCACGGTATGGTTATGTTTACCTGATGAGGTACAAGTCTGAAGCTCTTGAGAGGTTTAAAGAATTCAGACTTGAAGTGGAGAATCAAACCAACTGCAAAATTAAAGTCCTACGGTCAGACCGAGGCGGTGAATACCTTAGTGCCGAATTCCTAGATTATCTAAAGGAACATGGTATAATATCAGAATGGACACCTCCCGGAACACCACAGCTAAATGGCGTCTCTGAAAGGAGGAACCGAACCCCTGTTGGACATGGTTCGTTCCATGATGAATTTTACCAAATTGCCCCTATCGTTTTGGGGTTATGCATTAGAAACGGCAGCCAAGTTATTGAATTTGGCGCCTACTAGTGTAGTGACCCAAACGCCATATGAGATATGGCACGGCAAGCCTGCATCCTACAACTACTTGAAAGTGTGGGGTAGCCCCGCATACGTCAAGAGGTTAGTGGGAGATAAGCTAGAATCCAGGTCTAGCCTATGCAGGTTCGTTGGATACCCTAAAGAAACTGCGGGTTATTACTTTTATGACCCTTTGGAACAAAAGGTATTTGTTTCAAGGAATGCAGTATTCTTGGAGCAAGGCTTCCCGGAGGATATCCAACCTGATGAGCTGATCCTTGAGGAATCAAGTGATGGAACTCAGTCATCAGAAACAGTCGCGGAAACCTCACCTAGAGGATTCAGGATAGACACTAGGAGGACTGACCTACCTAGAGAAGTCCAACATGCTAGGCATGAAGGACAACCTCAAGGCAGGCCAGCCCCGGCCCCTGAACCGCCGGCTCCGATACAGTCAGCGCCCACAGTTACCACTAACGTTCCCGTTCTCCGAAGGTCCACTAGAGAATCCAGACCTCCAGTGAGATATGGATTTCTAGGTGCGACCGATCTTCTGGATAACGATCCTAAGACATACGGGGAAGCGATGTCAGACATCGACTCTGGGAAATGGCTTGAGGCCATGAAAACCGAAATGGACTCCATGAGCGAGAACCAGGTTTGGAGACTTGTAGATCCACCGAAAAGTGTTAAGCCAGTGGGCTGTAAGTGGGTCTACAAGCGCAAACTCGGCGTTGATGGAGAGGTCAC
Source organism: Sesamum alatum (assembly GCA_034509735.1). NCBI lineage: Eukaryota > Viridiplantae > Streptophyta > Magnoliopsida > Lamiales > Pedaliaceae > Sesamum > Sesamum alatum. Next base: position 21,383,093 of record JACGWO010000005.1, read on the forward strand.
TACCTTCAAGGCTAGGCTTGTAGCTAAGGGATACACTCAACGACCCGGGGTCGATTTTGAGGATACCTACTCGCCAGTAGCCATGGCTAAATCCATTCGGATCCTGCTTGCCATAGCAGCATGGTATGACTATGAAATATGGCAGATGGACGTGAAAACGGCCTTCCTCAACGGCTTCGTTGAAGAAGAGATCTATATGGATCAGCCGGAGGGTTTCACGGTCGCTGGAGAAGAACAGAAAGTCTGTCGTCTCCAGAAGTCCATCTATGGCCTCAAACAAGCTTCCCGGAGTTGGAACATTCGATTTGATGAGGTAATACGGGGTTATGACTTCATCAAAAACGAATCCGACCCTTGTGTATACAAGAAGGTCAGTGGGAGCTCCATAGTGTTCCTAGTGCTTTACGTGGATGACATTCTGCTCATTGGAAATGACGTCAGAATGTTAGGAAACACGAAAGCATGGCTGTCAACCAAGTTTTCCATGAAGGACTTGGGTGAAGCATCCTACATCCTAGGCATCCAGATTGTCAGGGACAGATCTAAAAGGATGTTAGGGCTCACCCAAAACTCGTATATGGAGAAAGTCCTAAAGAGATATCGAATGGACAACTCCAAACGAGGGTTCCTTCCTATGAGGCATGGGATCAAGTTGTCCAAGAAACAGTCCCCGCAGACTGATGAGGAACTTGAAAGGATGAAAGTCATCCCCTATGCGTCTGCCGTAGGTAGCATCCAATATGCGGTCCACTGCACCAGGCCTGACATTGCATACGCTTTGAGCGTGACTAGCAGATATCAGTCCTGTGCAGGAGAGGCACATTGGAATGCAGTTAAGGGCATCCTTAAGTACCTAAGGAGGACTAAGGAAATGTTCTTAGTCTATGGCAATGGAAAACTAATTCTGGAAGGCTTTAGCGACGCCAGCTTCCAGTCTGATGACGATGATGCCAAGTCTCAATCAGGGCATGTATTCAAGCTCAACGGAGGAGTAGTGGCTTGGAAAAGTTCCAAGCAAGCAACCACTGCTGACTCCACCACTGAGGCTGAATACATAGCAGCTTCAGAAGCTGCCAAGGAAGCGGTTTGGATGAGAAACTACATCCAAGAGTTGGGTGTGGTGCCTAGCATCGCCGAGCCCGTTGTCATCTTCTGTGATAACAACGGTGCAATAGCGCAAGCGAAGGAACCGAGATCTCACCACCGTTCCAAACACATTCTTAGACGCTACCATCTTCTTAGAGAAATGGTAGGAAGAGGTGACGTTCGGATGGACCGAGTCAACTCAGCAGACAACACAGCAGACCCGCTGACAAAGCCTATGTCGCAAAGTGCTCATACGCAACATCTTGAGAAGATGGGGATTAGGCATATGGGTGATTGGCTTTAAAGGTCAAGTGGGAGATTGTTAGAATAGGTGACCATGTAAGCCAATTTTGGCGGGTATATGTAACCTATGTCTAGACAATTATAGGTGTTTTGATAAATCATTAATGAATAAAGAAGTGAATTTTCATTTGGCATTACTTTGTTTGTGTTCACTTGCACCTATTTTTTCATATCTGTTCACTACGCAAACAAAGCCCACAGACTGAGATTTGATTTCGGGGACTGGGACTACGCTTGGAGGTAGGTCCATGAAATCAGTCTTCCCGAATCAGTCCGGAAATCTCCAAGTCAAGGAATCCCGAAAATGGGTACCGGGATTCCATTTGAGACTTGCACTAAGCATCTGCTGTCGTGTTTCATCGACGGGTGACGAGGATCGTCTAAGCAGTGTTAGTGGGTTAGCCTGCTAGGACGCAGCTGACTGAGGTGACTCGCGGGAACCGTCTTACGGAGGACCTTGAGTATGGTCAGCAAGGTATGACGTGTATTCCCGGTTCCAACGGTACAGGTCAAGTCCTTTGACTTGAGGAATTGCTGAGTTTACCTGTACATCAGGGCTGTATCTTAGATATGGTGAGAGATTGCCAGAATTCTCTCTGGTAGTCATAAGCCATGTCTAGTGCAGTTCTGGTGTGCAAAGTGACAGTAGTTTCCAAGAAAGGATCTGTCTCCTGTCAATAGGTTTTGGCAGTTGAGTCTCATGTATACTCTAGGTCTTGTCCCTAAAACTGTGGCCACAGTGACTGAACAGAAGGGAAGGATTCCCTTGCGGCGTTTAGTGAGGACAGACCGACACTTAGGTCCAAAATGGGTACCTGCATTTTCCGTGCCCTAGACTCTAAGTGATGAGACCGAAGGCAGAAGGACAAACGTACTGTTAGAGCCTAAATGTTCATCCCTGAATATTTCACCTAGTCTCTAGTGCCATGGACCGTTGCTAGATGGCCACCCATGGTAACGGACGGATTCTAGGAATCCGACCAAGTCTAGCTGAATGGTGAACCTAAAGAGTCACACACTATCCACACACAATTAAATATTTAATTTGGAATTAAATATTGGAGTGAAGGAATGATTAAATTAGATTTAATCGGGACCTTTATTTTTCTTGGAGAAGTAATTCTTTCTATTTGATAGAAGGAATTAAATTGATAAATTGGATTTATCAAAAGGATTTATTTAATGGGCTTAAATAATATTTATATTTATTTTAGCCTCTTGGAAATATTTAAATAGGTTTTAAATATTTCCATTAAATTAAATTAAATCAACGGTTGAGATTAATGGGAGAGATGGATGGCTAGGATCGTTTTGACTAGGTCAAAACACTAGTTTGACTAGGACTTTGACTAGGTCAAAATCCTAGTCAAATTAGAGTTCTTAAAAGAGGAGTTTAAAGAGGATTAAAACTCCTCTTCTATATAAACCCCTAGCATCCTACAATTTACATGATGATGAATCTCCAACACACACACTACAACACACACACACGGATCTCTCTCTCCCATCTCTCTCGTCCGCCCTCTCTCTCTCTCAAGAAAAATTATTTTCTTGATTCTTTTGTTCTTGGAACATTAGAATCTTGATGAATCAATACCATTAATTGATAATGTGTTATTGATTCATCCACTCCAAAATTATACACTTGTTCGTTGCTAGCACGACGTGCAAGATACGTGGGTGGATCGTGTGTCACGATTTGGAGGGTCTCAAGAACGAGACCTTGGTGCAAAACGGGGAACAACGCGTGTAGCCGTTGAAGACGAAAACGACAACGGGTAGGTCTCGTTTTAAATTTTCGTCCCTCTTTAATTTTCAACCCTATGGCCTCCATGATTTATTTTAATGTTATACGTTCATGAGATACACCGAATGCCCGGGAAATTTCAAAGGCACACCCTTTGAAACGTGTTTTAATTTAAAAGCATGTTTAAATTCCGTTTTATTTTTTAATTATACCGCGCTTCCGCATTCGCGCTTTTCCCGGGACGATCCACATAATCTTACATTGACCACCTTCCTCCTTAGGTAGACACACTTGTGACCAAGCAACTTTCACGTATCCCTTCTGTGTGGATCCTTTCCAAAGGAAGTTTCTCATCAACTGCTCAATGCGCCGAATAATCCCTTTTGGCAAAATAAATGCCAAGGACCAGTAAGTGTTAAAGGCCATGAGGACTGATTTAATCAACTGAACACATCCCGCGAAAGTTAGCTATACACCTTCCCAACTTTTAATCCGCTTCTCAATTTTCTGCAACAGAGACTGGCAATCTGATATTTTAAGACGCGAAGAGAGAAGTGGGAGACCAAGGTATCTAACCGGCAATAGGCCCTCCTGGAATCTCAATAACTGCAGGAGTGCATCCTTATTGTCCTGGGTTGATTTGGAGATAATAATCTGACTCTTAGCAGGGTTGGCAAATAATCCAGAAAGACCCGAAAAAATTTGAAGGCCCCTATGGAATACACCGAACGACCCCTCGTCAGCACTACTGAATAACAACAGATCGTCGGCGAAACTCAACTGCAAAAGTCCAATCTCCTGGCACTTTCCAGTGGGACCGGAATCCTTCATCCTGTTCAATAAGATGTTGGATAAGCATCCGAAGAACCTCCATAACCATAACAAAAAGGTAAGGCAACATTGGGTCACCTTGTCTTAACCCTCGTGCTCCGGTAAAAAAACCATATATGCTACCATTAAGGCACACCAAAAAGGAGGTCGTTGTAACACACTCCTCCACCCACCTCCGAAATTGATGCGGGAAACCGAAAAGATCCAAAGTTGCTAATAGGAAGTCCCATTCGACCGTGTCATAAGCCTTTCTCAAGTCCACTTTCAAGGCACATCTCGGAGGTGATCCCTGTTGATTGTACCCATCGAAAAGCTCCTGTGCCAACAAGATATTATCACTAATAGACCGGCCTGGAATAAAAGCATTCTGAGTTGAGCTAATCAACCTATCCAGCAAAGGCCGAAGCCGCTGCACAATAATCTTCGTGATCGCTTTATACAACACGTTGCAACACGAAATAGGGCGGAAATCGGCCACAGTGACCGCGGATTGAACTTTTGGGATGAGTGGAAGCAAAGTAGCATTATCCTGCTTCATTAGTCGTCCATGATTGAAAAAATCAATCACCGCCTTAGCAACCTCGTCTCCAATAATAGGTCATGCCGCTTTATAGAACCTGCTGAATGGCCATCTGGCCCTGGAGATTTATCCTCCGCAATGTCAAAGAAAGCCGCTTTTACCTCTGCCCTAGAGACAGGCATCACAAGTTGGGAGGATTCGCAATCCGTTAGAATATGTCGTGCCCATGGGTGGAGATAGCGAATACCAATATGCCTAATCCGACGATCTCCTCCAAGAAGTCCCTTGTAATTGTTCACAAACTCATCAACAACCTCTTGGTAGTCCGTCTTAATTTGGCCATCAGAAGTGCTATCTGAAAAATACGTTTAGACGCACACCTTTTGGCCACCTTACGAAAGAAAACCCGAGTACACTGGTCCCCTCCTTTGAGCCATTGAATCTTTGCCCGTTGCTGCAACATTCTTTGTTCCAATTTAGTGGCCTTCGAGAAAACCACCCGACAACAATACTCCAGATGTAGAATAAGAGAGTTGTGCCTATCCAACTGTAACACCGACTGTGCTAATGCAAGAAATTCTGCCGCTAGTTGGACGTTCTGGGCTAGGTCACCTTTTTTCCTCCTCTCAGCACGAAAAATAGGTTTCAGTGCTTTAAGTTTACGTGTAACCTCATACATAGCCGTACCTTCTATCTGATGACGCCAGACATCCCGAACTATAGGAATAAAGGACGGAGAATAAGCCAAATAATTATCAAAACGAAATATGCCAGCCTGCGGGATAAAGGAAGTACCTTGAAGTACCAAAGGGGAATGATCCGAAGTCCGGGGGTTAAGACTATGGTAACAGCTATCCGGCCACTGTCGGAACCAACTGTCATTGGCAAGCATACGGTCTAGTTTCTTCCATAGACTCCGGTGATCATCACTGCAATTGTGCCATGAAAACGTACACCCCTGCATGGGTAGGTGAATAAGTCCAGTGTCCATCAGGCACCTCCGAAATTCCTCCATAGCAACACGGATGTCACCCGACCACCCACATACCTCGCTCATGTCCACCACCGTATTAAAATCCCCGAGAACCAGCCATGGCTGATCAGATATTCCCAAGGAAATCCTACCGAGCTCCTGCCAAAGGTCACGTCTACTCCCAATCTCATTAGACCCATAGACAACTGTAACAATGATATATAAATGATGTCTACGAATAAACAACTTGCAGTGTATGAATTGTAAGTGTACCATTAGAACCTCTACATCAAGTTCATCATCATTCCAAGCAAGCCAAATACGGTTACCAACAACAGAATAATCAGAAAACCAATTCCAACGAGGAAGTACACAAGATTGTACACGAGCAACATTAACCAAAGAAACACGAGTTTCAAGAATACCAAGAAAACATAACCTGTGGTCTGAAACAAGATCGCCAACTGCCACTTGGTGGTCTCTTCGGTTCAGCCCGCGCACATTCCAAATAGCTGCATTAATCATAAAACCAATTCGAAAGGGCTGCATTGTTTAGGGCCCTGAGTGTCTGATACAGTGTCATCCTCACATTCAAGAGCTTCAAAGGAATTAAAGAGGACAATCTCCTTTCCCTTGGCAATAGCCGTCTCTTGGTTCGGTTGCTTTCCCACGTTCGCTCGTGGATCCGGACGTGTGTCAGTTGTTGTTCGAGGCACAAAAACTTTCACTGGGGGACGAGTGGAGGCTTCTGCGGTGAGCAAGAACTCGTGGAGTGCCCCAAGCAAATGCACTTGACGCACTTCGGTGGAATCCATTCATACTCCACGTCCACCTTACATGGTACTTCCCGTCCGTCGTCCGTAGGAGCCATGATAACAATATGTTTCGGAAGTGTGGAAGAGATATCCAACATAACACACACACGAGCGAAGTCCAGTCTCGTGCATGCCTTCGTGATAGCATCTTGGTACAGTGGCTTTCCAATCCCACTAGCTACTACACTAAGACCCTCATCCGTCCAAAATTCCACGGAGAGGTGACGTAACCTAATCCAGATTGGGACTTCAGTAAGTTTGTGCTTCCTTAGTGCCATTCCTGCCTTCCAAGGACAATAGGTTGACCATGGAAAAGCCACAGCCCTTCCTCAAGCACCTCCTCCATCGCTTTCATCGTATTGAATTGAAAGAAAAAGAAACCATTAGCCGTGGTTGTGACGTTATGCACCATCGGCAATGTCTTCTTAGCAAAGGCTTCCATGTCATGAAAATAAGGGCGACGACCCAAAAAATAGCCAACAATAGTATGCATCCAACGTTGATAACCATCACGAATTAAATTCAACGAAGGTCGAACAATAGTTTCACCATTTTGAACCAAAGGAGGAACATAATTGAGAGTTTTCCGAGTAGAATTATGAAACGCAGTAGTAATTTTATCAACAGATGATAACGTAGAATAACTTGATGTCAAGGGAACGTTACCAATGAATATGTCCAGTGGTTTAGCCATGTTTCCTTTGTCCAAAGGGGCTGAAGATGGTGGTCGTGTAAGGGGAGCAACCGGCGGTAAATTATGCAAGTTTCAATCCAGATGTGAATCCATGCTAAATAAGGAAGATTGCGGCTGATAATCCACACGTATGGAAGGCGGATCAGATTGGAAGGAAGATGTCTCAGCATGTAAGGAATATTGCGGCTGATTATCCACACGTATGAAAGGCGGATCAGAATGGATAAATAAGGAAGATTGCGGCTAATTATCCACACGTATGGAAGTCGGATCAGATTGGAAGGAAGATGTCTCAACATGTAAGGAATATTGCGGCTGATTATCCACACGTAAGGAAGGCGGCTGATTATCCGGATCTTGTTGGGAGCCTTCCAAAACGGTAACAATGGATGGAGGCGCTAGGGTTTCAGCCGCAGCACCCACCGAAAATATCGAGGAAGCCATGGACGACGGCGACAATGAGAGAAGAGGAACAGGAAATGATGTAGCCACCGAAGGAGTGTGTAGCAGATACGCATTCATTTGTTCGGTCGTTGGCATGCGTGGAATCTGACGTGCAGGCCGAGTAGGAGTCATAATCGGCCGGAAAGGAGTAAGAGTGCGGGACGAGGAAGGACGTGCAACCATTGACGGCCGGGGCTGAAAATCACCAAATTTTTCATTCCATCTACGCTTTAAATCCGATATAGCCTCCATAGATGCAATGTCACTTTCATCAATCACCCTATTAGCCAACGCAAGGAACTCGGACAAGTTGAACTCGGAGAGTAACCGATTAAGTGCATTCGCCTCCTCCGACGATGGACAACCAACAACGGCGCTCCCATTACCGCTTTCAATATCATCCAGGGGCGGCTCATCATTGGCCATGAAGGCCGAGAATGTATGAGTGTGTGTATTGTGTGAGAGAGGGAGGAGAGAATTCTAGAGAGAGAATTTTTCCCGTAGGAAACACATTCTGCCTTCTTAGATGACTCATTTTTTTTACTATAAATATATTCGTATGGACTCTAATATTCAATATTAAAACTACTCTTTGATTATACGACTAGGACTACATCTTATTCAACATAAAAATCCACTAGGACTACATCTAGAACACTCTTTTAAACCATGGACTCAGCTTCGTACATTTGTGCAACAACAAACTGCTTTAAACAAATTTACATACTAATGCACCTTTATCTTTTCCATATCAAGGGCTTGGTCAACCTTCGTAATCAATCATACGTCCGCATACATGCCTAATACTCAACACAATTGTAGGAAACATCTTGTGTTTTCTGTCCTTATCATTGATAGATAGATGACTCATTTCTAGCTATAAAAATATTCGTATTAACTCTAATAATCAATATTCAAGCCACACTTCGATTATATGACTAGGATTCCATCTTATTCAACATAAAAATGCAGTAGGAGTACATCTAGAAAACTCTTTTGAGCCATGGACTCAGCTTTGTACCTTTGCGCAGCGGCAATCTCCTTTAAACAAGTTTAGACACTAATTCCCTTTTATCTTTGCCATATCGAGGGCTTGGAGAACCGTCATAAGGACTGAAAACACAAGGTGTTTTCTACGATTGTGTTGAGTATTAGGCATGTATCCGGACGTACGATTGATTACGAAGGGTGACCAAGCCCTCGATACGGCAAAGATAAAAGGGAATTAGTGTCTAAATTCGTTTAAAGGAGTTTGTCGTTGGGCAAAGGTACAAAAGTTGAGTCCATGGCTCAAACGAGTGTTCAAGATGCAGTCCTAGTGCATTTTTATGTTGAATAAGATGGATTCCTAGTCGTATAATCAAATAGTGGTTTTAATATTGATTATTACAATCGATATGAATATATTTATAGCCAGTAATGAGTCATCTATCAGTCAATGATAAGGACTGAAAGCACAAGGTGTTTCCTACGATTGTGTTGAGTATTAGGCTTGTATCCGAACGTACGATTGATTATGAAGGTTGAACAAGCCCTTGATATGGCAGAGATTAAAGGGAATTAGTGTCTAAATTCGTTTAAAGGAGTTTGTCGTTGCGCACAAATACAAAGCTGAGTCCATGGCTCAAACGAGTGTTCTAGATGTAGTACTGGTGTAATTTTATGTTGAATAAGATGGAGTCCTAGTTGTATAATCGAAGAGTGGCTTTAATATTGATTCTTAGAGTCGATACGAATATATTTATAGCCAGAAATGAGTCATCTATCAGTCAATGATAGGGACTGAAAACACAAGGTGTTTCCTACGATTGTGTTGAGTATTAGACATGTATCCGGACGTACGATTGATTACGAAGGGTGGCCAAGCCCTCGATATGGCAAAGATAAAAGGGAATTAGTGTCTAAATTCGTTTAAAGGAGTTCGTCGTGGGGCAAAGGTACAAAAGTTGAGTCCATGGCTGAAACGAGTGTTCAAGATGCAGTCCAAGTGCATTTTTATGTTGAATAAGATGGATTCCTAGTCGTATAATTGAAGAATGGCTTTAATATTGATTATTAGAGTCGATACGAATATATTTATAGCCAGTAATGAGTCATCTATCAGTCAATGATAAGGACTGAAAGCACAAGGTGTTTCCTACGATTGTGTTGAGTATTAGGCTTGTATCCGAACGTACGATTGATTATGAAGGTTGACCAAGCCCTCAATATGGCAAAGATTAAAGGGAATTAGTGTCTATATTCGTTTAAAGGAGTTTGTCGTTGCGCACAAATACAAAGCTGAGTCCATGGCTCAAACGAGTGTTCTAGATGTAGTACTGGTGTAATTTTATGTTGAATAAGATGGAGTCCTAGTTGTATAATCGAAGAGTGGCTTTAATATTGATTCTTAGAGTCGATACTAATATATTTATAGCCAGAAATGAGTCATCTATCAGTCAATGATAAGGACTGAAAACACAAGGTGTTTCCTACGATTGTGTTGAGTATTAGGCATGTATCCGGACGTACGATTGATTACGAAGGGTGACCAAGCCCTCGATATGGCAAAGATAAAAGGGAATTAGTGTCTAAATTCGTTTAAAGGAGTTCGTCGTTGGGCAAAGGTAGAAAAGTTGAGTCCATGGCTGAAACGAGTGTTCAAGATGCAGTCCTAGTGCATTTTTATGTTGTATAAGATGGATTCCTAGTCGTATAATCGAAGAGTGGCTTTAATATTGATTATTAGAGTCGATACGAATATATTTATAGCCAGTAATGAGTTATCTATCAGTCAATGATAAGGACTGAAAGCACAAGGTGTTTCCTACGATTGTGTTGAGTATTAGGCTTGTATCCGGACGTAAGATTGATTACGAAGGTTGTCCAAGCCCTCGATATGGCAAAGATTAAAGGGAATTAGTGTCTAAATTCGTTTAAAGGAGTTTGTCGTTGCGCACATATACAAAGTGAAGGACAAGCGGATCCGCCCGGGAGCGCGAGCGGAAGCGAGAAAGCGTGGAAAGTGCGTAAATTTAAATAAAATTCAAAATACGCGAATCCCAAGGGGTGTACCCTTGGGTGCTCAACCGGGCATTCGATGTAGGATGTGTAAATATTAAAACATATATTTAAACACATAGGGCATAGATATATAAATGGAATCAATCAAAGCGTAATAAACCGTTACCTTTGATTGTTTAGCGTATGCTCCCGGCTACTAGCGTTGTTCCTTCTCCGGAATGCTCACGAAATCCAAACGTATGGATTCTCCAAAGGTGATCCACACCACACCGGAAGAAACACACGTTCTTCTTGCTAGAAAAGAACGGGTTTAGGAAGGAATCGGTTTAAGAGAAGAACACTATGAATTAGTGTTCTCTTAAACTTACTTTGTTCTTCTTCTTGATTCAAAATCAAGTGAAGAACACAAGTGTAAGAGAGGGAGGGAGCACGAAAATTGAGAGAGAGGAGAGGATTTTTGTCTTCTCTTTTTTCCTAGAAAAAGATGAATAATGAATCACTTATGCTAGGTGTTGTATATTCTAATATATATACATAATTAATGTGATTATTGGAATGTGTCTAGGTTCATCCAAGGATGTCTAGATTCATTCCAATCAATCACCATCAATTCTTCAATCAAGCCTACCAAAATTTATGGTATGATCAAATCATACCAAAAGGGAAGAGCTTGATTGGAGTTGATTTGTCTCTTTCCAAAAGAGACAAGTCAACATACCACCTAGCATGAAACATGGCTGATTTTGCTTCCTCCAAGGGAGCATGTCGGCTATGTTTAATTAAGGGAAGAAGTCCAACTTCTTCCTATTCCAAATTAGGAATTATTTCTCCTCTCGGGTATTATTTCCCGTTGATCTTTTAATCCAATTAAAAGATCCAACGTCTCAACATCTCAACTTTCCATATTTAATCAAAAATCCAATTTACTGATTAAATGAAAGCCCGATACAATATCGGCCCGTCCATCCAATGGACTTTCCCTTAAGTAATCCAATTACTTATTTTATCCTTCGAGATTGACTCCAAGTCGATCTCTCAACCTCCTCGGTGATTTGTGTGTGACCCTTTAGGTTCACCCTCAGCTAGACTTGGGCCCGTGTCCCACAAGGGCCCGTTACCATGGGTGGCCGTCTAGCAACGGTCCATGGCACTAGAGACTAGGTGAATTGGCGTGAACATTTAGGCGCCGATTCCGTACGGGTACGATCCTTCCGTCTACCGTCTCCCGGCCTTAGTCTAGGGTATGGAATTGGGCGTCGGTTCCCATCCTTGACTAGGCATCTATGCTTAATACTCGAGACCACGTATGCTTCATTGCGTCGACACAGGAAACCATTCCCTGTTCGACCAACCACTGTGGCCACAGCTTCAAACAGCATGAACGTGTCTCCGAGTGCATAGGAGATACCTCTGTCACATACTGACAGGGGACGGATCCTCTTCTTGGAATCCACCGTCCTCGCTACACATTCCGACTGCACTGGACAAGGCTTATAATGATCATCTTACAGAATGATCACCTCTCGCCAGATCCAAGATACAGCTGTCCTGTGCACGTGACTGCCATGATTCCTCAAGTCTGAGGATTACTCCCGTACTATCGGAACCGGGGAATCCAATCATACCGACCAAGCCTCCAAGGCTTCCATATGATGATCCCCGCGAGTCAGTCCAGTCGGCTCGACCCCAGTCGACCAACCCATCAAGACCGTGTAGGCGTCCCACGCCTGTCGCCGATGAAACACGGCACTCATCCAATGAACACGACTCTTGATGCAAGTCTCAATAGGACTCTCGATGCCTTGTCTCGAGGTCCTCGACTTGGAACGTTTCAGACCCAACTCTTAATCAGTTGGTTTCATGACCACCATCCAATGCGTGGCCCAACTGCACGAGTTGTTATCCATGGTCTGTGGGCTTTGTTGCGATATAAGTTAAACACCGTTTTAACAAATGTAAAGTGAGCACAACAAAGTAGGTACCAATAGTGACGAACACTCACTTTATTCATCACATAATAATATTACAATTACATCGAGTTGTATAATAGGTTACAAATCGCCAAACCTATTGGCTTTCTGGTCACCTATTCTAACAATCTCCCACTTGACCTAAAGCCAATCACCCATAGACCTCAAACCTCTTATTCAGATGGTGAGTATGGGCAACTTGCGACATGGGCTTAGCAAGTGGATCTGCTATGTTTTCTGCGGAGCTGACTCGATCCAACCGAACGTCAGTCCTGCTATCCATCTCTCTAAGTAGATGGTAGCGTCTAAGAATATGCTTGGATCGTGATGAGATCTCGGTTCCTTTGCTAGCGCTATCGCCCCGTTGTTATCATGAAAGATAATTACAGGCTTAGCAATGCTAGGTACTACATCCAACCTTTGGATGTAGCTCATCAACCAAACCACTCCTTAGCAGCTTCCAAAGCCGCTATGTATTCAAAACTCTATGGTGGAGTCCGCCGTGGTAGCCTACTTGGAACCCTCCAAGTAACCACGCCACTATTAAGTCTGAATACAAAACCATACTGAGACTTGGCATCATCGTCATCCGACTGGAAGCTAGCGTCGCTATAGCCTTCCAGTATCAACTCTCCACCGCCGTAGTTCAAGAACATGTCCTTAGTCCTTTTCAGGTACTTTAGGATAGTCTTGACTGCACTCCAGTGTACCTCCCCGGCACACGACTGATATCGGCTAGTTACGCTCAAAGCAAAAGCCACATCAGGTCTAGTGCTCTGACAGCATACTGTATGCTGCCTACGGCTGAAGCATAGGGGATGTCCAACATCCGTTTAAGCTCCTCGTCAGTCTTAGGAGACTGCTTCTTGGATAACTTAATCCCATGCCTCATAGGAAGGAATCCTCGTTTTGAGTTCTCCATCTTGAATCTCTTCAAGACTTTCTCAATATACGAGGATCGGGCCATTCCTAACATCCTTCTAGATCCATCCCTGTAGATCTTGATGCCAAGGATGTAGGATGCCTTGCCCATGTCCTTCATGGAGAATTGCGCTGACAACCAAGCTTTAGTAGTACCAACATCTTAGCATCATTCCCAATGAGCAAGATGTCATCCACGTAAAGCACCAAAAACGCAACTGAGCTCCCACTGATCTTCTTGTATACACAAGGATCGGACTCGTTCTTGATGAAATCATATCCCCGTATGACTTCATCAGAACGTATGTTCCAGCTTCGAGTTTAACCCCTTTTGGTGGATCTGCTAGGGTCCAAACCTTGTTGTACCCATCGAGTCCATCTCGGATTTCATGGCCTCAAGCCACTTGTCCGAATCGATGTCCGACATCGCTTCTCCGTACGTCTTTGGATCATTATCCAACTGACCGGTCAGGCCCAGAAATCCATACCTATCAGGTTCATGGGATACTCTGGCCGACCTACGGAGGACTGGAACAATATCAGTAGGAACCACTGGCTCAGATGTCACTGCCGCCTCATGGGGTACCTCACTTGATTCCTCAAGGAGTACCTCATCGCGTCGACTATCCGATGGAAAACCTTTTTCCAAGAACACTGCGTTTCGCGAGACAAAAACCTTTTGCTCGGAGGGATCATGGAAATAATACCCCGCAGTTTCTTTTGGATAGCCGATAAACCTGCATAAACTAGACCCCGAGTCCAGTTTATCTCCCACTAATCTCTTGACATATGCGGGGCAACCCCACACTTTTCAAGTATTTGTAGGAGGCAGGCTTGCCATGCCATATCTCATATGGCGTTTGGGATACCCTTTAGGTGGCGCCAAGTTCAAAACTTTGGCCGCCGTCTCAAGAGCGTATCCCCAGAAGGAAAGGGGTAGTTCGGTAAAACTCATCATGGATCGGACCATGTCCAACAAGGTCCGATTCCTCCTTTCAGACACACTGTTAAGCTGCAGTGTTCCAGGAGGGGTCCACTGAGAGAGAATCCCATTCTCTTTTAGATAATCAGTAAACTCACCACTCAAATACTCTCCACCTCGGTCCGACCGAAGGGCTTTGATCTTTCGACCGGTTTGGTTCTCTACTTCAAGTCTGTATTCTTTAAACCTTCCAAAGGCTTCAGACTTGTACCTCATCAGGTAAACATAACCATACCGTGAGTGATCATCGGTAAAGGTTATGAAGTACGAGTACCCACCTCTAGCCTGAGTATTTAGTGGACCACAGACATCTGTATGGATCAAATCCAACAGACCACTGGCTAGCGTACTTTGTCCAACAAAGGGTTTCTTGGTCATCTTTCCCTTTAGACAGGATTCGCAGGTCGGTAGGTTGTCCAAATCGTCTATTTCTAGACTCTTTGAGTCCACCAACCTTCTTATCCTATCTTTAGAGATATGACCTAACCTCGCATGCCATATCTGTGCGTTGTTATGATCATCACGTTTTCGTTTGTGTTCTGCAGTCATAATCCAATTAGACTGTTGAAGTATGTACAGACCGTTGACCAATGTACCAAGCAAATGAGAAATACCATCTTTGATAATGAAAAAACCGTTTTTTATTGATGGTAAATTCATATCCCTCCTTATCAAGGACCGGGATGGAAACAATGTTTTTAATCATGCTAGGTACATAGAAACAGTCATTCAGTACAATCCTAACATGACTACTAATGGCTAACTCTAGTGATCCTACGGCCTCCGCAGCAACGGCCTTGCCATCGCCTAGCCTCAGGATCATCTCATCCTTGGTTAGCCTTCTGCTTCTTTGCAGTGCCTGCAAATCATTGCAGATGTGAGCACCACACCCGGTATCCAATACCCATGAAGCAGAATTAGTAATCATATTAACTTCAACCACAAACACACCTGGGTTGGAGAGGAGTTGTGGGCACTCCCTCTTCCAATGCCCTTTCCCTTGGCAATGCATGCAGACATCATTTGCCTTGGACCGCTGAGAACCACGGGCCTTTCCTTTCCTTTTGCTCGGTCCAACCGGAGCAACAGGGACGCCCGGAGCGCGAGCAGGGGCCGCAACCGTCTTCCCTTTGCCCTTCTTCCTCTTCCAGCGTCCGGCCCTTTTGCCATTCACCTTGGAGGTCGAAGCCTCTCCTATCAATACCGCCGGCGCCGACTTGTGGGTCGTTGCCTCGTATTGGACTAGCATGTTGATCAACTCATGAATAGACTTCTCAAGTCCATTCATGTTGTAGTTTACAACAAACGGGTCATAGGATGGAGGAAGCGACTGGAGGATTACGTCAATGTACGTGTCATTGTTAAGCCCAGCTTTAAGGTCCTCGAGTTTCTCCACTAGGGAGAGCATCTTGACCCCATGACTCTGTACAGACGCTCCTTCAGCGAGCTTGGTGCCAAAGAATGATTTTGTGGCGGCATATCTAATATGCCTATCCGGAACCGCATAAACCTCGTTCAGGCAGAGCATTATGGCGGAGACGTTGTCCAGCCTCTCATACTGCTTCTGGATGTCGTTAGACATCGAAGCCAGTATGATACTGCGTACTTTCCGGTTGTCCTCATGCCATTTCTCGAACGTCAAACGTTCTTCAGGCATGGAACCCTCCGGTAAGTCGCTCGGTGGCGGCTCGTCCAAGACGTAGCCTTGGTTCTCGAAACCGAGGACAATCCTCAGGTTTCTCAGCCAGTCCGAGTAGTTCGTTCCGTTGAATTTGTTAGTCTCAAGAATCATGGTTAACGGGTTCTTAGACATATCTACATTAATGAAAATGTAAAGCAGAAAATTAGCAGATGATGGTAACATTATTGTTCAAGTTGAAGACTTGGCCTTTTAGTCTTTAACCCTCCCACAATTTATACGAAAGTCCGCCACTCTCAAGCGGAGTTTCGGGAAAACCATTTCCTAGTGGGCTTGGGATCCACAAGCGTAATCTCCATGCCCCGCTTTTACGATTCACATGAAGAAGACCTCGTAGGAGATATCCAATATCATTCTCATCCAATGAGATTCCCAAGATATTTTGCCTCACCTATTCGCATGGTTCCGAGGACTCCAAGCGAACCATGTTACTCAGTGTTGGGCCCGACCCATCAACCAAATCATGCCTCAAACTGTCGCCCCCCACGACTCGTGAGACAGGGAAACAGCGAGCGCAGTCTTTTTGTTCACAACAATAGTGCAGCTTTCCCCTAGTCCAAGTGCCACGACCCGTGAGACCACACTTGGGTAGTGGTAGCTTCCTCACCACATTGCTGTGGATGGAAGGCTCGGACAGACCAAAATACCATTTTGATCCAAGTCCGTTCTGGGCCTAATATTTAATTTGGTCCAACCAAATGAGAGTTTGTGTATGACCGAGACCTCATCACATTATGTGTTTTAGCATGCATAAATATCCAATATTCAAAGCGATAAATAAATACGCCGCATGCAGAAAACATAGCATACCCCTGTTAGGATGTTCACAAGCCCAACCTATGCGACCCACTGAGCCCGCAGTGAGTCTATGGTCTGTCTAGGGTGGTCCTAAATTATTACAATAATAATAAACCCATTGTCATTCCAATGGGCCTTGAAGTGCTTCTTGTTTCATGCCTTGATGCTCCTCCTTGAGGTCTCCGACTCCAATTGCTTGTTAAAATTGAAACCTCACCAATCCTATCTACTCTCATTACAACTGAAAGTAATACATCGGTAATAAAGAAAACAAGCCTTAACATCATGAGGCTGAAAATACGGGAGATGATAGTCCCAAGAACAAGAGGCACGCAGGCCCCACCCAACAGAAAATAAATAAACATTCATTCATCCATACACAAGGTCTAGGGCTTTGTGATCATCCCATGTTGATTCCATCAACTCACATAACATAATTATTCCAAATAATCATGCATAAATAACCAATGGATATTCCAAATATCCAAGTGATGTCCAACATCACAAAAGCATAAATATATAAATATGCAAAATTCAAATTTTAAATTTAATGGACATTTTACACAATACATCCAATGCATGTATTAATCCCAAATTAATTAAGCAAATTTAATTCAAGGAATAATCCAATTATCCCAAAATCAAAAATACAAAATTAATATATTTTCAGAATATTGTGCAGAAAATACAGAAAATCGAATTTTCCGGAAAAAGTCGAAAAACGGCACAAAACGGCCCAGCCATTGTGCTGGCCGGCCGGCCGCGCGCACAGGGCAGTGCGCGCGGGCGCGCTGTGCGAGCGCTGGCCCTCGGCCAGCAGCGGCCGGCTGCGCACAGAGCGCGCGCGCGCGCTGGCCGAAGCCCAGCGCGCGCAGGCGCCCGCCTGCGCGCGGCCACTGCCGGCCCGACCAAATTTTTTTTTTTTTTTCAAAACTGTTTCAGCACAATAAAATTAATATTATTCTGAAAATAAGCATGCAATTTTAGATCCAATCTAACAAAATTAAGCATGCCAAAAGTCCATTAAATCCAAACAATTGAATCATCATATTATTCACATATTTATGTAATCTAACATGCCAATAAAGCCATTTAAAAGCAAGTAGATCATGCCAAACACATAGATCTATGCCCCTTACATCGAACCGGGCTTTGATACCACTTGAAGGACAAGCGGATCCGCCCGGGAGCGCGAGCGGAAGCGAGAAAGCGTGGAAAGTGCGTAAATTTAAATAAAATTCAAAAATACGCGAATCCCAAGGGGTGTACCCTTGGGTGCTCAACCGGGCGTTCGATGTAGGATGTGTAAATATTAAAACATATATTTAAACACATAGGGCATAGATATATAAATGGAATCAATCAAAGCGTAATAAACCGTTACCTTTGATTGTTTAGCGTATGCTCCCGGCTACTAGCGTTGTTCCTTCTCCGGAATGCTCACGAAATCCAAACGTATGGATTCTCCAAAGGTGATGTTCTTCTTGCTAGAAAAGAACGGGTTTAGGAAGGAATCGGTTTAAGAGAAGAACACTATGAATTAGTGTTCTCTTAAACTTACTTTGTTCTTCTTCTTGATTCAAAATCAAGTGAAGAACACAAGTGTAAGAGAGGGAGGGAGCACGAAAATTGAGAGAGAGGAGAGGATTTTTGTCTTCTCTTTTTCCTAGAAAAAGATGAATAATGAATCACTTATGCTAGGTGTTGTATATTCTAATATATATACATAATTAATGATTATTAGAATGTTCTAGGTTCATCCAAGGATGTCTAGATTCATTCCAATCAATCACCATCAATTCTTCATTCAAGCCTACCAAAATTTATGGTATGATCAAATCATACCAAAAGGGAAGAGCTTGATTGGAGTTGATTTGTCTCTTTCCAAAAGAGACAAGTCAACATACCACCTAGCATGAAACATGGCTGATTTTGCTTCCTCCAAGGGAGCATGTCGGCCATATGTTTAATTAAAGGAAGAAGTCCAACTTCTTCCTATTCCAAATTAGGAATTATTTCTCCTCTCGGGTATAATTTAACGGACCGGGATTTTATCGTAATCCAATTACGACGAACCCAATATTAAATCCAATTTAATGTCCACTTAAATCATTCCCGTTGATCTTTTAATCCAATTAAAAGATCCAACGTCTCAACATCTCAACTTTCCATATTTAATCAAAAATCCAATTTACCGATTAAATGAAAGCCCGATACAATATCGGCCCTGTCCATCCAATGGACTTTCCCTTAAGTAATCCAATTACTTATTTTATCCTTCGAGATTGACTCCAAGTTCGATCGCTCAACCTCCTCGGTGATTTGTGTGTGACCCTTTAGGTTCACCCTCAGTTAGACTTGGGCCCGTGTCCCACAAGGGCCCGTTACCATGGGTGGCCGTCTAGCAACGGTCCATGGCACTAGAGACTAGGTGAATTGGCGTGAACATTTAGGCGCCGATTCCGTACGGGTACGATCCTTCCGTCTACCGTCTCCCGGCCTTAGTCTAGGGTATGGAATTGGGCGTCGGTTCCCATCCTTGACTAGGCATCTATGCTTAATACTCGAGACACGTATGCTTCATTGCGTCGACACAGGAAACCATTCCCTGTTCGACCAACCACTGTGGCCACAGCTTCAAACAGCATGAACGTGTCTCCGAGTGCATAGGAGATACCTCTGTCACATACTGACAGGGGACGGATCCTCTTCTTGGAATCCACCGTCCTCGCTACACATTCCGACTGCACTGGACAAGGCTTATAATGATCATCTTACAGAATGATCACCTCTCGCCAGATCCAAGATACAGCCGTCCTGTGCACGTGACTGCAATGATTCCTCAAGTCTGAGGATTACTCCCGTACTATCGGAACCGGGGAATCCAATCATACCGACCAAGCCTCCAAGGCTTCCATATGATGATCCCCGCGAGTCAGTCCAGTCGGCTCGACCCCAGTCGACCAACCCATCAAGACCGTGTAGGCGTCCCACGCCTGTCGCCGATGAAACACGGCACTCATCCAATGAACACGACTCTTGATGCAAGTCTCAATAGGACTCTCGATGCCCTGTCTCGAGGTCCTCGACTTGGAACGTTTCAGACCCAACTCTTAATCAGTTGGTTTCATGACCACCATCCAATGCGTGGCCCAACTGCACGAGTTGTTATCCATGGTCTGTGGGCTTTGTTGCGATATAAGTTAAACACCATTTTAACAAATGTAAGATGAGCACAACAAAGAAGGTACCATTGGTGACGAACACTCATCTTATTCATCACATAATAATATTACAATTCACATCAAGTTGTAATAATAGGTTACAAATCGCCAAACCTATTGGCTTTTCTGGTCACCTATTCTAACACAAAGCTGAGTCCATGACCAAGCCCTCAAACGATTCGTGTGTTTTCTGCGCAAAGTACAAAGCTAAGTCCATGGTCAAACGTGTGTTCTGGATGTAGTCCTACTAATTTTATGTTGAATAAGATAAAGTCCTAGTCGTATAATCGAAGAGATTTAATATTTGTATTAGAGTCGATACGAATATATTTATAGTAGAAATGAGTCATAGACTATCAGTCTAATTACGAAGTTAAGGACTGGAAATCGCAAGTCGTGTTAAGTCCTCAAACGAGTGTTCTAGATGTAGTACTAGTGCAATTTTATGGTTAATAAGATGAGTCGTATAATCGAGAGTCGCTTCAATATTGATTATTGAATAAGGATACGAATAATATTTTTAGCTTAGTAATGAGTCATCTATCAGGCAATGATAGGCTAAAGGTGTTTCCTACAATTTTGTTGTACAATGTATCCAGACGATGATCACGAAGGTTGACCAAGCACTCGATATGGCAAAGATAAAAGGGAATTAGTGTCTAAATTCGTTTAAAGGAGTTTGTCATTGCGCAAAGGTACAAAGTTGCGTCTATGGCTCAAACGAGTGTTCTAGATGTAGTACTAGTGTAATTTTATGTTGAATAAGATGGAGTCCTAGTCGTATCTTCGAAGAGTGGCTTTAATATTGATTATTAGAGTCGATACGAATATATTTATAAACAGAAATGAGTCATCTATCAGTCAATGATAAGGAATGAAAACACAAGGTGTTTCCTATGATTGTGTTGGGCATTAGGCATGTATCCGGACGTACGATTGTTTACCAAGGTTGACCAAGCCCTCGATATGGCAAAGATAAAAGGGAGGTTAGTGTCTAAATTCGTCTAAAGGAGTGTTCTAGATGTAGTCCTTGTGCAATTTTATGTTGAATGAGATAGAGTCCTAGTCGTATAATCGAAGAGTCGCTTTAATTTTGATTATTGGATTCGCTACGAATATATTCATAGCTAGTAATGAGTCATCTATCAGTCAATGATAAGGACTGAAAGCACAAGGTATTTCCTACGATTGTGTTGAAGATTAAGAATGTGTCCGGACGTACGATTGATTCTGAAGGTTGACCAAGCCCTCGATATGGCAAAGATAAAAGGGAATTAGTGTCTAAATTCATTTAAAGAAGTTTGTCGTTGCGCACAAATACAAAGCTGAGTCCATGGCTCAAACGAGTGTTCTAGATGTAGTCCTAGTGCAATTATATGTTGAATAAGATGGAGTCCTAGTCGTATAATAGAATATTCGCTTTAATATTGATTGTAGGAGTCGATACGAATATATTTATATCCAGTAATGAGTCATCTATCAGTCAATGATAAGGACTGAAAACACAGGGTATTTCCTACGATTGTGTTGAGTATGAGGTTTGTATCCGGATGTACAATTTATTACGAAGTTGAGCAAGCCCTCGATATTGCAAAGATAACGAATTAGTGTCTAAATTCGTTTAAAGGATTTTGTCGTTGCGCACAGGTACAAAGCTAAGTCCATGGCTCAAACGAGTGTTCTAGATGTAGTACTAGTGCAATTTTATGTTGAATATGATGGAGTCCTAGTCATATAATCAAAGAGTCGCTTTATTATTGATTGTTAGAGTCCATACGAATATATTTATAGCCAGAAATGAGTCATATCAGTCAATTATAAGGACTGTGTTTCCTACGATTGTGTTGAAAATTAGGCATGTATCCGAACATAAGATTGACTACGAAGGTTGACCAAGCCCTCGATATGGCAGAGATAAAAGGGAATTAGTGTCTAAATTTGTTTAAAAGGAGTTTTTGTCGTTGTGCCAACGTACAAAGTTGCGTCCATGCCTCAAACGAGTGTTCTAGATGTAGTACTAGTGCAATTTTATGTTGAATAAGATGGAGTCCTAGTCGCGAAGAGTGGCTGATATAGAGTACATGTATTGAGATAAATTCCTAAGGACTGAGAACACAAATGAGTTGAGTTCGAACGTACGATTGATTACGAAGGTTGACCAAGCCCTCGATATGGCAAAGATCAACGGAATTAGTGTCTACATTTGTTTAAAGGAGTGTGTCGTTGCGCCAAGGTACAAAGCTGAGTCCATAGCTCAAACGAGTGTTCTAGATGTTGAATAAGATACAGTCCTAGTCGTATAATCGAAGATTCGCTTTAATATTGATTATTGGAGTCACCACGCATATATATTTATAGCTAGTAATGAGTCATTTATCAGTCAATGATAAGGACTGTAAACACAAGGTATTTCCTATGATTGTGTTGAAGATTAAGCATATATCCGGACGTACGATTGATTACGAAGGTTGACCAAGCCTTCGATATGGCAAAGATAAAAGGGAATTAGTGTCTAAATTCGTTTAAAAGAGTTTGTCGTTGCACAAAGGTACAAAGTTGAGTCCATGTAGTAGTCGTGCAATTTTATGTTGAATAAGATGGAGTCCTAGTCATATTATTGAAGAGTGGCTTTAATATTTATTCTTAGTGTCGATACGAATATATTTATAGCCGGAAAATGAGTCATCTATCAGTCAATGATAAGGACTGAAAACACAAGGTGTTTCCTATGATTGTGTTGAGTATTAGGCATGTATCCGGACGTACAATTGATTACGAAGGATGACCAAGCCCTCGATATGGGAAAGATAAAAGGGAATTTAGTGTCTAAATTCGTT
This sequence comes from Sesamum alatum, assembly GCA_034509735.1. Classification (NCBI taxonomy): domain Eukaryota; kingdom Viridiplantae; phylum Streptophyta; class Magnoliopsida; order Lamiales; family Pedaliaceae; genus Sesamum; species Sesamum alatum. Next base: position 21,405,940 of record JACGWO010000005.1, read on the forward strand.
TAAAGGAGTTTGTCTGTGCGCAAAGGTACAAAAGCTAAGTCCATGGCTCAAACGAGTGTTCAAGATGTAGTCCTAATGCATTTTTATGTTGAATAAGATGGATTCCTAGTCGTATAGTCGAAGAGTGGCTTTAATATTGATTATTAGAGTCGATACGAATATATTTATAGCCTATGAGTCATCTATCAATCAATGATAAGGACTGGAAACACATGGTGTTTCCTACGATTGTGATCAGTATTAGGCTTGTTAAAATGAACGATTGATTATGAATGTTGACCAAGCACTCGATAAAGCAAATATAAAAGGGAATTAGTGTCTAATTCGTTTAAAGGAGTTTGTCGTTGCGCACAAATACAAAGTTGAGTCCATGGCTTAAACGAGTGTTCTAGACGTAGTCTAGTGCAATTTTATGTTGAATAAGATGGAGTCCTAGTCGTATAATCGAAGAGTGGCTTTAATATTGAATCTTATAGTCGATAGGAATATATTTATAGCCAGAAATGAGTCATCTATCAGTCAATGATAAGGACTGAAAACACAAGGTGTTTCCTATGATTGTGTTGAGTATTAGGCATGTATCCGGACGTACAATTGATTACGAAGGATGACCAAGCCCTCGATATGGGAAAGATAAAAGGGAATTTAGTGTCTAAATTCGTTTAAAGGAGTTTTTCTGTGCGCAAAGGTATAAAAGCTAAGTCCATGGCTGAAACGAGTGTTCAAGATGTAGTCCTAATGCATTTTTATGTTGAATAAGATGGATTCCTAGTCGTACAGTCGAAGAGTGGCTTTAATATTGATTATTAGAGTCGATACGAATATATTTATAGCCTATGAGTCATCTATCAGTCAATGATAAGGACTGGAAAACACATGGTGTTTCCTACGATTGTGATCAGTATTAGGCTTGTATCAAAACGAACGATTGATTATGAATGTTGACCAAGCCCTCGATAAAGCAAATATAAAAGGGAATTAGTGTCTAATTCGTTTAAAGGAGTTTTGTCGTTGCGCACAAATACAAAGTTGAGTCCATGGCTTCAACGAGTGTTCTAGACGTAGTCCTAGTGCAATTTTATGTTGAATAAGATGGAGTCCTAGTCGTATAATCGAAGAGTGGCTTTAATATTGAATCTTATAGTCGATAGAAATATATTTATAGCCAGAAATGAGTCATCTATCAGTCAATGATAAGGACTGAAAACACAAATGTTTCCTATGATTGTGTTGAGTATTAGGCATGTATCCGGACGTACGGTTGATTACGAAGGCTGACCAAGCCCTCGATATGGCAAAGATAAAAGGGCATTCGTGTCTAAATTCATTTAAAGGAGTTTGTCGTTGCGCAAAGGTACAAAGCTAAGTCCATGGCTCAAACGTGTGTTCTGGATGTAGTCCTAGTGCAATTTTATGTTGAATAAGATAGAGTCCTAGTCGTATAATCGAAGATTCGCTTTAATATTTGTTATAGGAGTCGATACGATTATATTTATAACCAGTAATGAGTCATCTATCAGTCAATGATAAGGACTGAAAACACAAGGTATTTCCTACGATTGTGTTGAGTATTAGACATGAATCCGGATGTACGATTAATTACAAAGTTGAGCAAGCCCTCGATATTGCAAAGATAAAAGGGAATTAGTATCTAAATTCGTTTAAAGGAGTTTGTCGTTGCGCACAGGTACAAAGCTAAGTCCATGGCTCAAACGAGTGTTCTAAATGTAGTACTAGTGCAATTTTATGGTTAATAAGATGGAGTCCTAGTCGTATAATCGAAGAGTCGCTTCAATATTGATTATTGGAATCGATACGAATATATTTATAGCTAGTAATGAGTCATCTATCAGTCAATGATAAGGACTGAAAACACAAGGTGTTTCCTACAATTTTGTTGAAGATTAGGCATGTATCCGGACGTACGATTGATCACGAAGGTTGACCAAGCACTCGATATGGCAAAGATAAAAGGGAATTAGTGTCTAAATTCGTTTAAAGGAGTTTGTCATTGCGCAAAGGTACAAAAGTTGCGTCTATGGCTCAAACGAGTGTTCTAGATGTAGTACTAGTGTAATTTTATGTTGAATAAGATGGAGTCCTAGTCGTATCTTCGAAGAGTGGCTTTAATATTGATTCTTAGAGTCGATACGAATATATTTATAAACAGAAATGAGTCATCTATCAATCAATGATAAGGAATGAAAACACAAGGTGTTTCCTATGATTGTGTTGGGTATTAGGCATGTATTCGGACGTACGATTGTTTACCAAGGTTGACCAAGCCCTCGATATGGCAAAGATAAAAGGGAGGTTAGTGTCTAAATTCGTCTAAAGGAGTGTTCTAGATGTAGTCCTTGTGCAATTTTATGTTGAATGAGATAGAGTCCTAGTCGTATAATCGAAGAGTCGCTTTAATTTTGATTATTGGATTCGCTACGAATATATTTATAGCTAGTGAGTCATCTTTCAGTCAATGATAAGGACTGAAAACACAAGGTATTTCCTACGATTGTGTTGAAGATTAAGAATGTGTCCGGACGTACGATTGATTCTGAAGGTTGACCAAGCCCTCGATATGGCAAAGATAAAAGGGAATTAGTGTCTAAATTCATTTAAAGAAGTTTGTCGTTGCGCACAAATACAAAGCTGAGTCCATGGCTCAAACGAGTGTCCTAGATGTAGTCCTAGTGCAATTTTATGTTGAATAAGATGGAGTCCTTGTCGTATAATAGAATATTCTCTTTAATATTGATTATAGGAGTCGATACGAATATATTTATATCCAGTAATGAGTCATCTATCAGTCAATGATAAGGACTGAAAACACAGGGTATTTCCTACGATTGTGTTGAGTATGAGGCTTGTATCCGGATGTACAATTTATTACGAAGTTGAGCAAGCCCTCGATATTGCAAAGATAACGAATTAGTGTCTAAATTCGTTTAAAGGAGTTTGTCGTTGCGCACAGGTACAAAGCTAAGTCCATGGCTCAAACGAGTGTTCTAGATGTAGTACTAGTGCAATTTTATGTTGAATATGATGGAGTCCTAGTCATATAATCAAAGAGTCGCTTTATTATTGATTGTTAGAGTCCATACGAATATATTTATAGCCAGAAATGAGTCATATCAGTCAATTATAAGGACTGAAAACACAAGGTGTTTCCTACGATTGTGTTGAAGATTAGGCATGTATCCGAACATAAGATTGACTACGAAGGTTGACCAAGCCCTCGATATGGCAGAGATAAAAGGGAATTAGTGTCTAAATTCGTTTAAAGGAGTTTTTGTTGTTGTGCCAAGGTACAAAGTTGCGTCCATGGCTCAAACGAGTGTTCTAGATGTAGTACTAGAGCAATTTTTTGTTAAATAAGATGGAGTCCTAATCGTATCTTCGAAGAGTGGCTTTAATATTGATGCATAGAGTCGATACGAATATATTTATAGCCAGAAATGAGTCATCTATCAGTCAATTATAAGGAATGAAAACACAAGGTGTTTCCTATGATTGTGTTGAGTATTAGGTATGTATCCGGACGTACGATTGTTTACGAAGGTTGACCAAGCCCTCGATATGGCAAAGCTAAAAGGGAATTAGTGTCTAAATTCGTCTAAAGGAGTTTGTCGTTACGCAAAGGTAACAAGCTGAGTCCGTTGCTCAAACCAGTGTTCTAGATGTAGTCCTAGTGCAATTGTATGTTGAATGAGATAGAGTCCTAGTCGTAGAATCAAAGAGTCGATTTGATTTTGATTATTGGAGTCACTATGAATATACAGCCAATAATGAGTCTTCTATATGTCAATGATAAGGACTAAAAACACAAGGTGTTTCCTATGATTGTGTTGAGTACTAGGCATGTATCGAACGTACGATTGATTACGAAGGTTGACCAAGCCCTGGATATGGCAAAGATCAACGGAATTAGTGTCTACATTTGTTTAAAGGAGTGTGTCGTTGCGCCAAGGTACAAAGCTGAGTCCATAGCTCAAACGAGTGTTCTAGATGTTGAATAAGATACAGTCCTAGTCGTATAATCGAAGATTCGCTTTAATATTGATTATTGGAGTCACCACGAATATATTTATAGCTAGTAATGAGTCATTTATCAGTCAATGATAAGGATTGTAAACACAAGGTATTTCCTATGATTGTGTTGAAGATTAAGCATATATCCGGACGTACGATTGATTACGAAGGTTGACCAAGCCTTCGATATGGCAAAGATAAAAGGGAATTAGTGTCTAAATTCGTTTAAAGGAGTTTGTCGTTGCACAAAGGTACAAAGTTGAGTCCATGGCTCAAACGAGTGTTCGAGATGTAGTCCTAGTGCAATTTTATGTTGAATAAGATGGAGTTCTAGTCGTATAATCGAAGAGTGGCTTTAATATTGATTATTCGAGTCCGAGTCGACACGAATATATATATAGTCAGAAATGAGTCATCTATCAATCAATGATAAGGACTGAAAAACACAAGGTCTTACCTATGATTGTGTTCAGTATTAGGCATGTATCCGGACGTACGATTGCTTATGAAGGGTGACCAAGCCCTCGAAATGGCAAACACAAAAGGGAATTTAGTTTCTAAATTCATTTAAAGGAGTTTGTCGTTAGGCAAAGGTACAAAAGCTAAGTCCATGGCTCAAATGAGTGTTCAAGATGTAGTCCTAGTGCATTTTTTCTGTTGAATAAGATGGATTCCTAGTGGTATAATCGAAGAGTGGCTTTAATATTGATTATTAGAGTCGATACGAATATATTTATAGCCAGTAATGAGTCATCTATCAGTCACTGATAAGGACTGAAAACACAAGGTGTTTCCTACGATTGTGTTGAGTATTAGGCATGTATCCGGACATACGATTGATTACGAAGGGTGACCAAGCCCTCGATATGGCAAGGATAAAAGGGAATTAGTGTTTAAATTCGTTTAAAGGAGTTTGTCGTTGGGCAAAGGTACAAAAGTTGAGTCCATGGCTCAAACGAGTGTTCAAGATGTAGTCCTAGTGCATTTTTATGTTGAATAAGATGGATTCTTGGTCGTATAATCAAAGGGTGGCTTTAATATTGACTATTAGAGTCGATACGAATATATTTATAGCCAGTAATGGGTCATCTATCAGTCAATGATAAGGACTAAAAACACAAGGTGTTTCTTACGATTACGTTGAGTATTAGGCTTGTATCCGAACGTACGATTGATTACGAAGGTTGACCAAGCCCTCGATATGGCAAAGATAAAAGGGAATTAGTGTCTAAATTCGTTTAAAGGATTTTGTCGTTGAGCACAAATACAAAGCTGAGTCTATGACTCAAACGAGTGTTCAAGATGTAGTACTAGTGCAATTTTATGTTGAATAAGATGGAGTCCTAGTCGTATAATCGAGGAGTCGCTTTAATATTGATTATTAGAGTCCATTGAGTGATCTATCAGTCAATCATAAGGACTGAAAACACAAGGTGTTTCCTACGATCGTATTCAGTATTTGGTATGTATCCGGACGTACGATTGATTACGAAGGTTGACCAAGCCCTCGATATGGCAAAGATAAAAGGGAACCAATGTCTAAATTCATTTAAAGGAGTTTGTCGTTGCGCAAAGGTACAAAAGCTGAGTCCATGGGTCAAATGAGTTTTCAAGATGTAGTCCAAGTGCATTTTTATGTTGAATAAGATGCTGTCCAAGTCGTATAATCAAAAAGTGGCTTAATATTGATTATTAGAATCGATACGAATATATTTATAGCCAGAAATGAGTCATCTATCAATCAATGATAAAACTGAAAACACAAGGTGTTTCCTATCATTGTTTTGAGTATTAGGCATGTATTCGGACGTACGATTGATTACAAAGGTTGACCAAGCCCTAGATATGGCAAAGATAAAAGGGAATTAATGTCTAAATGTTAGAATAGGTGACCAAAAAGCCAATAGGTTTGGCGATTTGTAAACTATCTGACAACTTGATGTAAATGTAATATTATTATGTGATGAATAAGATGAGTATTCGTCACCAATGGTACCTTCTTTGTTGCGCTCATCTTACATTTGTTAAAACGGTGTTTAACTTATATCGCAACAAAGCCCACAGACCATGGATAACAACTTGTGCAGTTGGGCCACGCATTAGATGGTGGTCATGAAACCAACTAATTAAGAGTTGGGTCTGAAACGTTCCAAGTCGAGGACCTCGAGACAGGGCATCGAGAGTCCTATTGAGACTTGCGTCAAAAGTCGTGTTCATTGGATGAGTGTCGTGTTTCATCGGCGACAGGCGTGGGACGCCTACACGATCTTGATGGGTTGGTCGACTGGGGTCGAGCCGACTGGACTGACTCGCGGGGATCATAATATGGAAGCCTTGGAGGCTTGGTCGGTATGATTGGTTTTCCCCAGTTCCGATAGTACGGGAGTAATCCTCAGACTTGAGGGATCATGGCAGTCGCGTGCACAGGACGGCTGTATCTTGGATCTGGCGAGAGGTAATCATTCTGTAAGATGATTATCATAAGCCTTGTCCAGTGCAGTCAGAATGTGTAGCGAGGACGGTGGATTCCAAGAAGAGGATCCGTCCCCTGTCAGTATGTGACAGAGGTATCTCCTATGCACTCGGAGACACGTTCATGCTGTTTGAAGCTGTGGCCACAGTGGTTGGTCGAACAGGGAATGGTTTCCTGTGTCGACGCAATGAAGCATACGTGGTCTCGAGTATTAAGCATAGATGCCTAGTCAAGGATGGGAACCGACGCCCAATTTCATACCGTAGACTAAGGCCGGGAGACGGTAGACGGAAGGATCGTACCCGTACGGAATCGGCGCCTAAATGTTCACGCCAATTCACCTAGTCTCTAGTGCCATGGACCGTTGCTAGACGGCCACCCATGGTAACGGGCCCTTGTGGGACACGGGCCCAAGTCTAGCTGAGGGTGAACCTAAAGGGTACACACAAATCACCGAGGAGGTTGAGAGATCGACTTGGAGTCAATCTCGAAGGATAAAATAAGTAATTGGATTACTTAAGGGAAATTCCATTGGATGGACGGGCCGACATTGTATCGGGCTTTCATTTAATCGGTAAATTGGATTTTCGATTAAATATGGAAAGTTGAGATGTTGAGACGTTGGATCTTTTAATTGGATTAAAAGATCAACGGGAATAATTTAAGTGGACATTAAATTGGATTCAATATTGGGTTCGTCGTAATTGGATTACGATAAAACCCGGTCCGTTAAATTATACCCAAGAGGTGAAATAATTCCTAATTTGGAATGGGAAGAAGTTGGACTTCTTTCCTTAATTAAACATGGCCGACACGCTCCCTTGGAGGAAGCAAAATCAGCCATGTTTCATGCTAGGTGGTATGTTGACTTATCTCTTTTGGAAAGAGACAAATCAACTCCAATCAAGCTCTTCCCTTTTGGTATGATTTGATCATACCATAATTTTGGTAGGCTTGATTGAAGAATTGATGATGATTGATTGGAATGAATCTAGACATCCTTGGATGAACCTAGACACATTTCAATAATCACATTAATTATGTATATATATTAGAATATACAACACCAAGCATATGTGATTCATTATTCATCTTTTTCTAGGAAAAAGAGAAGAAAAAAAAATCCTCTCCTCTCTCTCAATTTTCGTGCGCTCTCCCTCTCTTACACTTGTGTTCTTCACTTGATTTTGAATCAAGAAGAAGAACAAAGTAAGTTTAAGAGAACACTAATTCATAGTGTTCTTCTCTTAAACCGATTCCTTCCTAAACCCATTCTTTTCTAGCAAGAACAACGTGTATTTCTTCCGGTATGGTGTGGATCACCTTTGGAGAATCCATACGTTTGGATTTCGTGAGCATTCCGGAGAAGGAACAACGCTTGTAGCCGGGAGCATACGCTAAACAATCAAAGGTAACGGTTTATTACGCTTTGATTGATTTCATTTATATATCTATGCCCTATGTGTTTAAATATATATTTTCAATATTTACACATCCTACATCGAACGCCCGGTTGAGCACCCAAGGGTACACCCCTTGGAATTCGCGTATTTTGAATTTGATTTAAATTTACGCACAATTTCTCGCTTCCTCGCTTCCGCTCGCGCTCTCCGAGCGGATCTGCTTGTCCTTCAAGTGGTATCAGAGCCCGGTTCGATGTAAGGGGCATAGATTTATGTGTTTGGCATGATCTACTTGCTTTTAAATGGCTTTATTGGCATGTTAGATTACATAATATATGAATAATATGATGATTCAATTGTTTGGATTTAATGGACTTTTGGCATGCTTAATTTTGTTAGATTGGATCTAAAATTGCATGCTTATTTTCAGAATAATATTAATGTTATTGTGCTGAAACAGTTTTGAAAAACAAAAAAAAAAAAAAAATTTGAGATCAGTCGGCAGCGGCCGCGCGCAGGCGGGCGCCTGCGCACTCGCGCCATGAGCGCGGATGCTGCGCACAGGCGCGCTGTGCGCAGCCGGCCGCTGCCAGCACACGGCACAGAGCGCGTGCGCTGCCCTGTGCGCGCGGGCAGCCGGCCAGCACAACGGCTGGGCCGTTTTGTGCCGTTTTTCGACTTTTTCGGAAAATTTGATTTTCTGTATTTTCTGCACGATATTCTGAAAATATGTTAATTTTGTAATTTTGATTTTGGGATAATTGGATTATTCCTTGAATTAAATTTGCTTAATTAATTTGGGATTAATACATGCATTGGATGCATTGTTTAAAATGTCCATTAAATTTAAAATTTGAATTTTGCATATTATTTGTATATTTATGCTTTTGTGATGTTGGACATCACTTGGGTATTTGGAATATCCATTGGTTATTTATGCATGATTATTTGGAATAATTATGTTATATGAGAGTTGATGGAATCAACATGGGATGATCACAAAGCCCTAGACCTTGTGTATGGATGAATGTATGATCATTTATTTTCTGTTGGGTGGGGCTTGCGTGCCTCTTGTTTTTGGGACTATCATCTCCCGTATTTTCAGCCTCATGATGTTAAGGCTTGTTTTCTTTATTACCGATGTATTACTTTCAGTTGTAATGAGAGTAGATAGGATTGGTGAGGTTTCAATTTTAACAAGCAATTGGAGTCGGAGACCCTAAGGAGGAGCATCAAGGCGTGAAACAAGAAGCACTTCAAAGCCCATTGGAATGACAATGGGTTCATTATTATTGTAATAATTTAGGACCACCCTAGACAGACCATAGACTCACTGCGGGCTCAGTGGGTCGCATAGGTTGGGCTTGTGATCATCCTAACAGGGGTATGCTATGTTTTCTGCATGCGGCGTATTTATTTATCGCTTTAAATATTGGATATTTATGCATGCTAAAACACAATAATGTGGTGAGGTCTCGGTCATACACAAACTCTCATTTGGTTGGACCAAATTAAATATTAGGCCCAGAACGAACTTGGATCAAAATAGTATTTTGGTCTGTCCGAGCCTTCCATCCACAGCAATATGGTGAGGAAGCTACCACTACCCAAGTGTGGTCTCACGAGTCGTGGCACACTTGGACTAGGGGAGAGTTGCACTATTGTTGTGAACAAAAAGACTGCGCTCGCTGTTTTCCTATCTCACGAGTCGTGGGGGGCGACAGTTTGAGGCATGATTTGGTTGATGGGTCGGGCCCAATATTGAGTAACATGGTTCGCTTGGAGTCCTCGGGACCATGTGAATAGGTGAGGCAAAATATCTTGGGAATCTCATTGGATGAGAATGATATTGGATATCTCCCACAAGGTCTTCTTCATGTGAATCGTAAAAGCGGGGCATGGAGATTACGCTTGTGGATCCCAAGCCCACTAGGAAATGGTTTCCCGAAACTTCGCTTGAGAGTGGCGGACTTTCGTATAAATAATGGGCGGGTTAAAGACTAAAAGACCAAGTCTTCAACTTGAACAATAATATTACCATCATCTGCTAATTTCTGCTTTACATTTTCATTAATGTAGATATGTCTAAGAACCCGTTAACCATGATTCTTGAGACTAACAAATTCAACGGAACGAACTACTCGGACTGGCTGAGAAACCTGAGGATTGTCCTCGGTGTCGAGAACCAAGGCTACGTCTTGGACGAGCCGCCACCGAGCGACTTACCGGAGGGGTCCACGCCTGAAGAACGTTTGACGTTCGAGAAATGGCATGAGGACAACCGGAAAGTACGCAGTATCATACTGGCTTCGATGTCTAACGACATCCAGAAGCAGTATGAGAGGCTGGACAACGTCTCCGCCATAATGCTCCGCATGAACGAGGTTTATGCGGTTCCGGATAGGCATATTAGATATGCCGCCACAAAAGCATTCTTTGGCACCAAGCTCGCTGAAGGAGCTTCTGTACAGAGTCATGGGGTCAAGATGCTCTCCCTAGTGGAGAAACTCGAGGACCTTAAAGCTGGGCTTAACAATGACACGTACATTGACGTGATCCTCCAGTCGCTTCCTCCATCCTATGACCCGTTTGTTGTAAAGTACAACATGAACGGACTTGAGAAGTCTATTCATGAGTTGATCAACATGCTGGTCCAATACGAGGCAACGACCCACAAGTCGGCGTCGGCAGTATTGGTAGGAGAGGCTTCGACCTCCAAGGCGAATGGCAAGAGGGCCGGACGCTGGAAGAGGAAGAAGGGCAAAGGGAAGACGGTTGTGGCCCTTGCTCACGCTCCGGGAGTCCCTGTTGCTCCGGTTGGACCGAGCAAAAGGAAAGGGAAGGCCCGTGGTTCTCAGCGGTCCAAGGCAAATGATGTCTGCATGCATTGCCAAGGGAAAGGGCATTGGAAGAGGGAGTGCCCACAACTCCTCTCCAACCCAGGTGTGTTTGTGGTTGAAATTAATATGATTACTAATTCTGCTTCATGGGTATTGGATACCGGGTGTGGTGCTCACATCTGCAATGATTTGCAGGCACTGCAAAGAAGCAGAAGGCTAACCAAGGATGAGATGATCCCGAGGCTAAGCGATGGCAAGGCCGTTGCTGCGGAGGCCGTAGGATCACTAGAGTTAGCCATTAGTAGTCATGTTAGGATTCTACTGAACGACTATTTCTATGTACCTAGCGTGATTAAAAGTATTATTTCCATCCCGGTCCTTGATAAGGAGGGATATGAATTTACCATCAATAAAAACGATTTTTTCATTATCAAAGATGGTATTTCTCATCTGCTTGGTACATTGGTCAACAGTCTGTACATACTTCAACAGTCTAATTGGATTATGACTGCAGAACACAAACGAAAATATGATGATCATAATAACGCACAGATATGGCATGCGAGGTTAGGTCATATCTCTAAAGATAGGATAAAAAGGTTGGTGGACTCAAAGAGTCTAGAAATAGACGATTTGGACAACCTACCGACCTGCGAATCCTGTCTAAAGGGAAAGATGACCAAGAAAACCTTTGTTGGACAAAGTACGCTAGCCAGTGGTCTATTGGATTTGATCCATACAGATGTCTGTGGTCCACTAAATACTCAGGCTAGAGGTGGGTACTCGTACTTCATAACCTTTACCGATGATCACTCACGCTATGGTTATGTTTACCTGATGAGGTACGAGTCTGAAGCCTTTGGAAGGTTTAAGGAATACAGACTTGAAGTAGAGAACCAAACCGGTCGAAAGATCAAAGTCCTTCGGTCGGACCGAGGTGGAGAGTATTTGAGTGTTGAGTTTACTGATTATCTAAAAGAGAATGGGATTCTCTCTCAGTGGACCTCTCCTGGAACACCGGTGGTGTGTTTGAAAGGAGGAATCGGACCTTGTTGGACATGGTCCGATCCATGATGAGTTTTACCGAACTACCCCTTTCCTTCTGGGGATACGCTCTTGAGACGGCGGCCAAAGTTTTGAACTTGGCGCCATCTAAAAAGGTATCCCAGACGCCATATGAGATATGGCATGGCAAGCCTGCCTCCTACAAATACTTGAAAATGTGGGGTTGCCCCGTATATATCAAGAGATTAGTGGGAGATAAACTGGACTCGAGGTCTAGTTTATGCAGGTTCATCGGCTATCCAAAAGAAACTACGGGGTATTATTTCTATGATCCCTCCGAGCAAAAGGTTTTTGTCTCGCGAAATGCAATGTTCTTGGAAAAAGGTTTTCCATCGGATAGTCGACGCGATGAGGTGCTCCTTGAGGATGAAAGAAATATGTGGATCGTCCCGGGAGATTAACCCGAATAGCAGAAGCGCGAAATAGTGCGTAATAAAAATTACAAAGCATAATTAAATGGAATTTAAACTATGCATAATATTCATAAACGAATCAAGGGGTGTGCCCTTGATTCTCCCGGGCGTTCGGTGTATCTCATGTTCAATAAAACACAACATGGAGGCCATAGAATTGAAATCGAAAAAACGAAATTAAAGAACCTACCCGGTTGTAGTTTTGTCTTCGTTTCGGCTACACGCATTGTTCCCCGTTTTGCACCAGATCTCAAAGAAGAGACCCTCTAAATCATCTCACTCGCTCCACCGGAAAGCAAACAACCCTTGTGCTAGCAAGAAATAATTTGGGGAGAAGAGACATCGATACACGCTATGAATTAACGCAATCAATGTCTCTTATGTTCTTAACTTGAATAAATCAAGAAGAACAAAGTAATATTCTTGGAGAGTGAAAAATAGGGGTGGATGAATTTTGAGAGAGAATTTTGAGAGATGAGAGTTGTAGAGAATACTTGGTGTAAGTGTGTGTTTTTTAAGTATTTATAGAAGATGGAATTCCTATTCCTTCTCAAACTCTTCCAAAGAGACACACTTTGACTAGGACTTTGACCTAGTCAAATCCTAGTCAAATTAGGCTTTGATTAAGTCAAATTAATCATGGCCATTCATCTCATCATTCTCTAGATCAAATCTTGTCCATCCATTTTGATGGGCTTTATGGAATGGGCTTTATTTAATTCTAAATTAAATAATCCCATGGACTTTATATTAAAATCCTATTTAATATACTAAGCCCATTAATTAATTAATGGAATGGACTTTATTTAATTCCAAATTAAATAGTCCATGGACTTTATATTAAATCCTATTTAATACCAAGCCCATTAATTAATTCCATAGAATGGGATTATTTAATTCTAAATTAAATAGTCCCATGGACTTTATATTAAATCCTATTTAATATACTAAGCCCATTAATTAATTAATGGAATGGACTTTATTTAATTCCAAATTAAATAGTCCATGGACTTTATATTAAATCCTATTTAATACCAAGCCCATTAATTAATTAATTCACCCTTTAATCTAATTAAAAGGAAAGCCCATGCTTTGTAAAATTCATAAATCTAATTTATGAACTCAAGCCCGATTATTCCAAATAATACATCGAGGCTTGTATCTCCAAGAAGTATAATTTAATTCCATTAAATTAAACCTTCTCCCGGAATTAATTCCAAATTAATTCCCTTTCATTTGGTGTAGCGGGTGTGACTCTTTAGGTTCACCTTTCAGCTAGACTTGGACCTCTTTTCGTTATTTCATAACTAAAGTAGTCCGTTACCATGGGTGGCCATCTAGCAACGGTCCATGGCACTAGAGACTAGGTGAATTTATAGTGTGAACATTTAGGCTCCGAGTTATACGCAGGTGCGGTCCTACCGACGCTCGATACGTACGGGTACGGTCCTACTGTCGCCTGTCTCCCGGCCTTTAGTCTAGGGGTCGGTTCCCATCGTTGACTAGGCAACTATGCATAATGCTCGAGATAGGTTTAACTCGACGTAGGAAATCCTTTCCCACTACATCAAGTGCTATGGCCATAGACTTTGTGAGTCTAAACTATCTCCGAGCGCTTAGGAGATCTTGCTGTCATATCCTTTGACAGGGGACAGATCCTATCTTGGAATTCACCGTTCTTACATACTCCGACTGCACTGGACGAGGCTTATGATGACCATGTTATATAATCGGTCAAATTTCACCAGATCCAAGATACAGCCTTAGTATGTAGGGGACTGCCGTGATCCTCAAGTCCGAGGACTAATCCCGTACTATCGGAACCGGGAATACGAGTCATACCGACCAAGCCCGAGTAGCTTCTATATGACGATTCCCGCGAGTCACCTCAGTCGGCCGCTCCCCAGCAGACCGACCCACTAACACTGCTTAGACGATCCTCGTCACCCGTCGATGAAACACGACAACAGATGCTTAGTGCAAGTCTCAAATGGATTCTCGATGCCCCTGTCTCGAGATTCCTTTGACTTGGAGTATTTCAGACTGATTCGGCGAAACTGATTTCATGAACCTACCTCCAAGCGTAGTTCCAATTTCCCGAAATGTTATTTCAGTCTGTGGGCGTTTGTTGTGACATCGTAACGATGCAAGCAGTAAGTACAACAAACTCATGCCTATGAATCCTTACCACATTCATTAACATAATATTACTTGTTCACAGATTGACGAATGGTTCTCAGAACAGCCAATACCATTGACTTTCTGGTCACCTATTCTAACAATCTCCCACTTGACCAATAAGTCAATTACCCACTTTGTTCAGAATCCACTGAGTATGAGTAATCTACGATACCGACTAAGGTATTGTGAGTCCACTTATATTTCCTTGCGAAGCAATACGGTCTAACCGTGTTACCTCTATCCACCATTGCCTCCTAGAGATGGTGGTTGTCTAAGAATATTTTCGTGGATCTTGTGATGAGATCTCATGCCAATACTCCCATAGCCAAGTTGCCTGCCATATAGGCAAATATGGCTTGGTCGTGCTAGGCGCCACATCCATCCTATGGACGCGGTCTTCATCAGTGACCACTATCCGATGCACTCGTCATTGGGCCTAACTGTGCATACCTTTGAGACTAACTGATTTTCACTTATGCTCTGGAAGCTAGTATCGCTTTAGCCTTCCAAAGCAACTCTCAACAGACGGTGCATCATGAACACATCTTTAGTCCTTATTCAGGTACTAAGGATCGTTCTTGATTGCTGTCTTCAACCCCTCAGTGCATTACCGATTTATGTTGAGCCATGCTAGAAGCACTCGCAACATCGGTTCCTATGCACCGAGTAAACATATCATATGTTTGCCTAGGGTTAAGACGTAGGGGATACTCAACATCCAAGCCTTCTCATTAGTCCACCGTGACTAAGTCTTGAATGGCTTGATGCTTTATGCATAGTATCCAAGTTTTCTCATCAGTCTTACTATGACTGAGTCTCGAACAACTTGTCCCTCTACATGTTTGAGTTTTTCTCATCAGTCTACCATGACTGAGTCTTTGAAAAGCTCAATTCATGATATGTATGTGGGAACCCTTAAAATGTCATGGAGAATTTTTCGTGAGTTACAGTTGTGTTTTAGTGATTCCTAATGTCTTGAATTCATCCATGGATCAAGGCATTACACACTTAATACACATGGAACACCATTTCTACTCCCACTGATCACCTACGTCGTTTAAGACCGAGTCATGCTCCGTATGAGCTCGTCAAAATGAATATTCCAGTTATGCGGTGTTTCAAACCTTGTTTGAATTTCCTAGTGGATTCTATGGCTCCTCTCCATAAATCCTACTACGATGTCCAACATCACGTTCCGCAAGTCATTTGGATTACTATCCAAATTTGACCGAACATATCCCGATCACTCGTACCTCTTACGACATTCGGGTTCGTTCTTAAGGGGACTTGGAATATGATCAATTTAAGAAATGTGATTCTAAGAAACGTTAGTATTATTCTGTCGTAAACTTGTACAAATTAGACACCGAGTCTAATTTGTCTCCCACTAGTCCCTTGACGT
Organism: Sesamum alatum; assembly: GCA_034509735.1. Classification (NCBI taxonomy): domain Eukaryota; kingdom Viridiplantae; phylum Streptophyta; class Magnoliopsida; order Lamiales; family Pedaliaceae; genus Sesamum; species Sesamum alatum. Next base: position 21,421,746 of record JACGWO010000005.1, read on the forward strand.
ATGTAGGATCCTTCTACATGATCAAGGACTTTTTCGGGACATAGGTTTGCCAAACCATGGCTCCTTGTGCGTGACTCTTGGCAAAGTGCCACGTTCCTTACGTTGGCAATTTTGAGTCTACGTCTACACGGGCTAAGGTAATTGGGCGAAACTTCGATCGATCTTCGTCCAACGAGATTTGATCGTTCCCTTTATCAGAGACCGTCATACTTGGCCTTTATAGGAAACGTTTCATTGAGAATTCCATTCTCAACTTGGATGCTCAAGAGCTCCCACTAAATACACGGCCTTTTCGATCCTATCGAAACAGGTTTAATTTTGCAACCATTTATGGTTCACCACCTCAAGTCTAATTCCCAATCCTCCTATGGGATTTTTAGACTTTTGAACCCTCTTATGGTCTTGTGTATTAGTAACCTACAGTTGTCTTATTGGCTCCCTTCCAATAGACTATTTGGCAAGCCTACTTTGTCCAACAAAGAGCTTTCGGACTTTCTTCTTCATAAAAGACTTGTAAATTTAGTCGATTCGAATCATCTATTTCTAGATTCATCGAACTTTCCAATTTACTTATCTTTTAATAAGAAGAAACGTCCTAGCTGTTGTAGATGCCAAATCTGTAAGTTGGTCTTGATTAATCCATTTAGATAATTTGAATTTTGAGTATCCATAAACCTTTTATGGGATGGTGTTCTAGGAATTTACGTGTAACTACTAGCAAACATGAATCAATATTCAATAATTTTGTTTGATCAAATATGTATGTAATAAAACCTTTGTCCAACAAAAAGACATACTTTTGATCATGCTAGGTTACGTAATTCCTATATTATCCTAACATGATCACGATTATGGGCCTAACAAGTCTCTAGTCCTTTTCATCAATGGACCTTGCCATTGTTGAATCCTAGAACTGTTCTTGGCTTTTAAGTCCTTATTCACTTTCTGCAAACCACCCGCAGATTAGTGATAGGAATGGTATCAAATACCAAATAGAGTAAAAGTGATCATGTCAATACTCAATATCAAATTTTACCTATATTGGAGAGAGGTTTAGGATACTCCCTTTTCCAATGGCCCTCTTTACGACAGTGAATGCTTACGTTCTTAGAATCTATGAACTTGACTGCTTGAACCTTTTGCTCTTTCCTTTACCTCCACCTTGTGTTGTAAAGGAACAACACTTGAAGTGCTGCAATAGTTGATGTTACCTTACCCTTCTTCCTCTTTTAGCGTCTGGCACCCTTGCCTTTCGCTATGGAGGTTGAAGCCTCTCCTACTAGTACCGACGGCGCAGATTTTGCAATCGTTGCCTCGTACTAGACCGACATAATTACCAACCTATGAAGATCTTTTCTAAGCTCATTCATGTTGATAATTAATGGTTCGTAGGAGGGAGGAAGAGACTGAAGGATCATGTCAATGTACGTCTCCTTTTCAAGACTGACATGGAGGTCTTTTGAGCTTCTCCACTAGGGATTGCATCATCACTCCATGTTCTTTGTACCGACATCCTTTCCGTCATCTTAGCTCCAAACATGCCTTCGTTGCATTTTACCCCACATGCTGGTCCAAGACCATATAGACATGATGCAAACGAAGCATAGTTTGAGCCAACATCATTATATCCTATTTGCCGGTGGTTATCCTTCAACTTTTGAACGCCAAGCGTTGCCTTAGTTGTCGACCCCTCCGGCAAGGGCTGAGGAACATCCTCATTCCGGTATGTGAGTTAAGGTTCTGGAAATCTAAGACCATCTTGAGATTTCACAGTCAATTCGTGTAATTGGTTCCCTTTTAATGAGCCTCTTAGTGATGTGTTTGGTGGATTCTTAGACATTCACAACATATATATATAAAGCAGAAAATAATAAGCAGAGTGAAGTAATATTTTGGTTAAGTCTCGGTCTTTAGTCCTTAACCTCTCCCACTATTTCTACGAAAACACGGCACTCTCAAACGTTGTTTTCGGGAAATCCTTTCCTAGTGGGCTCGGGATCCACAGCGATCTCCCCCATACCCCGCTTTTACGATTCGCATGGGAAAAGAACCCGTGGGAGGTATTCCATACCATTCTCATTCCACGAGATTCCCAAGATAATTGCCTCACCCTTTCACGTGATCCCGAGGACTCCAAGCGAATCACGTTATTCGAGCGTTAGACCCGACCCAATCAACCGATTCATAGACTCACTGCTACCTCCACGACTCGTGAGACAGGTAACAGCAGTCTACTCATCGTTCATGACAAAGTGCAGCTTCTTTTAAGCACGATAGTCGTGCCACGACTCGTGAGACCACGCTATCGACCTAAAAGATCTTCCTCACTTTTGCCATGGATGGAAGGCTTGGACAGACTCCCAGAGTCCTAGTCCATTTATTAAGGGTCTATATTTAACTTGGTTCAACCAAGTGAGAGTTTTGATAGAACGAGACCTCATCACATATTAAGTATTGCATTGCGTGCGTTATGGCAGAAATATTCTAAGCGTGAATGTAACCATACATAAAGCATATAGAATAATCATAAGCATATAATACGCATCGCATGCAAAATAAAGCCTAGCACGCCCCTGTAGGATGATCACAAGCCCAAACCTATGCGACCCACTGAGCCCGCAGTGGATCTATGGTCAATCTAAGGGTAGGCCCTACACTATTACAAGATTCAATAACCCATTACATGCAATGGGCCTTGTAAGTCCTCTTTATCTTCTTGGGCTCTCCATCGTGGGCCTACACTGGGCTTCTTCTCCATGGATCCTCCGTGGGCCATCTGATGGCTACCTCCATGGGCCTCCAACACCTTGGGCTTGTCTTCTCTTGCAGCTTTTATTTACAAAAAAAAATAAAACCTCACCACTAATTCTACTCTCATTACATCATAAAATAAGAAACCCCAATTAAACATTTGGGGGAGTACATGAGGAGGGAGAGAGAAAGCCTTATTATTCCAAGGCACTAGAAGAGAGACAGAGAGGAAAATAAAGAGGCACACAGGCCACAACCCAACAAATAAATGCAAATAAACCATACATGCGGTCTAGGGGCTTTGTGATCATCCTTTGTCAAATCAATTAACACAAATAGCACAAATACATATCCCACGTAAAATATGCTATACCAACATCCATGATAATCCATACCATAAAATAAATGTAGAAATTACATGTAAAATATTCACACCAAACATTGGATAATAGTGCAACCTATGCACAACGATTTTTGTTGAAAAAACCTTTTCCATAATTAACAAGGCAATATTAATTCTATGAAATATAAAATCTCAACCAAAATTAAAATGCCTCAAGTTAATTAATTCAGAAGAATTCCAAGAATTATACAGAAAAAATCAAATTTTCTGAAACACAAAAATCAACAATTCAAGAATATGCCCATTTATTCAAGAATTCCAAAATCCAACAATTTGTGCAATATTAATACATGTCAAGATCTACTCAAGCCATAAAAATAACCATGATGTCCAACATCATAAAACGCAGAAATTATTGCGAAATTTCACATATGAATTTTGATCATTGGTGCAACCATTGCAAAAATTAAATCTTGTTAGGAAATCCTTTCCTCATCAACCAAGCAATATTTATTTTAGGAAATTCCAAATCTCAAAAAATAAATATCTAAGTCAACGGGTTCAGAATAATGCAGAAAATATCATAAAAATAATTCAGTAAAAACAGTTTTGAAAAACGAGCCAAAAACGGGAGAGAAACGGAAAACGGCACAGCCGGCCGGCCAGGCGCGCGCGCGCGCGCCCAGCGCATGCCATGCGCGCGTCCAGCGCGCGCCTGCGCCTAGCGCTTGCGCGCGCGCGCACGCGCGCAGGCGCCCATGCCTGCGCGCGCGGCCGCGCGCGCTGTCCGCGCCCGCTGGGCGCGCTGGCCGGGCGCGCGCAGGCCCCTTCCTGCACGCGCGGCCAGCGTGCTGCTGCTGCCGGTTCGCCGTTTTTCACTCTTTTCGACTTTTTCATGCAATTTTTCTGAACCACAAGATAAATTAAACCCTAGAACATGTATAAACACATTCAAGAAAACCAAGATCCAAAATCCCATGCAAAATTAAACGCCAATAAATATCTACGATAAACATGCTATAAACGTAAATTAAAACACGTTTATCATGCTTAAACGCACATAGCACATAGAATTCTAGGCCAATACACCGAACCAGGCTCTGATACCACTGAAAGAAATATGTGGATCATCCCGGGAGATTAACGCGAATAGCGGAAGCGCGAAATAGTGCGTAATAAAAATTACAAAGCATAATTAAATGGAATTTAAACTATGCATAGTATTCATAAACGAATCAAGGGGTGTGCCCTTGATTCTCCCGGGCGTTCGGTGTATCTCATGTTCAATAAAACACAACATGGAGGCCATAGAATTGAAATCGAAAAAACGAAATTAAAGAACCTACCCGGTTGTAGTTTTGTCTTCGTTTCGGCTACACGCATTGTTCCCCATTTTGCACCAAGATCTCAAAGAAGAGACCCTCTAAATCATCTCACTCGCTCCACCGGAAAGCAAACAACCCTTGTGCTAGCAAGAAATAATTTGGGGAGAAGAGACATCGATACACGCTATGAATTAACGCAATCAATGTCTCTTATGTTCTTAACTTGAATAAATCAAGAAGAACAAAGTAATATTCTTGGAGAGTGAAAAATATGGGTGGATGAATTTTGAGAGAGAATTTTGAGAGATGAGAGTTGTAGAGAATACTTGGTGTAAGTGTGTGTTTTTTAAGTATTTATAGAAGATGGAATTCCTATTCCTTCTCAAACTCTTCCAAAGAGACACACTTTGACTAGGACTTTGACCTAGTCAAATCCTAGTCAAATTAGGCTTTGATTAAGTCAAATTAATCATGGCCATTCATCTCATCATTCTCTAGATCAAATCTTGTCCATCCATTTTGATGGGCTTTATGGAATGGGCTTTATTTAATTCTAAATTAAATAATCCCATGGACTTTATATTAAAATCCTATTTAATATACTAAGCCCATTAATTAATTAATGGAATGGACTTTATTTAATTCCAAATTAAATAGTCCATGGACTTTATATTAAATCCTATTTAATACCAAGCCCATTAATTAATTCCATAGAATGGGATTATTTAATTCTAAATTAAATAGTCCCATGGACTTTATATTAAATCCTATTTAATATACTAAGCCCATTAATTAATTAATGGAATGGACTTTATTTAATTCCAAATTAAATAGTCCATGGACTTTATATTAAATCCTATTTAATACCAAGCCCATTAATTAATTAATTCACCCTTTAATCTAATTAAAAGGAGCCCATGCTTTGTAAAATTCATAAATCTAATTTATGAACTCAAGCCCGATTATTCCAAATAATACATCGAGGCTTGTATCTCCAAGAAGTATAATTTAATTCCATTAAATTAAACCTTCTCCCGGAATTAATTCCAAATTAATTCCCTTTCATTTGGTGTAGCGGGTGTGACTCTTTAGGTTCACCTTTCAGCTAGACTTGGACTTACTTTTCGTTATTTCATAACTAAAGTAGTCCGTTACCATGGGTGGCCATCTAGCAACGGTCCATGGCACTAGAGACTAGGTGAATTTATGGTGTGAACATTTAGGCTCCGAGTTATACGCAGGTGCGGTCCTACCGACGCTCGATACGTACGGGTACGGTCCTACTGTCGCCTGTCTCCCGGCCTTTAGTCTAGGGGTCGGTTCCCATTGTTGACTAGGCAACTATGCATAATGCTCGAGATAGGTTTAACTCGACGTAGGAAATCCTTTCCCACTACATCAAGTGCTATGGCCATAGACTTTGTGAGTCTAAACCATCTCCGAGCGCTTAGGAGATCTTGCTGTCATATCCTTTGACAGGGGACAGATCCTATCTTGGAATTCACCGTTCTTACATACTCCGACTGCACTGGACGAGGCTTATGATGACCATGTTATATAATCGGTCAAATTTCACCAGATCCAAGATACAGCCTTAGTATGTAGGGGACTGCCGTGATCCTCAAGTCCGAGGACTAATCCCGTACTATCGGAACCGGGAATACGAGTCATACCGACCAAGCCCGAGTAGCTTCTATATGACGATTCCCGCGAGTCACCTCAGTCGGCCGCTCCCCAGCAGACCGACCCACTAACACTGCTTAGACGATCCTCGTCACCCGTCGATGAAACACGACAGCAGATGCTTAGTGCAAGTCTCAAATGGATTCTCGATGCCCTATCTCGAGATTCCTTTGACTTGGAGTATTTCAGACTGATTCGGCGAAACTGATTTCATGAACCTACCTCCAAGCGTAGTTCCAATTTCCCGAAATGTTATTTCAGTCTGTGGGCGTTTGTTGTGACATCGTAACGATGCAAGCAGTAAGTACAACAAACTCATGCCTATGAATCCTTACCACATTCATTAACATAATATTACTTGTTCACAGATTGACGAATGGTTCTCAGAACAGCCAATACCATTGACTTTCTGGTCACCTATTCTAACAGAGGAATCAAGTGAGGCACCCCAAGAGGCGGCAGTGACATCTGAGCCAGAAGTTCTCACTGATATTGTTCCAGTCCTCCGTAGGTCGGCCAGAGTATCCCATGCACCTGATAGGTATGGATTTCTGGGCCTGACCGGTCAGTTGGATAATGATCCGAAGACGTACGGAGAAGCGATGTCGGACATCGATTCGGACAAGTGGCTTGAGGCCATGAAATCCGAGATGGACTCGATGGGAACAAACAAGGTTTGGACCCTAGTAGATCCACCCAAAGGGGTTAAACCCGTAGGGTGTAAATGGGTCTATAAACGTAAGCTTGGAGCTGACAGAGAGGTTACAACCTTCAAAGCCAGGCTTGTGGCGAAAGGTTACACTCAACGACCCGGGGTTGATTTTGAGGAAACCTACTCGCCCGTAGCAATGGCCCAGTCCATTCGGATACTGCTTGCCATAGCAGCATGGTATGACTATGAAATTGAAAGAAATTGGTGGATCGTCCCGGGAATTGCGCGAATGCGGAAGCGCGATAAAAATAAACATACGAAAAAAAAATAAAGCGTGCTTTTAATTTAAAAGAACACGCTCAAGGGGTGTACCCTTGAGGTTCCCGGGCGTTTGGTGTATCTCATGATTATAAAGCATGTAAAGAAATCATGGAGGCCATAGAGTTGAAAAAATTAAAGAGGGACGAAAAATAAAACGAGACCTACCCGTTGTCGTTTTCGTCTTCAACGGCTACACGCGTTGTTCCCCGTTTTGCACCGAGATCTCATTCTTGGGACCCTCCAAATCGTGACACACGATCCACCCACGTATCTTGCACGCCGTGCTAGCAACGAACAAGTATTTTTGGAGAGGATAGATCAATCACACGTTATGAATTAACGGGACTAATCTTCCTTAGATCTAATGTTCCAAGAACAAAAGAACAAGAAACAATTTTCTTGTAGAGAGAGAGGGGGCGAACGAGAGGTGAGGAGGGGAGAGACGAGTGTGTGTTGTGTGTGTGATTTCAAGAATCATCATCCTTCAAAAGGTTGGAAGCTAGAGGTATTTATAGAGGAGGAGTTTAATCCTCTTAAAACTCCTACTCTAAGAACTCTAATTTGACTAGGATTTTGACCTAGTCAAAGTCCTAGTCAAACTAGTGTTTGACCTAGTCAAACAAATCCTAGCCTTCCATCTCCCCTTTCCATCTCAACCGTTGATTTTAATTTAATAGAATATTTAAATCCCATTAAATATTCCAAAAGGCTAAAAGAATAAATATAATATAATAAATAAATATTAATATTTATTCTAAACCCATTAAATCAACCCTTTAATAAATCCTATTTATTAATTTAATTCCCTTTATCAAATAGAAGGAATTAATTTCTCCAAGAAAAATATAGGACCCGATTAAATCTAATTTAATCATTCCTTTACTCTAATATTTAATTCCAAATTAAATACTAAGTGTGTGTGGATAGTGTGTGACTCTTTAGGTTGACCATTCAGCTAGACTTGGTCGGATTCCTAGAATCCGCCCGTTACCATGGGTGGCCATCTAGCAACGGTCCATGGCACTAGAGACTAGGTGAAATAATTGGGGATGAACATTTAGGTTCTAACAGTACACTTGTCCTTCTGTCTTCGGTCTCATCACTTAGAGTCTAGGGCACGGAAAAAGCAGGTACCCATTTTGGACCTAAGTGTCGGTCTGTCCTTACTAAACGCCGCAAGGGAAACCTTTCCCTTCTGTTCAGTTACTGTGGCCACAGATTTCAGGGACAAGACACAAAGCATACATGAGACTCAACTGTCAATACCTTTTAACAGGAGACAGATCCTTTTTTGGAAACTACTGTCACTCTGTACACCCGAGCTGCACTAGACATGGCTTATGACTACTCAAGAGTATTTTAGCAATCTCTCACCATATCTAAGATACAGACCTGATGCACAGGTAAACTCAGCAGTTCCTCAAGTCAAAGGACTTGGCCTGTACCGTTGGAACCGGGAATACACGTCATACCTTGCTGACCATACTCAAGGTCCTCCGTAAGACGGTTCCCGCGAGTCACCTCAGTCAGCTGCTTCCTAGCATGCTGACCCACTAACACTGCTTAGACGACCTTCGTCACCCGTCGATGAAATACGACAGCAGATGCTTAGTGCAAGTCTCAAAGGGAATCCCGGTACCCATTTTTGGGATTCCTTGACTTGGAGATTTTCGGACTGATTCGGTAAGACTAATTTCATGGACCTACCTCCAAGCGTAGTCCCAGTCCCCGAAATCGTTTCTCATTCCGTGGGCTTTGTTTGCGTAGTGAACAGAAATATAAATGCAGATATAAGTGAACGTAAACAAAGTATTGTCATATGAATTTTCACTTCTTTATTCATAAATGTCTTTATCAAATACCAAAAATTGTCTAGACATAGGTTACATATTCCTGCCAAAATTGGCTTACATGGTCACCTATTCTAACAATCTCCCACTTGACCTTTAAAGCTAATTGCCCATATGCTTAATCCCCATCTTCTCAAGATGTTGCATATGAGCGCTCTGCGACATAGGCTTTGTCAGCGGGTCTGCTGTGTTGTCTGTCGAGTTGACTCGGTCCATCCGGACGTCACCTCTTCCTACCATTTCTCTAAGAAGATGGTAGCGTCTAAGAATGTGTTTGGAACGGTGATGAGATCTCGGTTCCTTTGCTTGCGCTATAGCGCCGTTGTTATCACAGAAGATGACAACAGGCTCGGCGATGCTAGGCACCACACCCAACTCTTGGATGTAGTTTCTCATCCAAACCGCTTCCTTAGCAGCTTCTGAAGCTGCTATGTATTCAGCCTCTGTGGTGGAGTCAGCAATGGTTGCTTGCTTGGAACTTTTCCAAGCTACTACTCCTCCATTGAGTTTGAATACGTACCCCGATTGAGACTTGGCATCATCGTCATCAGACTGGAAGCTAACGTCGCTAAAGCCTTTTAGTTCTCCATTGCAATAGACTAGGAACATGTCCTTAGTCCTCCTTAGGTACTTAAGGATGCCCTTAACAGCATTCCAATGTGCCTCTCCTGCGCAGGACTGATATTTGCTTGTCACGCTCAAAGCGTATGCAATATCAGGCCTAGTGCAGTGGACCACATATTGTATGCTACCTACGGCAGAAGCATAGGGGATGACCTTCATCCTTTCAAGTTCCTCATCAGTCTGTGGGGACTGTTTCTTGGATAACTTGATCCCATGCCTCATTGGAAGGAATCCTCGTTTGGAGTTGTCCATTCGATATCTCTTTAGGACTTTCTCCATATACGAGTTTTGGGTGAGTCCTAACATCCTTTTAGATCTGTCCCTGACAATCTGGATGCCTAGGATGTAGGGGGCTTCACCCAAGTCCTTCATGGAAAACTGGGTTGACAACCATGCTTTTGTGTTTCCTAACATTCTAACGTCATTACCAATGAGCAGAATGTCATTCACATAAAGCACTAGGAACACTATTGAGCTCCCACTGACCTTCTTGTATACACAAGGGTCGGATTCGTTTTTGATGAAGTCATAACCCCGTATTACTTCATCAAAGCGAATGTTCCAACTTTGGGATGCTTGTTTGAGGCCATAGATGTTGGAATAGGTGACCAGAAAGCCAATAGGTTTGGCAATTTGTAACCTATCCGACAACTTGATGTGAATGTAATATTATTATGTGATGAATAAGATGAGTGTTCGTCACCAATGGTACCTTCTTTGTTGCGCTCATCTTACATTTGTTAAAACGGTGTTTAACTTATATCGCAACAAAGCCCACAGACCATGGATAACAACTCGTGCAGTTGGGCCACGCATTGGATGGTGGTCATGAAACCAACTAATTAAGAGTTGGGTGTGAAACGTTCCAAGTCGAGGACCTCGAGACAGGGCATCGAGAGTCCTATTGAGACTTGCGTCAAGAGTCGTGTTCATTGGATGAGTGCCGTGTTTCATCGGTGACAGGCGTGGGACGCCTACACGATCTTGATGGGTTGGTCGACTGGGGTCGAGCCGACTGGACTGACTCGCGGGGATCATCATATGGAAGCCTTGGAGGCTTGGTCGGTATGATTGGTTTTCCCCGGTTCCGATAGTACGGGAGTAATCCTCAGACTTGAGGAATCATGGCAGTCACGTGCACAGGACGGCTGTATCCTGGATCTGGCGAGAGGTGATCATTCTGTAAGATGATCATTATAAGCCTTGTCCAGTGCAGTCGGAATGTGCAGCGAGGACGGTGGATTCCAAGAAGAGGATCCGTCCCCTGTCAGTATGTGACAGAGGTATCTCCTATGCACTCGGAGACACGTTCATGCTGTTTGAAGCTGTGGCCACAGTGGTTGGTCGAACAGGGAATGGTTTCTTGTGTCGACGCAATGAAGCATACGTGGTCTCGAGTATTAAGCATAGATGCCTAGTCAAGGATGGGAACCGACGCCTAATTCCATACCCTAGACTAAGGTCGGGAGACGGTAGACGGAAGGATCGTACCCGTACGGAATCGGCGCCTAAATGTTCACGCCAATTCACCTAGTCTCTAGTGCCATGTGATATGGTATCGACCATGGGTGGCCCGATCTTCACAACGTAGGCTTGAAATGGATAAAGAGGTCCGTGACCTGAGGAATGCAAATAGCGAACCAACGTTATTGGAACGTGACCTGCTACTTAGAACATTCAACCAACCACGAGCACGAGTAAACCAATCCACACAACGACACACTTGGGTCGAGCACGAATTGGGGGCTTTGTGAATTTGAATCACCGACCTAATATGCTAGATTGACAAAGCAAGATTTCACTAAAGCTGAAAATAGGATATAAACTCTTCAAAATATGAGAACTCTCTCTCAATATTTCTTAAACTTGGATAAATCTTGGTTGTTCCCGTTTGTATGCTGATACATGCCTTTTATAGGCCTAAAACACTTCCAAATTGACCACACATAACCCCAAGTGACTCCTTGGTGGATGTACATTCAATAATTAGTCAAAATATGACTAAAAACTATGCATTCTTGGTCAAAAACGAGTAAAAACTATGGTCTTCCATGTGAATCCGAAAATTGGTGCATTGTATGTGATAAATGCACTTTGAATGTGATTAAGAAGTCTTCCTTGACCACTTGGCTGCACTTGGACGAATTTGGGCTCTTATTATGGGCTTCCTTGGGCTTGAATTATTGAATTTAAGCACTCATGTTGGGCCTCCAATTGTGACTTGATCCCATTAGCAAATATTAAGTTGGATTGGGCTTGAATTGCTTCTTGCATTCTCTTCAACCTTCCTCTTGTCATTGGCCCACTTTCAATTGTTAAGTCTTGGTGCAATTGATCGTGAACGCCTTTAGCTCGTTGGATGCCCTCAGTGTTCTCATCATCCTCCCCCTCTTGAAAAGGAGTCGTCCTCGACTCTTCATTATCTGTATCATAAAAAGGAGAAAGATCAGAAACATTAAAAGTAGCACTCACTCCATACTCACCGGGCAATTCAAGCTTGTAAGCATTGTCATTGATCCTTTCAAGGACTCGAAATGGTCCATCCCCTCTTGGCATGAGCTTGGACTTCCGTTTGTCTGGAAACCTCTCTTTTCTATGATGCAACCAGACTAAGTCCCCTGGTTCAAAGATAACTCGTTTTCTTCCCTTGTTTGCACGGTTCACGTACTGTTGAGTCATCCTCTCAATATTACTTTTTGCGTTCTCATGGATTTGCTTAACAAATTCAGCACGTTTCTTTCCATCCATGTTTATTCTCTCCTGCAAAGGCAAAGGAGTTAAATCAATAGGTGCAAGAGGATTAAAACCATAAACAATTTGAAACGGCGAAAACTTAGTAGTAGAATGGACAGCCCTATTGTAAGCAAACTCGACGTGCGGTAGACACTCTTCCCAACTCCTCAAGTTCTTCTTCACAATTATTCGCAACAAAGTTGAAAGTGTCCTATTGACCACCTCGGTTTGCCCGTCAGTTTGAGGATGACAAGTAGTAGAGAAAAGTAACTTAGTTCCAAGCTTGCCCCACAAAGTTTTCCAAAAGTAGCTAAGGAACTTGGCATCTCGATCAGACACTATAGTCCTTGGCATACCATGGAGCCTCACAACTTCCTGAAAGAAAAGATTAGCAATATTAGAGGCATCATCAACTTTATGGCATGCAATGAAGTGTGCCATTTTGGAAAATCTGTCAACAACAACAAAAATAGAATCTCTTCCCCTCTTAGACCTAGGCAATCCCAAAACAAAGTCCATTGAAATATCTTCCCAAGGTACACTGGGAATAGGGAGGGGCATGTACAATCCATGAGGATTAAGCTTTGATTTTGCCTTATGACAAACTATGCATTTCCCCACAAATTTCTCAACATCTCTACGCATCTTGGGCCAATAAAAGTGTTCACTCAAGACTCCCAAAGTCTTAGAAATACCAAAGTGACCCATCAAACCCCAGAATGTGCTTCCTTTAACAATAACAAACGAGTTGAACAATTAGGAACACAAAGCTGGTTGGCTCGAAATAAAAATCCATCATGCAAATAGAATTTGTCCCATCCGTTGCTTGGGGTGCAATTTCCAAATGCTTCACCAAAATCAACATCATTAGTATACAGATCTTTGATGAACTCAAAGCCAAGAATTTTAGCATCTAACATTGAAAGTAAAACATACCTTCTTGAAAGTGCATCAGCAACAATGTTCTCCTTACCTTTCTTATGTTTGATCACATATGGAAACGACTCAATAAACTCTATCCACTTTGCATGTCGTCGGCTAAGCTTGCTTTGACTTTTAATATACTTGAGTGCTTCATGATCAGAATGTATCACAAACTCTTTTGGCCACAAATAATGTTGCCAAGTTTCTAATACTCTAACCAATGCATAAAGCTCCTTGTCATATGTGGGGTAGTTAAGTGTCGGCCCACTTAGCTTCTCGCTGAAATATGCAATCGGTCTACCTCCTTGCAAAAGAACTCCTCCTATGCCAATCCCACTTGCATCACACTCAATTTCAAAAGTCTTACCAAAGTCGGGAAGGGCTAGCAAAGGTGCATGAGTAAGCTTCTCTTTTATGGTTTGAAAGGCTTTCTCTTGTGCTTTTCCCCACTTGAATGGAACATTCTTCTTTGTTAACTCGTTCAATGGGGCTGCCATGGTGCTAAAGTCCTTCACAAATCGCCTATAAAAGCTTGCAAGTCCATGAAAGCTCCTCACTTCTCCAATAGTGGTGGGGGTTGGCCAATCTTGGATAGCTTTGACCTTTTCTTCATCAACTGTGATTCCTTCAATACTCACAACAAAACCAAGAAAAACAACTTTGTTAGTGCAAAAGTCACACTTTTTCAGATTTCCAAATAACTTCTTTTCTTAGAACCTCGAGGACTTGATTTAGATGTGCTACATGTTCTTCCAAAGTCCTACTATAAACAAGAATGTCATCAAAGTAAACTACCACAAATTTGCCTAGAAATGCACGCAAAACATGATTCATCAATCTCATAAAGGTGCTAGGTGCATTACTAAGTCCAAAAGGCATAACTAACCACTCATAAAGCCCATGTTTTGTTTTGAAAGCAGTTTTCCACTCATCTCCTTCTTTCATCCTAATTTGATGATAACCACTTTTTAAATCAATTTTAGAAAAGATAGTTGAACCATTTAACTCGTCAAGCATATCATCTATCCTAGGAATAGGGTGACGATATCTTATCGTTATGTTGTTAATGGCTCGACAATCAACACACATCCGCCATGTGCCATCCTTCTTAGGCACGAGCAACACCGGAACTGCACAAGGACTAAGGCTCTCCCTTACATAACCTTTGGCCATCAGCTCTTGGATTTGCCTTTGAATCTCCTTAGTCTCCTCGGGATTGGTACGGTATGCTGGACGATTTGGTAAGGATGCTCCAGGCATGAAATCAATTTGATGCTCGATCCCACGAATTGGTGGTAAACCTGGTGGCATCTCATCCGGAAAGACATCTTCATAGTCCTGCAAAAGAGATGTAACAACACTAGGTAGAGAAGATGTTAGGTCGTTAGAGTTCAACATAGCCTCTTTGTACACAAGTACAATGAGGTTTTGTTGATAAAACAAAGCTTCCTTGATCTCGCTCTTCTTAGCAACTAGTAAACTCTCTTTCTCTTCATCTTTTTCCCTCTCCTTTTTCTTTCCTCTTTTGCTTTCTTTTTCTCCATCTTTTGAATCCCTCATTTTTTTATCATTCTCATTTTTACTCTCTTCTTTTTGTTTCTCTTTCTTTTTCTCACACTCTCTTTTGTTTTCTCTCAAAATCTGATCTTGCAAAATCTGCTTTGGTGTCATCGGATTGAGAGTTATGGATGCCCCTCGTAGTACAAAAGAGTAACGATTTTGGAATCCATCATGTGTCACATGCCTATCAAACTGCCATGGTCTCCCTAGCAATATGTGGCATGCTTTCATTGGCACAATATCACAAATAACCTCATCTTTGTATCTTCCAATTGAAAACAATACCTTTACTTGCTTGGTCACCTTCAACTCACCACACTCATTCAACCATTGAAGCTTGTATGGGCGGTGATGCTTGATAGTAGGTAGACTTAATTTTTGAACCAAGTCAGTACTTGCCACATTGCAACAACTACCACCATCAATAATCATGCTACATACCTTTCCTTGAACTTGGCAGCGTGTATGGAACAAGTTTTCTCTTTGGCAATTGCCTTCCTCCATCATATGGGCACTAAGAGATCTTCTAGTAACAAGCAACTCTCCTTCTTCGGCATACTCTCCATCACCATCTTCTTGTGATGATTCCTCTTTCTCGGTGCTTTCTCCTTCGGTTTCCAACTCTCCATGGTTGTTGAAGATCATTGTACGTCGGTTAGGACACTCACTTGCTATGTGCCCTCTCCCTTGGCACTTGAAACACTTTATATCACGGTTTCTTGAAGAATTAGGCTCGGGTTGTACCTTTTTTGCAGCAACTTTGTCACCATGTTTAGGATCGGCCTCCTTGAATTTCGATGTGGAAGGGGTGTCTTTCTTGGGGTTGTTCTTCCATGGACTGAATGTAGATGAGTTAGAACTCCTCCGCATAAGTCCTCTCCGCTTGAGTTGTTGTTCAACCTTGATGGACTGGTGTACCATCTCTTCAAGTTCTACATAGTGGTGCATCTCCACAACATCAGCGATGTCACGATTGAGCCCATGCAAGAAACGAGCCATAGTTGCTTCATCGTCCTCTATGATGTTAGTTCGAATCATGGCAATCTCCATCTCTTTGTAGTACTCATCAACACTTTTAGAACCTTGAGTAAGACGTTGGAGCTGGTTGTGAAGCTCACGACGATAGTAGGATGGAACAAACCTCCTCCTCATGATTGCTCTCATCTCTTCCCATGTTGTGATAGGACGTTCACCATTCCTAACCCTTTCCTTTTGCATCTGATCCCACCAAACAAGAGCATAATCGGTAAACTCAAGGGCTGCGAGTTTGACCTTTTTACTCTCCGAGTAGTTGTGGCATGAAAAGATTTGCTCAACACGCATCTCCCATTCCAAATATGCTTCGGGATCACTCTTTCCTTTAAATGAAGGAATTGTGACCTTAACTCCTCCTAGGCCACCATCTTCATCTCTAGGCTGTCTCGGTCTATCTCTTGGTCTATTCACTCTCCTTGGCCGGATGTCCTCATATTCATTTTCACCACTTGGATCCTCCAAATACTCATTATGAACATGATGTTGAGGCCGTGGATTGGGAGTTTGTCTTTGATTTGTAACTCTTGGACCGGCAACTCGATCCTCTACTTGATCCAATCTTTCATGAAGACCTTCCAACTTACGGTCAAGCAACTTCTCAAGGTGGCTCACCAAGGCTTGCATATGGAATGCATCGACTCCGCCTCGTAGTGTTTCTCCCGAGTTGTTGTCATCACTTCCTTCAACAACTCCTTTATCTCGATTTTCTGCCATTTAATAAAATTATAGGAACCTCACCAAATCCTTGCCACACTCTTTTTTTTCTCTCTTTTATTTTTCCACTCGTGTTTCACTCTTTTATTTTTCCACTCGTGTTTCACTCCTCACTTAATAAGCTCACAACTCTTGACTCTCAACGATAGTCTCACTACACTTAACACTCTCTCTCTAAAACTTATGAAACTCGATGCTTTTATCTAGCAACTCAAAAACAAATGCCAATTATTTCCTCAACCAAGTATGTGTAGATGGACGATTCAAACTTACTCGTAGCAAGAGAATGGTCTAAAGAAGCTAGGTACAACTTGGGAAATCAAGATCGGTTGGCTTACAAGGATAGTAGCAAAGTATAGCTAGGAAACAATAACACAATCAGATTTTTTCTTTCTTTTGTTTTTTTTTCCTTTCAAATGGCCCTTTTTTTTCACTTTTGTACTCTTTTTTTTTTGCCTTCTTTTGTTTTTTTTTTGAACGAATTTTCCTTCTTTTTTTTTTTTGGCTGCTCGTCTGCTTTTTTTTCTTTCGAGCTTTTCTCTTCTTTTTTTTTTTTGAACGAATTTTGTCCTCTATTTTTTGTAAAGATAAAACAAAAGATAACAATGGGGTACGGAAGCTTGGTGGTGTAAGATAAAAGATAGGTGGAACTTGGGGACCTACCGTGTCAACCGAAGGCTCTGATACCACATGATATGGTATCGACCATGGGTGGCCCGATCTTCACGACGTAGGCTTGAAATGGATAAAGAGGTCCGTGACCTGAGGAATGCAAATAGCCAACCAACGTTATTGGAACGTGACCTGCTACTTAGAACATTCAACCAACCACGAGCACGAGTAAACCAATCCACACAACGACACACTTGGGTCGAGCACGAATTGGGGGCTTTGTGAATTTGAATCACCAACCTAATATGCTAGATTGACAAAGCAAGGTTTCACTAAAGCTGAAAATAGGATATAAACTCTTCAAAATATGAGAACTCTCTCTCAATATTTCTTAAACTTGGATAAATCTTGGTTGTTCCCGTTTGTATGCTGATACATGCCTTTTATAGGCCTAAAACACTTCCAAATTGACCACACATAACCCCAAGTGACTCCTTGGTGGATGTACATTCAATAATTAGTCAAAATATGACTAAAAACTATGCATTCTTGGTCAAAAACGAGTAAAAACTATGGTCTTCCATGTGAATCCGAAAATTGGTGCATTGTATGTGATAAATGCACTTTGAATGTGATTAAGAAGTCTTCCTTGACCACTTGGCTGCACTTGGACGAATTTGGGCTCTTATTAAGGGCTTCCTTGGGCTTGAATTATTGAATTTAAGCACTCATGTTGGGCCTCCAATTGTGACTTGATCCCATTAGCAAATATTAAGTTGGATTGGGCTTGAATTGCTTCTTGCATTCTCTTCAACCTTCCTCTTGTCATTGGCCCACTTCCAATTGTTAAGTCTTGGTGCAATTGATCGTGAACGCCTTTAGCTCGTTGGATGCCCTCAGTGTTCTCATCACCATGGACCGTTGCTAGACGGCCACCCATGGTAACGGGCCCTTGTGGGACACGGGCCCAAGTCTAGCTGAGGGTGAACCTAAAGGGTCACACACAAATCACCGAGGAGGTTGAGAGATCGACTTGGAGTCAATCTCGAAGGATAAAATAAGTAATTGGATTACTTAAGGGAAAGTCCATTGGATGGATGGGCCGATATTGTATCGGGCTTTCATTTAATCGGTAAATTGGATTTTCGATTAAATATGGAAAGTTGAGATGTTGAGACGTTGGATCTTTTAATTGGATTAAAAGATCAACGGGAATAATTTAAGTGGACATTAAATTGGATTTAATATTAGGTTCGTCGTAATTGGATTACGATAAAACTAGGTCCGTTAAATTATACCCGAGAGGAGAAATAATTCCTAATTTGGAATGGGAAGAAGTTGGACTTCTTTCCTTAATTAAACATGGCCAACATGCTCCCTTGGAGGAAGCAAAATCAGCCATGTTTCATGCTAGGTGGTATGTTGACTTATCTCTTTTGGAAAGAGACAAATCAACTCCAATCAAGCTCTTCCCTTTTGGTAGGATTTGATCATACCATAAATTTTGGTAGGCTTGATTGAAGAATTGATGGTGATTGATTGGAATGAATCTAGACATCCTTGGATGAACCTAGACACATTCCGATAATCACATTAATTATGTATATATATTAGAATATACAACACCAAGCATAAGTGATTCATTATTCATCTTTTTCTAGGAAAAAGAGAAGACAAAAATCCTCTCCTCTCTCTCAAAATTTCGTGCTCCCTCCCTCTCTCACACTTGTGTTCTTCACTTGATTTTGAATCAAGAAGAAGAACAAAGTAAGTTTAAGAGAACACTAATTCATAGTGTTCTTCTCTTAAACCGATTCCTTCTAAACCCGTTCTTTTCTAGCAAGAGGAACGTGTGTTTCTTCCGGTGTGGTGTGGATCACCTTTGGAGAATCCGTATGTTTAGATTTCGTGAGCATTACGGAGAAGGAACAACGCAAGTAGCCGGGAGCATACGCTAAACAATCAAAGGTAACGGTTTATTACGCTTTGATTGATTTCATTTATATATCTATGCCCTATGTGCTTAAATGTATGTTTTAATATTTACGCACTTCCTCGCTTTTCTCGCTTCCGCTTGCGCTCCCGGGCGGATCCGCTTGTCCTTCAAGTGGTATCAGAGCCCGGTTCGATGTAAGGGGCATAGATCTATGTGTTTGGCATGATCTACTTGCTTTTAAATGGCTTTATTGGCATGATAGATTACATAAATATATGAATAATATGATGATTCAATTGTTTGGATTTAATGGACTTTTGGCATGCTTAATTTTGTTAGATTGGATCTAAAATTGCATGCTTATTTTCAGAATAATATTAATTTTATTGTGCTGAAATAGTTTTGAAAAACAAAAAAAAAAAAAAAACATTTGGTCGGGCCGGCAGTGGCCGCACGCAGGCGGGCGCCTGCGCGCGGACGCTGCGCACAGGGGCACGCGCAGGGGCGCGCGCGCGCGCTATGCGCAGCCGGCCGCTGCTGGCCGAGGGCACGCGCTGCCCTGTGCGCGCGGGCGGCCGGCTAGCCAGCACAACGGCTGGGCCGTTTTGTGCCGTTTTTTCGACTTTTTCCGGAAAATTCGATTTTCTGTATTTCTGCACAATATTCTGAAAATATGTTAATCTTGCATTTTTGATTTTGGGATAATTGGATTATTCCTTGAATTAAATTTGCTTAATTAATTTGGGATTAATACATGCATTGGATGCATTGTTTAAAATGTCCATTAAATTTAAAAATTTGAATTTTGCATATTATTTGTATATTTATGCTTTTGTGATGTTGGACATCACTTGGGTATTTGGAATATCCATTGGTTATTTATGCATGATTATTTGGAATAATTATGTTATGTGAGTTGATGGAATCAACATGGGATGATCACAAGAGCCCTAGACCTTATGTATGGATGAATGTATGATCATTTATTTTCTGTTGGGTGGGGCCTGCGTGCCTCTTGTTTTTGGGACTATCATCTCCCGTATTTTCAGCCTCATGATGTTAAGGCTTGTTTTCTTTATTACCGATGTATTACTTTCAGTTGTAATGAGAGTAGATAGGATTGGTGAGGTTTCAATTTTAACAAGCAATTGGAGTCGGAGACCCCAAGGAGGAGCATCAAGGCGTGAAACAAGAAGCACTTCAAGGCCCATTGGAATGGCAATGGGTTTATTATTATTGTAATAATTTAGGACCACCCTAGACAGACCGTAGACTCACTGCGGGCTCAGTGGGTCGCATAGGTTGGGCTTGTGATCATCCTAATTGGGGTATGCTATATTTTCTGCATGCGGCGTATTTATTTATCGCTTTAAATATTGGATATTTATGCATGCTAAAACACAATAATGTGATGAGGTCTCGGTCATACACAAACTCTCATTTGGTTGGACCAGATTAAATATTAGGCCCAGAACGGACTTGGATCAAAATGGTATTTTGGTCTGTCCGAGCCTTCCATCCACAGCAATGTGGTGAGGAAGCTACCACTACCCAAGTGTGGTCTCACGAGTCGTGGCACACTTGGACTAGGGAAAGCTGCACTATTGTTGTGAACAAAAAGACTGCGCTCGCTGTTTCCCTGTCTCACGAGTCGTGGGGGCGACAGTTTGAGGTATGATTTGGTTGATGGGTCGGGCCTAACACTGAGTAACATGGTTCGCTTGGAGTCCTCGGAGCCATGCGAATAGGTGAGGCAAAATATCTTGAGAATCTCATTGGATGAGAATGATATTGGATATCTCCCACAAGGTCTTCTTCATGTGAATTGTAAAAGCGGGGCATGGAGATTACGCTTGTGGATCCCAAGCCCACTAGGAAATGGTTTCCCGAAACTCCGCTTGAGAGTGGCGGACTTTCGTATAAATAGTGGGAGGGTTAAAGATTAAAAGACCAAGTCTTCAACTTGAACAATAATATTACCATCATCTGCTAATTTCTGCTTTTACATTTTCATTAATGTAGATATGTCTAAGGACCCGTTAACCATGATTCTTGAGACTAACAAATTCAACGGAACGAACTACTCGGACTGGCTGAGAAACCTGAGGATTGTCCTCAGTTTCGAGAACCAAGGCTACGTCTTGGACGAGCCGCCACCGAGCGACTTACCTGAGGGGTCCACGCCTGAAGAACGTTTGACGTTCGAGAAATGGCATGAGGACAACCGGAAAGTACGCAGTATCATACTGGCTTCGATGTCTAACGACATCCAGAAGCAGTATGAGAGGCTGGACAACGTCTCCACCATAATGCTCCGCATGAACGAGGTTTATGCGGTTCCGGATAGGCATATTAGATATGCCGCCACAAAAGCATTCTTTGGCACCAAGCTTGCTGAAGGAGCATTTGTACAAAGTCATGGGGTCAAGATGCTCTCCCTAGTGGAGAAACTCGAGGACCTTAAAGCTGGGCTTAACAATGACACGTACATTGACGTGATCCTCCAGTCGCTTTCTCCATCCTATGACCCGTTTGTTGTAAACTACAACATGAACGGACTTGAGAAGTCTATTCATGAGTTGATCAACATGCTGGTCCAATACGAGGCGACGACCCACAAGTCGGCGCCGGCGGTATTGATAGGAGAGGCTTCGACCTCCAAGGCGAATGGCAAGAGGGCCGGACGCTGGAAGAGGAAGAAGGGCAAAGGGAAGACGGTTGTGGCCCCTGCTCACGCTCCGGGCGTCCCTGTTGCTCCGGTTGGACCGAGCAAAGGGAAAGGGAAGGCCCGTGGTTCTCAGCGGTCCAAGGCAATGATGTCTGCATGCATTGCCAAGGGAAAGGGCATTGGAAGAGGGAGTGCCCACAACTCCTCTCCAACCCAGGTGTGTTTGTGGTTGAAGTTAATATGATTATTAATTCAGCTTCACGGGTATTGGATACCGGGTGTGGTGCTCACATCTGCAATGATTTGCAGGCACTGCAAAGAAGCAGAAGGCTAACCAAGGATGAGATGATCCTGAGGCTAGGCGATGGCAAGGCCGTTGCTGCGGAGGCCGTAGGATCACTAGAGTTAGCCATTAGTAGTCATGTTAGGATTGTACTGAACGAGTGTTTCTATGTACCTAGCATGATTAAAAACATTGTTTCCATCCCGGTCCTTGATAAGGAGGGATATGAATTTACCATCAATAAAAATGGTTTTTTCATTATCAGAGATGGTATTTCTCATTTGCTTGGTACATTGGTCAACGGTCTGTACATATTTCAACAGTCTAATTGGATTATGACTGCAGAACACAAACGAAAACGTGATGATCATAATAACGCACAGATATGGCATGCGAGGTTAGGTCATATCTCTAAAGATAGGAGAAGAAGGTTGGTGGACTCAAAGAGTCTAGAAATAGACGATTTGGACAACCTACCGACCTGCGAATCCTGTCTAAAGGGAAAGATGACCAAGAAACCCTTTGTTGGACAAAGTATGCTAGCCAGTGGTCTGTTGGATTTGATCCATACAGATGTTTGTGGTCCACTAAATACTCAGGCTAGAGGTGGGTACTCATACTTCATAACCTTTACCGATGATCACTCACGGTATGGTTATGTTTACCTGATGAGGTACAAGTCTGAAGCCTTTGGAAGGTTTAAGGAATACAGATTTGAAGTACAGAACCAAACTGGTCGAAAGATCAAAGCCCTTCGGTCGGACCGAGGTGGAGAGTATTTGAGTGGTGAGTTTACTGATTATCTAAAAGAGAATGGGATTCTCTCTCAGTGGACCCCTCCTGGAACACCGAGCTTAATGGTGTGTCTGAAAGGAGGAATCGGACCTTGTTGGACATGGTCCGATCCATGATGAGTTTTACCGAACTACCCCTTTCCTTCTGGGGATACGCTCTTGAGACGGCGGCCAAAGTTTTGAACTTGGCGCCATCTAAAAGGGTATCCAAGACGCCATATGAGATATGGCATGGCAAGCCTGCCTCCTACAAATACTTGAAAGTGTGGGGTTGCCCCGCATATGTCAAGAGATTAGTGGGAGATAAACTGGACTCGAGGTCTAGTTTATGCAGGTACATCGGCTATCCGAAAGAAACTGCGGGGTATTATTTCTATGATCCCTCCGAGCAAAAGGTTTTTGTCTCGCGAAACGGAGTGTTCTTGGAAAAAGGTTTTCCATCGGATAGTCGACGCGATGAGGTACTCCTTGAGGAATCAAGTGAGGTACCCCATGAGGCGGCAGTGACATCTGAGCCAGTGGTTCCCACTGATATTGTTCCAGTCCTCCGTAGGTCGGCCAGAGTATCCCATGCACCTGATAGGTATGGATTTCTGGGCCTGACCGGTCAGTTGGATAATGATCCAAAGACGTACGGAGAAGCGATGTCGGACATCGATTCGGACAAGTGGCTTGAGGCCATGAAATCCGAGATGGACTCGATGGGTACAAACAAGGTGTGGACCCTAGCAGATCCACCAAAAGGGGTTAAACCCGAAGCTGGAACATACGTTTTGATGAAGTCATACGGGGATATGATTTCATCAAGAACGAGTCCGATCCTTGTGTATACAAGAAGATCAGTGGGAGCTTAGTTGCGTTTTTGGTGCTTTACGTGGATGACATCTTGCTCATTGGGAATGATGCTAAGATGTTGGGTACCACTAAAGCTTGGTTGTCAACGCAATTCTCCATGAAGGATATGGGCGAGGCATCCTACATCCTTGGCATCAAGATCTACAGGGATAGATCTAGAAGGATGTTAGGAATGGCCCAGTCCTCGTACATTGAGAAAGTCTTGAAGAGATTCAAGATGGAGAACTCAAAACGAGGATTCCTTCCTATGAGGCATGGAATTAAGTTATCCAACACGCAGTCTCCTAAGACTGATGAGGAGCTTAAAAGGATGTTGGACATCCCCTATGCTTCAGCCGTAGGCAGCATACAGTTTGCCGTTCAGTGCACTAGACATGATGTGGCTTTCGCTTTGAGCGTAACAAGTCGATATTAGTCGTGTGACGGGGAGGCACACTGGAGTGCAGTCAAGACTATCCTAAAGTACCTGAAAAAAGGACTAAGGACATGTTCTTGATCTACGGCGGTGGAGAGTTGATACTGGAAGGCTATAGCGACGCTAGCTTTCCAATCGGATGACGATGATGCCAAGTCTCAGTTTGGTTTTGTATTTAGACTAAATGGTGGCGTGGTTACTTGGAAGGGTTCCAAGCAGGCTACCATGGCGGACTCCACCATAGAGTTTTGAATACATAGCGACTTTGGAAGTTGCTAAGGAGTGGTTTTGGTTGATGAGCTACATCCAAGGGTTGGATGTAGTACCTAGCATAGCTAAGCCTGTAATTATCTTTTATGATAACAACGGGGCGATAGAGCTAGCAAAGGAACCGAGATCTCATCACGATCCAAGCATATTCTTAGACGCTACCATCTACGTAGAGAGATGGATAGCAGGAGCGACGTTCGGTTGCACTGAGTCAGCTCCGCAGAAAACATAGCAGATCCACTTGCTAAGCCCATGTCTCAAGTTGCCCACACTCACCATCTGAATAAGAGGTTCGAGGTCAATGGGTGATTGGCTTTAGGTCAAGTGGGAGATTGTTGGAATAGGTGACCAGAAAGCCAATAGGTTTTATGTGAATGTAATATTATTATGTGATAAATAAGATGAGTGTTCGTCACCAATGGTACCTTCTTTGTTGCGCTCATCTTACATTTGTTAAAACGGTGTTTAACTTATATCGCAACAAAGCCCACAGACCATGGATAACAACTCGGGCAGTTGGGCCACACATTGGGTGGTGGTCAGGAAACCAACTGATTAAGAGTTGGGTCTGAAACGTTCCAAGTCGAGGACCTCGAGACAGGGCATCGAGAGTCCTATTGAGACTTGCGTCAAGAGTCGTGTTCATTGGATGAGTGCCGTGTTTCATCGGCAACAGGCGTGGGACGCCTACACGATCTTGATGGGTTGGTCGACTGGGGTCGAGCCGACTGGACTGACTCGCGGGGATCATCATATGGAAGCCTTGGAGGCTTGGTCGGTATGATTGGTTTTCCTCGATTCTGATAGGATGGGAGTAATCCTCAGACTTGAGGAATCATGGCAGTCACGTGCACAGGACGGCTGTATCTTGGATCTGGCGAGAGGTGATCATTCTGTAAGATGATCATTATAAGCCTTGTCCAGTGCAGTCGGAATGTGTAGCGAGGACGGTGGATTCCAAGAAGAGGATCCGTCCCCTGTTAGTATGTGACAGAGGTATCTCCTATGCACTCGGAGACACGTTCATGCTATTTGAAGCTGTGGCCACAGTGGTTGGTCGAACAGGGAATGATTTCTTGTGTCGACGCAATGAAGCATACGTGGTCTCGAGTATTAAGCATAGATGCCTAGTCAAGGATGGGAACCGACGGCTAATTCCATACCCTAGACTAAGGCCGGGAGATGGTAGACGGAAGGATCGTACCCGTACGGAATCGGCACCTAAATGTTCACGCCAATTCACCTAGTCTCTAGTGCCATGGACCGTTGCTAGACGGCCACCCATGGTAACGGGCCCTTGTGGGACACGGGCCCAACTCTAGCTGAGGGTGAACCTAAAGGGTCACACACAAATCACCGAGGAGGTTGAGAGATCTACTTGGAGTCAATCTCGAAGGATAAAATAAGTAATTGGATTACTTAAGGGAAAGTCCATTGGATGGACGGGCCGATATTGTATCGGGCTTTCATTTAATCGGTAAATTGGATTTTCGATTAAATATGGAAAGTTGAGATGTTGAGACGTTGGATCTTTTAATTGGATTAAAAGATCAATGGGAATAATTTAAGTGGACATTAAATTGGATTCAATATTAGGTTCGTCGTAATTGGATTACGATAAAACTCGGTCCGTTAAATTATGCTCGAGAGGAGAAATAATTCCTAATTTGGAATGGGAAGAAGTTGGACTTCTTTCCTTAATTAAACATGGCCGACATGCTCCCTTGGAGGAAGCAAAATCAGCCATGTTTCATGCTAGGTGGTATGTTGACTTATCTCTTTTGGAAAGAGACAAATCAACTCCAATCAAGCTCTTCCCTTTTGGTATGATTTGATCATACCATAAATTTTGGTAGGCTTGATTGAAGAATTGATGGTGATTGATTGGAATGAATCTAGATATCCTTGGATGAACCTAGACACATTCCAATAATCACATTAATTATGTATATATATTAGAATATACAACACCAAGCATAAGTGATTCATTATTCATCTTTTTCTAGGAAAAAGAGAAGACAAAAATCCTCTCCTCTCTCTCAAAATTTCGTGCTACCTCCCTCTCTCACACTTGTGTTCTTCACTTGATTTTGAATCAAGAAGAAGAACAAAGTAAGTTTAAGAGAACACTAATTCATAGTGTTCTTCTCTTAAACCGATTCCTTCTAAACCCGTTCTTTTCTAGCAAGAGGATCGTGTGTTTCTTCCGGTGTGGTGTGGATCACCTTTGGAGAATCCGTATGTTTGGATTTCGTGAGCATTACGGAGAAGGAACAACGCAAGTAGCCGGGAGCATACGCTAAACAATCAAAGGTAACGTTTATTACGCTTTGATTGATTTCATTTGTATATCTATGCCCTATGTGCTTAAATGTATGTTTTAATATTTACACATCCTACATCGAATGCCCAGTTGAGCACCCAAGGGTACACCCCTTGGGATTCGTGTATTTTTGAATTTGATTTAAATTTACGCACTTCCTCGCTTTTCTCGCTTCCGCTCGCGCTCCCGGGCGGATCCGCTTGTCCTTCAATAGATGGACTTCTGGAGACGACAGACTTTCTGCTCTTCTCCAGTGACCGTGAAACCCTGCGGCTAATCCATATAGATCTCTTCTTCAATGAAACCGTTGAGGAAGGCCGTTTTCACGTCCGTCTGCCATATCTCATAGTCATACCATGCTGCTATGGCGAGCAGAATCTGAATGGACTTAGCCATGGCTACTGGCGAGTAGGTATCCTCAAAATCGACCCCAGGTCGTTGAGTGTATCCCTTAGCTACAAGACTAGCCTTAAAGGTTGTGACTTCTCCATCAACGCCAAGTTTTTGCTTGTAGACCCACTTACAGCCGACTGGCTTAACACCTTTCGGTGGATCTACAAGACTCCAAACTTGGTTCTCGCTCATGGAGTCCATTTCGGCTTTCATGGCCTCAAGCCATTTCCCGGAGTCGATGTCAGACATCGCTTCTCCATACGTCTTAGGATCGTTATCCAAAAGATCGGTCGCACCTAGAAAGCCATATCTCACTGGAGGTCTGGACTCTCTAGTGGACCTACGGAGAACGGGAACGTCAGTGGTGACTGTGGGTGCTGACTGTATCGGAGGCGGTGGTTCAGGAACCGGGGCTGGCTGTTCCTGAGGCCGTCCTTCATGCCTAGCATGTTGGACTTCTCGAGGTTGATCAGCCCTTCGGCTGTTAATCCTGAATCCTCTAAGTGAGGGTTCCGCGGCTTCCTCTAATGGCTGGATTCCATCACTTGATTCCTCAAGGATCAGCTCATCAGGTTGGATATCCTCCGGGAAGCCTTGCTCCAAGAATACTGCATTTCTTGAAACAAACACCTTTTGTTCCAAGGGGTCATAAAAGTAATAACCCGCAGTTTCTTTAAGGTATCCAACGAACCTGCATAAGCTAGACCTAGATTCTAACTTATCTCCCACTAACCTCTTGACGTATGCGGGGCTACCCACACTTTCAAGTAGTTGTAGGATGCAGGCTTGCCGTGCCATATCTCATATGGCGTTTGGGTCAATGTACTAGTAGGCGCTAAATTCAACAATTTGGCCGTCTTTTCTAGTGCATAGCCCCAAAACGATAAGGGCAATTTGGTAAAACTCATCATGGACCGAACCATGTCCAACAGGGTTCGATTCCTCCTTTCAGAGACACCATTTAACTGCGGTGTTCCTAGAGGTGTCCATTCTGATATAATACCATGTTCTTTTAGATAATCTAGGAACTCCGTACTAAGGTACTCACCGCCTCGGTCCGACCGAAGGATTTTAATTTTGCAATTGGTTTGGTTCTCCACTTCAAGTCTGAATTCTTTAAACCTCTCAAGAGCTTCAGACTTGTACCTCATCAGGTAAATGTAGGACAAGCGGATCAGCCCAGGAGCGCGAGCGGAAGCGAGGAAGCGAGAAATTGTGCGTAAATTTAAATCAAATTCAAAATACGCGAATCCCAAGGGGTGTACCCTTGGGTGCTCAACCGGGCGTTCGATGTAGGATGTGTAAATATTAAAACTTATATTTAAGCACATAGGGCATAGATATATAAATGAAATCAATCAAAGCGTAATAAACCGTTACCTTTGATTATTTAGCGTATGCTCCCGGCTACTTGCGTTGTTCCTTCTCTGGAATGCTCACGAAATCCAAACGTATGGATTCTCCAAAGGTGATCCACACCACACCGGAAGAAACACACGTTCTTCTTGCTAGAAAAGAACGGGTTTAGGAAGGAATCGGTTTAAGAGAAGAACACTATGAATTAGTGTTCTCTTAAACTTACTTTGTTCTTCTTCTTGATTCAAAATCAAGTGAAGAACACAAGTGTAAGAGAGGGAGAAAGCACGGAAATTGAGAGAGAGGAGAGGATTTTTGTCTTCTCTTTTTCCTAGAAAAAGATGAATAATGAATCACTTATGCTTGGTGTTGTATATTCTAATATATATACATAATTAATGTGATTATTGGAATGTGTCTAGGTTCATCCAAGGATGTCAATATTCATTCCAATCAATCACCATCAATTCTTCAATCAAGCCGACCAAAATTTATGGTATGATCAAATCATACCAAAAGGGAAGAGCTTGATTGGAGTTGATTTGTCTCTTTCCAAAAGAGACAAGTCAACATACCACCTAGCATGAAACATGGCTGATTTTGCTTCCTCCAAGAGAGCATGTCGGTCATATTTAATTAAGGGAAGAAGTCCAACTTCTTCCTGTTCCAAATTAGGAATTATTTCTCCTTTCGGGTATAATTTAACGGACCGGGTTTTATCGTAATCTAATTACGACGAACCCAATATTAAATCCAATTTAATGTCCACTTAAATTATTCCCGTTGATCTTTTAATCTAATTAAAAGATCCAACGTCTCAACATCTCAACTTTCCATATTTAATCGAAAATCCAATTTACCGATTAAATGAAAGCCCGATACAATATCGGCCCGTCCATCCAATGGACTTTCCCTTAAGTAATCCAATTACTTATTTTATCCTTCGAGATTGACTCCAAGTCGATCTCTCAACCTCCTCGGTGATTTGTGTGTGACCCTTTAGGTTCACCCTCAGCTAGACTTGGGCCCGTGTCCCACAAGGGCCCGTTACCATGGGTGGCCGTCTAGCAACGGTCCATGGCACTAGAGACTAGGTGAATTGGCATGAACATTTAGGCGCCGATTCCATACGAGTACGATCCTTTTGTCTACCGTCTCCCGGCCTTAGTTTAGGGTATGGAATTGGGCGTCGGTTCCCATCCTTGACTAGGCATCTATGCTTAATACTCGAGACCACGTATGCTTTATTGTGTCGAAACAGGAAACCATTCCCTGTTCGACCAACCACTGTGGCCACAGCTACAAACAGCATGAACGTGTCTCCGAGTGCATAGGAGATACCTCTGTCACATACTGACAGGGGATGGATCCTCTTCTTGGAATCCACCGTCCTCGCTACACATTCTAACTGTACTGGACAAGGCTTATAATGATCATCTTACAGAATGATCACCTCTCGCCAGATCCAAGATACATCCGTCCTGTGCACGTGACTGCCATGATTCCTCAAGTTTGAGGATTACTCCCATACTATCGGAACCGGGGAAATCCAATCATACCGACCAAGCCTCCAAGGCTTCCATATGATGATCCCCGCGAGTCAGTCCAGTCGGCTCGACCCCAGTCGACCAACCCATCAAGATCGTGTAGGCGCCCCAAGCCTGTCGCCGATGAAACACGGCACTCATCCAATGAACACGACTCTTGACGCAAGTCTCAATAGGACTCTCGATGCCCTGTCTCGAGGTCCTCGACTTGGAACGTTTCAGACCCAACTCTTAATCAGTTGGTTTCATGACCACCATCCAATGCGTGGCCCAACTGCACGAGTTGTTATCCATGGTCTGTGGGCTTTGTTGCGATATAAGTTAAACACTGTTTTAACAAATGTGAGATGAGCGCAACAAAGAAGGTACCATTGGTGACGAATACTCATCTTATTCATCACATAATAATATTACATTCACATCAAGTTGTCGGATAGGTTACAAATTGCCAAACCTATTGGCTTTCTGGTCACCTATTCCAACAATCTCCCACTTGACCTAAAGCCAATCATCCATTGACCTCGAACCTCTTATTCAGATGG
Source organism: Sesamum alatum (assembly GCA_034509735.1). Taxonomy (NCBI): domain Eukaryota; kingdom Viridiplantae; phylum Streptophyta; class Magnoliopsida; order Lamiales; family Pedaliaceae; genus Sesamum; species Sesamum alatum. Next base: position 21,452,255 of record JACGWO010000005.1, read on the forward strand.
TGAGTATGGGCAACTTGCGACATGGGCTTAGCAAGTGGATCTGCTATGTTTTCTGCGGAGCTGACTCGGTCCAACCGAACGACACTCCTGCTATCCATCTCTCTAAGAGATGGTAGCGTCTAAGAATATGCTTGGATCATGATGAGATCTCGGTTCCTTTTCTAGCGCTATCGCCCCGTTGTTATCATTAAAGATAATTACAGGCTTAGCAATGCTAAGTACTACATCCAACCCTTGGATGTAGCTCATCAACCAAACCACTCCTTAGCAGCTTCCAAAGCCGCTATGTATTCAAAACTGTATGGTGGAGTCCGCCGTGGTAGCCTGCTTGGAACCTTTCCAAGTAACCACGCCACCATTTAGTCTAAATACAAAACCAAATTGAGACTTGGCATCTTCGTCATCCGACTGGAAGCTAGTGTCGCTATTAGCCTTCCAGTATCAACTCTCCACCACTGTAGATCAAGAACATGTCCTTAGTCCTTTTCAGGTACTTCAGGATAGTCTTGACTGCACTCCAGTGTGCCTTCTCGGCACACGACTGATATCGACTAGTTACGCTCAAAGCGAAAGCCACATCAAGTCTAGTGCACTGAACAACATACTGTATGCTGCCTACGGCTGAAGCATAGGGATGTCCAACATCCGTTTTAAGTTCCTCATCAGTCTTAGGAGACTGCTTCTTGGATAACTTAATTTCATGCCTCATATACGAGGATTGGGCCATTCCTACATCCTTCTAGATCTATCCCTGTAGATCTTGATGCCAAGGATGTTTAGTATGCCTCGCCCATATCCTTCATAGAGAATTGCGTTGACAACCAAGCTTTAGTGGTACTTAACATCTTAGCATCATTTCCCAAATGAGCAAGATGTCATCCACGTAAAGCACCAGAAACGCAACTGAGCTCCCACTGATCTTCTTGTATACACAAGGATCGGACTCATTCTTGGTGAAATCATATCCCCGTATGACTTCATCAAAACGTATGTTCCAGCTTGGGGAAGCTTGTTTGAGGCCATAGATGGACCTTTGGAGATGGCAGACCTTCTGCTCTTCTCCAACAGTTGTGAAACCTTCCGGCTGATCCATATAGATCTCTTCCTCTACGAAAACCGTTGAGGAAGGCCGTTTTCACGTCCATCTGCCATATTTCATAGTCATACCATGTTTCTATGGCAGGCAGTATCCGAATGGACTTGGCCATTGCTACGGGCGAGAGTAGGTTTCCTCAAAATCGACCCCGGGTCGTTGAATGTAACCTTTCGCCACAAGCCTGGCTTTGAAGGTTGTAACCTCCCCGTCAGCTCCAAGCTTACATTTGTAGACCCATTTACACCCTACGGGTTTAACCCCTTTGGGTGGATCTACTAGGGTCCAAACCTTGTTTGTACCTATCGAGTCCATCTCGGATTTCATGGCCTCAAGCCACTTGTTCGAATCGATTGTCCGACATCGCTTCTCCGATATGTCTTTGGATCATTATCCAACTGACCGGTCAAGCCCAGAATCCATACCTATCAGGTGCATGGGATACTCTGGCCGACCTACGGAGGAACTGGAACACATCAGTGGAACCACTGGCTCAGATGTCACTGCCGCCCTCATGGGGTACCTCACTTGATTCCTCAAGGAGTACCTCATCGCGTCGACTATCCGATGGAAAACCTTTTTCCAAGAACACTGCATTTCGCGAGATAAAAACCTTGCTCGGAGGGATCATAGAAATAATACCCGCAGTTTTTTTTCGGGATAGCCGATGAACCTGCATAAACTAGACCTCGAGTCCAGTTTATCTCCCACTAATCTCTTGACATATGCGGGGCAGCCCCACACTTTCAAGTATTTGTAGGAGGCAGGCTTGCCATTTGCCATATCTCATATTGGCGTCTGGGATACCTTTTTAGATGGCGCCAAGTTTCAAAACTTTTGGCCGCCGTCTCAAGAGCGTATCCCCAGAAGGAAAGGGGTAGTTCGGTAAAACTTATCATGGATCGGACCATGTCAACAAGGTCCGATTCCTCCTTTCAGACACACCATTAAGCTACGGTGTTCCAGGAGGGGTCCACTGAGAGAGAATCCCATTCTCTTTTAGATAATCAGTAAACTCACCACTCAAATACTCTCCACCTCGATCCGACCGAAGGGCTTTGATCTTTCGACCGGTTGGTTCTCTACTTCAAGTCTGTATTCCTTAAACATTCCAAAGGCTTCAGAATTGTACCTCATCAGGTAAACATAACCATTACCGTGAGTGATCATCGGTAAAGGTTATGAAGTATGAGTACCCACCTCTAGCCTGAGTATTTAGTGGACCACAGACATCTGTATGGATCAAATCCAACAGACCACTGGCTAGCGTACTTTGTCCAACAAAGGGTTTCTTGGTCATCTTTCCCTTTAGACAGGATTCGCAGGTCGGTAGGTTGTCCAAATCGTCTATTTCTAGACTCTTTGAGTCCACCAACCTTCTTATCCTATCTTTAGAGATATGACCTAACCTCGCATGCCATATCTGTGCGTTATTATGATCATCACGTTTCCGTTTGTGTTCTGCAGTCATAATCCAATTAGACTGTTGAAGTATGTACAGACCGTTGACTAATGTACCAAGCAGATGAGAATACCATCTTTGATAATGAAAAAACCGTTTTTATTGATGGTAAATTCATATCCCTCCTTATCAAGGAACGGGATGGAAACAATGTTTTTAATCATGCTAGGTACATAGAAACAGTCGTTCAGTACAATCCTAACATGACTACTAATGGCTAACTCTAGTGATCCTACGGCCTCCGCAGCAACGGCCTTGCCATCGCCTAGCCTCAGGATCATCTCAACCTTGGTTAGCCTTCTGCTTCTTTGCAGTGTCTGCAAATCATTGCAGATGTGAGCACCACACCCGGTATCCAATACCCATGAAGCAGAATTAGTAATCATATTAACTTCAACCACAAACACACCTGGGTTGGAGAGGAGTTGTGGCACTCCCTCTTCCAATGCCCTTTCCCTGGCAATGCATGCAGACATCATTTGCCTTGGACCGTTGAGAACCACGGGCCTTCCCTTTCCCTTTGCTCGGTCCAATCGGAGCAACAGGGACGCCCGGAGCGCGAGCAGGGCCGCAACCGTCTTCCCTTTTGCCCTTCTTCCTCTTCCAGCGTCCGGCCTCTTGCCATTCGCCTTGGAGGTCGAAGCCTCTCCTATCAATACCGCCAGCGCCGACTTGTGGGTCGTTGCCTCGTATTGGACCAGCATGTTGATCAACTCATGAATAGACTTCTCAAGTCCGTTCATATTGTAGTTTACAACAAACGAGTCATAGGATGGAGGAAGCGACTGGAGGATCACGTCAATGTACGTGTCATTGTTAAGCCCAGCTTTAAGGTCCTCGAGTTGCATCCACTAGGGAGAGCATCTTGACCCTATGACTTTGTACAGATGGTCCTTCAGCAAGCTTGGTGCCAAAGAATGCTTTTGTGGCGGCATATCTAATATGCCTATCCGGAACCGCATAAACCTCGTTCATGCGGAGCATTATGGCGGAGACGTTGTCCAGCCTCTCATACTGCTTCTGGATGTCGTTAGACATCGAAGCCAGTATGATACTGCGTACTTTCCGGTTGTCCTCATGCCATTTCTCGAACGTCATACGTTCTTCAGGCGTGGACCCCTCCGGTAAGTCGCTCGGTGGCGGCTCGTCCAAGACGTAGCCTTGGTTCTCGAAACTGAGGACAATCCTCATGTTTCTCAGCCAGTCCGAGTAGTTCGTTCCGTTGAGTTTGTTAGTCTCAAGAATCATGGTTAACGGGTTCTTAGACATATCTACATTCATGAAAATGTAAAGCAGAAATT
>JACGWO010000005.1:21456610-21587601 GCA_034509735.1 Sesamum alatum
CTCTTGTACAGAGGATCCTTCTGTCATTTTAGTTCCAAAGAACGCCTTGGTCGCGACATACCTAGTATGCCGGTCCGGGACTGCATAGCAATCCTTAAGGCGAGCCATAATGGAAGGGACATCGTCTAGCCTTTCATATTGCTTCTGAATCTCATTGGTCATCGAAGCAAGTATGATGCTACGGACCTTCCGGTTATCCTTATGCCAAGTCTCGAACGTCTCACGTTCTTCTGGCGTGGATCCTTCCGGTAAGGTCCTAGGGAGAGGCTCGTCCATGACGTAGCCTTGGTTCTCGTAATCTAGGACTATCCTGAGATTGCGCAACCAGTCGTTGTAATTTGTTCCATTGAATTTGTTTGTCTCAAGAATGGTTGATAGTGGGTTCTTAGACATTTTAAAATCTACATTTAGAAAACAACGCGCGATCAGCAGAAAATAAAGACGGTGGTTTGATGAAATAATTAAATGCTTGGTCTTTAGTCATTTAATCCTCCCACTATTTATACGAAAACACGGTACTCTCAAACGTGATTTTCGGGAAATCCTTTCCTAGTGGGCTTGGGATCCACAGCGATTTTTTCCCATACCCCGCTTTTACGATTCGCATGGAAAAGATCCTGTGGGAGGTATTCCATACCATTCTCGTTCCACGAGATTCCCAAGATTATTGCCTCACCCTTTTGCATGATCCCGAGGACTCCAAGCGAATCATGCTAATTGGGCGTTAGACCCGACCCAATCGACCGAGCCATGGACCCACTAGTACCCCCACGACTCGTGAGACAGGTAACAGCAGCCCATTTTTTCGTTCATGACACAGTGCAGCTTCTTTTAAGTACAATAACGTGCCACGACTCGTGAGACCACGCTATTGACCTAAAACAGCTTCCTCACTGTGCCACGGATTGGAAGGCATGGACAAACTCCTAGAGTTCATGTCCACTTTTTCTAGGGTCTAATATTTCAACATTGGTCCAACCGATGTGAGAGTAGTGAATGACCGAGATCTCATAATATATCCATACATTCATCCATAATGCATAAATAAAATCCATCCATAGCAGTTATATGATAAATAAAAGCCATTCATCCATCATAATAACCACATGCAAAATTAAAGCCTAGCACGCCCCTGTTGGATGATCACGAGCCCGAATCCTATGCGATCCACTGAGCCCGCAGTGGATCTATGGTCAATCTAGGGTTGGTCCTATACTATTACAATAATAGTAACCCAATCATCATGCTGATGGGCCTTGGTCTCTTTTTCTCTTTCTTCACTTCATGGAAAACTCCAAGGGACCTCCGGTCTGGGCTCTCCTTGTGGTCCTTCCTTCTACTCCACCAATTACAAAAAATGGAAACCTCACTCCTAGTCTACTCTCATTACATATTAAAAAGTAGAAAACCCCAGCGAAAACCCGGGGGAGTACATAAGGAGGGAGGTAGAAAAGCCTTATTATTCCAAGGCACTAGAAAGAGAGAAGGAGAAAGCAGTTAAAGAGGCACACAGGCCCAACAGAAAATTAAACCATACATCCGGTCTAGGGCTCGTGATCATCCATTTCCATCCAACACACATAATCACATGATCCAATCACATAATTACAATATACCAATAATTCATGATTTCAATCATAACAATCCAAAAACAGACATAAATGATCATGTGCGCAACGTGTGAAAAATAAAACACAAATATTGGTAATAATATTTTTCTCGTTTTAGGAAAACCTTTCCTCATTATTTTAAGTAAAATAACCCCGGGATTCTAAATCCAATTTATTTTACTCCTAAAATAATGTCTTTAGGAATTTAGGCAAAATTGAACCCAAAAACAAATTTTCAGAATTAATTCAAAATTAAAACTGAAAATTAAATAAAAATAAAATAATACTAGGGTTTCAAAAAACCCTAGCTGCAGCAGCCACCAGCCGCCGCCACCGGCAGCAGCCGGCCGGCCGTGCGCGCAGGCAGTGCCTGGCCGGGCGCGCGCGCGCAGGCCCTTGCCTGCGTGCGCGCGCGCCTGGCCGGCAGCGCGCGCTGCGCGGCCTGGTGTTCCGGCAGGCCGTCGCGCGCGCAGGCTCCTCTGCCTCGCGCGCGCCGGCCTGCTGGTTGCCAGCCGCGTGCCTGCGCTGTGCGCAGTGCGCGCGCGCGCAGACGCGCACTGGGCACGCCCGCCGGGCGCGCGCGCGCAGACGCCTCCGTCTGCGTGCGCGCGCGCCTGGCAGCGCGCCTGGTGCCGTCCGCGCGCGGGCACTCCGCCCGACAGCCTTGCGCGCGCGCGCGCGCATGAGCGCGCCTACCGGCCGCGCGCGCGCAGACACCCTCGTCTGCCCGCGCGCGCGGCTGGAGGCGCCCCCTTGCGCGCGCGCCCGCGCGCAGCCATCCTGGCTGCGCGCTGCCCCTGCGCGGCCGGCTGGGCGGGCGCGCGCAGGCTACCCTTGCCTGCGCGCGTCTGCCCTGCCGGCAGTGCTCGGCTGCGCGCGGCCAGCCTTCCCGGCTGGCCGGCTGTGGCGTTTCTCGTTTTCAGTTCAATTTTCCCCCCGTTTCCCAAGAAAAAACAGAAAAATACCAACATTCAGAATTTCACACGAATTGAAAGCAATAAAACAACATGCTTTAATAATCAACAAAATCAAGATTTAATTAAAACATGCTCAAAACACGTTTCATGCTTAAAACGCACATAAACCCTAGGCCTATACACCGAACCGGGCTCTGATACCATTGAAAGGGATTGTGGATCGTCCCGGGAAAAGCGCGAATGCGGAAGCGCGGTATAATTAAAAATAAATGCGGAATTTAAACATGCTTTTAAATTAAAACACGTTTCAAAGGGTGTGCCTTTGAAATTTCCCGGGCGTTCGGTGTATCTCATGAACGAATAAACACAAAATAAATCATGGAGGCCATAGGGTTGGAAATTAAAGAGAGGACGAAAATTTAAAACGAGACCTACCCGTTGTCGTTTCGTCTTCAACGGCTACAAGCGTTGTTCCCCGTTTTGCACCAAGATCTCGTCTTTGAGACCCTCTAAATCGTGACACACGATCCACCCACGTATCTTGCACGTCGTGCTAGCAACGAACAAGTGTATAATATTTTGGAGTGGATGAATCAACAACACGTTATGAATTAACGGTATTGATTCATCAAGTTCTAATGTTCCAAGAACAAGAGAACTAGTGGAATGTGTTTCTTGGAGAGAGAGAGGCGCACGAGAGATGAGGGAGAAAGAGCCGAGTTGTGTGTGTGTGTTGTGTGTGTGTTGGAGATTCATCATCCTTCAACTTGTAGGATGCTAGGGGTTTATATAGAAGAGGAGTTTAATCCTCTTTAAACTCCTCTTTTAAGAACTCTAATTTGACTAGGATTTTGACCTAGTCAAAGTCCTAGTCAAAGTAGTGTTTTGACCTAGTCAAAACAATCCTAGCCATCCATCTCTCCCATTGATCTCAACCGTTGATTTAATTTAATTTAATGGAATATTTAAAACCTATTTAAATATTTCCAAGAGGCTAAAATAAATATAAATATTATTTAAGCCCATTAAATAAATCCCTTTGATAAATCTAATTTATCAATTTAATTCCTTATATCTAATAGAAGGAATTATTTCTCCAAGAAAAATAAAGGACCCGATTAAATCTAATTTAATCATTCCTTCACTCCAATATTTAATTCTTAATTAAATATCTAAATGTGTGACTCTTTAGGTTCACCTTTCAGCTAGACTTGGTCGGATTCCTAGAATCCTTCCGTTACCATGGGTGGCCATCTAGCAACGGTCCATGGCACTAGAGACTAGGTGAAATATTCAGGGATGAACATTTAGGCTCTAACAGTACACTTGTCCTTCTGTCTTCGGTCTCATCACTTAGAGTCTAGGGCACGGAAAATGCAGGTACCCATTTTGGACCTAAGTGTCGGTCTGTCCTCACTAAACGCCGCAAGGGAATCCTTCCCTTCTGTTCAGTCACTGTGGCCACAGTTTTAGGGACAAGACCTAGAGTATTTATATGAGACTCAACTGCCAAAACCTGTTGACAGGAGACAGATCCTTTCTTGGAAACTACTGTCACTTTGCACACCAGAACTGCACTAGACATGGCTTATGACTACCAAAGAGAATTCTGGCAATCTCTCACCATACCTAAGATACAGCCCTGATGTACAGGTAAACTCAGCAATTCCTCAAGTCAAAGGACTTGACCTGTACCGTTGGAACCGGGAATACACGTCATACCTTGCTGACCATACTCAAGGTCCTCCGTAAGACGGTTCCCGCGAGTCACCTCAGTCAGCTGCGTCCTAGCAAGCTGACCCACTAACACTGCTTAGACGACCCTCGTCACCCGTCGATGAAACACGACAGCAGGTGCTTAGTGCAAGTCTCAAATGGAATCCCGGTACCCGTTTTCGGGATTCCTTGACTTGGAGATTTCCGGACTGATTCGGGAAGACTGATTCCATGGACCTACCTCCAAGCGTAGTCCCAGTCCCCGAAATTGATTCTCAGTCCGTGGGCTTTGTTTGCGTAGTGAACAGATATAGAAAACAGATATAAGTGAACACAAACAAAGTAATGCCAAATGAAATTCACTTCTTTATTCATTAATGATTTATCAAACACCTATAATTGTCTAGACATAGGTTACATATACCCGCCAAAATTGGCTTACATGGTCACCTATTCTAACAATCTCCCACTTGACCTTTAAAGCCAATCACCCATATGCCTAATCCCCATCTTCTCAAGATGTTGCGTATGAGCACTCTGCGACATAGGCTTTGTCAGCGGGTCTGCTGTGTTGTCTGCTGAGTTGACTCGGTCCATCCGAACGTCACCTCTTCCTACCATTTCTCTAAGAAGATGGTAGCGTCTAAGAATGTGTTTGGAACGGTGATGAGATCTCGGTTCCTTTGCTTGCGCTATTGCACCGTTGTTATCACAGAAGATGACAACAGGCTCGGCGATGCTAGGTACCACACCCAACTCTTGGATGTAGTTTCTCATCCAAACCGCTTCCTTAGCAGCTTCTGAAGCTGCTATGTATTCAGCCTCAGTGGTGGAGTCAGCAGTGGTTGCTTGCTTGGAACTTTTCCAAGCCACTACTCCCCGTTGAGTTTGAATACATACCCCGATTGAGACTTGGCATCATCGTCATTAGACTGGAAGCTAGCGTCGCTAAAGCCTTCCAGAATTAGTTCTCCATTGCCATAGACCAAGAACATTTCCTTAGTCCTCCTAAGGTACTTAAGGATGCCCTTAACGGCATTCCAATGTGCCTCTCTTGCACAGGACTGATATCTGCTTGTCACGCTCAAAGCGTATGCAATGTCAGGCCTGGTGCAATGGACCGCATATTGGATGCTACCTACGACAGAAGCATAGGGGATGACTTTCATCTTTTCAAGTTCCTCATCAGTCTGCGGGGACTGCTTCTTGGACAACTTGATCCCATGCCTCATTGGAAGGAATCCTCGTTTGGAGTTGTTCATTCGATATCTCTTTAGGACTTTCTCCATATACGAGTTTTGGGTGAGCCCTAACATCCTTTTAGATCTGTCCCTGACAATCTGGATGCCTAGGATGTAGGAGGCTTTCACCCAAGTCCTTCATGGAAAACTTGGTTGACAACCATGCTTTTGTGTTTCCTAACATTCTGACGTCATTACCAATGAGCAGAATGTCATCCACGTAAAGCACTAGGAACACTATAGAGCTCCCACTGACCTTCTTGTATACACAAGGGTCGGATTCGTTTTTGATGAAGTCATATCCCCGTATTACTTCATCAAATCGAATGTTCCAACTTCGGGATGCTTGTTTGAGGCCATAGATGGACTTCTGGAGACGACAGACCTTCTGTTCTTCTCCAGTGACCGTGAAACCCTCCGGCTGATCCATATAGATCTCTTCTTCAACGAAACCGTTGAGGAAGGCCGTTTTCACGTCCATCTGCCATATTTCATAGTCATACCATGCTGCTATGGCAAGCAAGATCCGAATGGACTTAGCCATGGCTACTGGCGAGTAGGTATCCTCAAAATCGACCCCGGTTCTTTGAGTGTATCCCTTAGCTACAAGCCTAGCCTTAAAGGTTGTGACTTCTCCATCAACGCCGAGTTTGCGCTTGTAGACCCACTTACAGCCCACTGGCTTAACACCTTTCGGTGGATCTACAAGTCTCCAAACTTGGTTCTCGCTCATGGAGTCCATTTCGGTCTTCATGGCCTCAAGCCATTTCCCGGAGTCGATGTCAGACATCGCTTCCCCGTATGTCTTAGGATCGTTATCCAGAAGATCGGTCGCACCTAGAAACCCATATCTCACTGGAGGTCTGGATTCTCTAGTGGACCTACGGAGGACGGGAACGTCAGTGGTGACTGTGGGCGCTGACTGTATCGGAGCCGGCGGTTCAGGGCCGGGACTGGCCTTTCTTGAGGTTGTCCTTCATGCCTAGCATGTTGGACTTCTCTAGGTTGGTCAGCCCTCCGTGCGTTAATCCTGAATCCTCTTGGTGAGGTTTCCGCGGCTATTTCTGATGGCTCAGTTCCATCACTTGATTCCTCAAGGATCAACTCATCAGGTTGGATATCCTTCGGGAAGCCTTGCTCCGAGAATACTGCATTCCTTGAAACAAATACCTTTTGTTCGAAAGGGTCGTAAAAGTAATAACCCGCAGTTTCTCTAGGGTATCCAACGAACCTGCATAGGCTAGACCTGGATTCTAGCTTATCTCCCACTAACCTCTTGACGTATGCGGGGCTACCCCACACTTTCAAGTAGTTGTAGGACGCAGGCTTGCCGTGCCATATCTCATATGGCGTTTGGGTCAATGCACTGGTAGGCGCCAAATTCAACAACTTGGCTGCCGTTTCTAATGCATAACCCCAAAACGATAAGGGCAATTTGGTAAAACTCATCATGGACCGAACCATGTCCAACAGGGTTCGGTTCCTCCTTTCAGAGACGCCATTTAACTGTGGTGTTCCGGGAGGTGTCCATTCCGATATTATACCATTTTCTTTTAGATAATCTAGGAATTCGGCACTAAGGTATTCACCACCTCGGTCTGACCGTAGGACTTTAATTTTGCAGTTGGTCTGGTTCTCCACTTCAAGCCTGAATTCTTTAAACCTCTCAAGAGCTTCAGACTTGTACCTCATCAGGTAAACTTTCCCTTTCCTTTCCCTTTCCCCTCTTTGGCAATGGGAACACTCTGAGTGTTCGTAGCTGCTATGACAGCTTTTCCCTTCCCTTCTTCTTCTTTTTCCAACGTCCGGCACCTTTGCCTTTCGTCTTGGAAGTTGAAGCACCTCCAAACAATACCAAAGGCGTGGACTTCTTAGTCGTTGCCTCGTATTGCACCAACATATTGATCAACTCATGAATGCCCTTCTCAAGTGTATTCATGTTATAGTTGACGATAAATTGGTCGAAGGAGGGTGGGAGTGACTGAAGGATCACATCTATGTACGTTTCGTTATCGAGACCTGCCTTTAGGTCCTCGAGCTTTTCCACTAGGGTAAGCATTTTAACCCCATGCTCTTGTACAGAGGATCCTTCTGTCATTTTAGTTCCAAAGAACGCCTTGGTCGCGACATACCTAGTATGCCAGTCCGGGACTGCATAGCAATCCTTAAGGAGAGCCATAATGGAAGGGACATCGTCTAGCCTTTCATATTGCTTCTGAATCTCATTGGTCATCGAAGCAAGTATGACGCTACGGGCCTTCCGGTTATCCTTATGCCAAGTCTCGAACGTCTCACGTTCTTTCTGGCATGGATCCTTCCGGTAAGGTCCTAGGGAGAGGCTCGTCCATGACGTAGCCTTGGTTCTCGTAATCTAGGACTATCCTGAGATTGCGCAACCAGTCGTTGTAATTTGTTCCATTGAATTTGTTTGTCTCAAGAATGGTTGATAGTGGGTTCTTAGACATTTTAAAGTCTACATTTAGAAAACAACGCGCGATCAGCAAAAAATAAAGACGGTGGTTTGATGAAATAATTAAATGCTTGGTCTTTAGTCATTTAATCCTCCCACTATTTATACGAAAACACGGTACTCTCAAACGTGATTTTCGGGAAATCCTTTCCTAGTGGGCTTGGGATCCACAGCGATTTTTCCCATACCCCGCTTTTACGATTCGCATGGAAAAGATCCTGTGGGAGGTATTCCATACCATTCTCGTTCCACGAGATTCCCAAGATTATTGCCTCACCCTTTTGCATGATCCCGAGGACTCCAAGCGAATCATGCTAATTGGGCGTTAGACCCGACCCAATCGACCGAGCCATGGACCCACTAGTACCCCCACGACTCGTGAGACAGGTAACAGCAGCCCATTTTTCGTTCATGACACAGTGCAGCTTCTTTTAAGTACAATAACGTGCCACGACTCGTGAGACCACGCTATTGACCTAAAACAGCTTCCTCACTGTGCCATGGATTGGAAGGCATGGACAAACTCCTAGAGTTCATGTCCACTTTATCTAGGGTCTAATATTTCAACATTGGTCCAACCAATGTGAGAGTAGTGAATGACCGAGATCTCATAATATATCCATACATTCATCCATAATGCATAAATAAAATCCATCCATAGCAGTTATATGATAAATAAAAGCCATTCATCCATCATAATAACCACATGCAAAATTAAAGCCTAGCACGCCCTTGTTGGATGATCACGAGCCCGAATCCTATGCGATCCACTGAGCCCGCAGTGGATCTATGGTCAATCTAGGGTTGGTCCTATACTATTACAATAATAGTAACCCAATCATCATGCTGATGGGCCTTGGTCTCTTTTCTCTTTCTTTACTTCATGGAAAACTCCAAGGGACCTCCGTTCTGGGCTCTCCATGTGGTCCTTCCTTCTACTCCACCAATTACAAAAAATGGAAACCTCACTCCTAGTCTACTCTCATTACATATTAAAAAATAGAAACCCCAGCGAAAACCCGGGGGGAGTACATAAGGAGGGAGGTAGAAAGCCTTATTATTCCAAGGCACTAGAAAGAGAGAAGGAGAAAGCAGTTAAAGAGGCACACAGGCCCAACAGAAAATTAAACCATACATCCGGTCTAGGGCTCGTGATCATCCATTTCCATCCAACACACATAATCACATGATCCAATCACATAATTACAATATACCAATAATTCATGATTTCCAATCATAACAATCCAAAACAGACATAAATGATCATGTGCGCAACGTGTGAAAAATAAAACACAAATATTGGTAATAATATTTTTCTCGTTTTAGGAAAACCTTTCCTCATTATTTTAAGTAAAATAACCCCGGGATTCCAAATCCAATTTATTTTACTCCTAAAATAATGTCTTTAGGAATTTAGGCAAAATTGAACCCAAAAACGAATTTTCAGAATTAATTCAAAATTAAAACTGAAAAGTAAATAAAAATAAAATAATACTAGGGTTTCAAAAAACCCTAGCTGCAGCAGCCACCAGCCGCCGCCACCGGCAGCAGCCGGCCGGCCGTGCGCGCAGGGCAGCAGGCCCAGCCTGCCGCCCCTGCGCGCGCGCAGGCCCTGCCTGGCCGGGCGCGCGCGCCTGCCCGGCAGCGCGCTGCGCGGCCTGGTGTTCCGGCAGGCCGTCGCGCGCGCAGGCTCCTCTGCCTCGCGCGCGCCGGCCTGCTGGTCGCCAGCCGCGTGCCTGCGCTGTGCGCAGTGCGCGCGCGCGCAGACGCGCACTGGGCACGCCCGCCGGGCGCGCGCGCGCAGACGCCTCCGTCTGCGTGCGCGCGCGCCTGGCAGCGCGCCTGGTGCCGTCCACGCGCGGGCTCTCCGCCCGACAGCCTTGCGCGCGCGCGGCTGGAGGCGCCCCCTTGCCCGCGCGCTGCCCCTGCGCGACCGGCTGGGCGGCGCGCGCAGGCTACCCTTGCCTGCACGCGTCTGCCCTGCCGGCAGCGCTCGGCTGCGCGCGGCCAGCCTTCCCGGCTGGCCGGCTGTGGCGTTTCTCGTTTTCAGTTCAATTTTCCCCCGTTTCCCAAGAAAAACAGAAAAATACCAACATTCAGAATTTCACACGAATTAAAAGCAATAAAACAACATGCTTTAATAATCAAGAAAATCAAGATTCAATTAAAACATGCTCAAAACACGTTTCATGCTTAAAACGCACATAAACCCTAGGCCTATACACCGAACCGGGCTCTGATACCACTTAAAGGAATTGTGGATCGTCCCGGGAAAAGCGCGAATGCGGAAGCGCGGTATAATTAAAAAATAAATACGGAATTTAAACATGCTTTAAATTAAAGAACACGTTTCAAAGGGTGTGCCTTTGAAATTCCCGGGTGTTCGGTGTATCTCATGAATAATAAAACATAAAAGAATCATGGAGGCCATAGGGTAGAAAATTGAAAGGGACGAAAATCATAAACGAGACCTACCCGTTGTCGTTTTCGTCTTCAACGGCTACACGCGTTGTTCCCCGTTTTGCACCAAGATCTCGTTCTTGAGACCCTCCAAATCGTGACACACGATCCACCCACGTATCTTGCACGTCGTGCTAGCAACGAACAAGTTCATATTTTGGAGTGGATGAATCAACAACACGTTATGAATTAACGGTATTGATTCATCAAGTTCTAATGTTCCAAGAACAAGAGAACAAAGAAAAATAATTTTCTTGGAGTGTGTGAGAGAGAGAGGGCGGACGAGATAGAGGGAGAGAGAGCCGAGTTGTGTGTGTGTGTTGTCTGTGTGTTGGAGATTCATCATCCTTCAACTTGTAGGATGCTAGGGGTTTATATAGAAGAGGAGTCTAATCCTCTTTAAACTCCTCTTTCAAGAACTCTATTTTGACTAGGATTTTGACCTAGTCAAAGTCCTAGTCAAAGTAGTGTTTTGACCTAGTCAAAACAATCCTAGCCATCCATCTCTCCCATTGATCTTAAACGTTGATTTAATTTAATTTAATGGAATATTTAAAACCTATTTAAATATTTCCAAGAGACTAAAATAAATATAAATATTATTTAAGCCCATTAAATAAATCCCTTTGATAAATCTAATTTATCAATTTAATTCCTTATATCTAATAGAAGGAATTATTTCTCCAAGAAAAATAAAGGACCCGATTAAATCCAATTTAATCATTCCTTCACTCCAATATTTAATTCCTAATTAAATATCTAAATGTGTGTGGATAGTGTGTGACTCTTTAGGTTCACCTTTCAGCTAGACTTGGTCGGATTCCTAGAATCCTTCCGTTACCATGGGTGGCCATCTAGCAACGGTCCATGGCACTAGAGACTAGGTGAAATATTCAGGGATGAACATTTAGGTGAAATTGCCAAACCTATTGGCTTTCTGGTCACCTATTCCAACAGGAAACACCTTGTTCATCCCTGAATATTTCACCTAGTCTCTAGTGCCATGGACCGTTGCTAGACGGCCACCCATGGTAACGGGCTCTTGTGGGACACAGGCCCAAGTCTAGCTGAGGGTGAACCTAAAGGGTCACACACAAATCACCGAGGAGGTTGAGAGATCGACTTGGAGTCAATCTCGAAGGATAAAATAAGTAATTGGATTACTTAAGGGAAAGTCCATTGGATGGACGGGCCGATATTGTATCGGGCTTTCATTTAATCGGTAAATTGGATTTTCGATTAAATATGGAAAGTTGAGATGTTGAGACGTTGGATCTTTTAATTGGATTAAAAGATCAACGGAAATAATTCAAGTGGACATTAAATTGGATTTAATATTGGGTTCGTCGTAATTGGATTACGATAAAACCCGATCCGTTAAATTATACCCGAGAGGAGAAATAATTCCTAATTTTGAATAGGAAGAAGTTGGACTTCTTCCCTTAATTAAACATAGCCGACATGCTCCCTTGGAGGAAGCAAAATCAGCCATGTTGACTTGTCTCGTTTGGAAAGAGACAAATCAACTCCAATCAAGCTCTTCCCTTTTGGTATGATTTGATCATACCATAAATTTTTGGTAGGCTTGATTGAAAAATTGATGGTGATTGATTGGAATGAATCTAGACATCCTTGGATGAACCTAGACACATTCCAATAATCACATTAATTATGTATATATATTAGAATATACAACACCTAGCATAAGTGATTCATTATTCATCTTTTCTAGGAAAAAGAGAAGACAAAAATCCTCTCCTCTCTCTCAAAATTTCGTGCTCCCTCCCTCTCTTACACTTGTGTTCTTCACTTGATTTTGAATCAAGAAGAAGAACAAAGTAAGTTTAAGAGAACACTAATTCATAGTGTTCTTCTCTTAAACCGATTCCTTCCTAAACCCGTTCTTTTCTAGCAAGAAGAACGTGTGTTTCTTCCGGTGTGGTGTGGATCACCTTTGGAGAATCCATACGTTTGGATTTCGTGAGCATTCCGGAGAAGGAACAACGCTAGTAGCCGGGAGCATACGCTAAACAATCAAAGGTAACGGTTTATTACGCTTTGATTGATTTCATTTGTATAGCTATGCCCTATGTGCTTAAATGTATGTTTTAATATTTACACATCCTACATCGAACGCCCGGTTGAGCACCCAAGGGCACACCCCTTGGGATTCGCGTATTTTGAATTTGATTTAAATTTACGCAATTATATCTCGCTTTTCTCGCTTCCGCTCGCGCTCCCGGGCAGATCCGCTTGTCCTTCAATAAATATATTCGTATCGACTCTAATAATCAAATTAAAGCGACTCTTCGATTATACGACTAGGACTCCATCTTATTCAACATAAAAATGCACTAGGACTTCATCTTGAACACTCGTTCGAGCCATGGACTCAGCTAATGTACCTTTGCCCAACGACAAACTCCTTCAAACGAATTTAGAAACTAATTCCCTTTTATCTTTGCCATATCAAGGGCTTCGTCACCCTTCTTAATCAATCGTACGTCCGGATACACCCCTCATACTTAACATAATCGTAAGGAACACCTTGAACACTCGTTTGAGCCATGGACTCAGCTTTGTGCCTGTGCGCAGCGACAAACTCCTTTAAACGAATTTAGACACTAATTCCCTTTTATCTTTGCCATATCGAGGGCATGGTCAACCTTCGTAATCAATCGTATGTTCGGATACATGCCTAATACTCAACACAATCATAGGGAACACCTTGTGTTTGCAGTCCTTATCATTGACTGATAGATGACTTATTTCTGGCTATAAATATATTCGTATCGACTCCAATAGTCAATATTAATGCCACTCTTCGATTATACGACTAGGACTCCATCTTATTCAACATAAAAATGCACTAGAACTAAACCTTGAACACTCGTTTGAGCCATGGACTCAGCTTTGTACCTGTGCACAACGACAAACTCCTTTAAACGAATTTAGACACTAATTCCCTTTTATCTTTGCCATGTCGAGGGCTTGGTCAACCTTTGTAATCAATCGTACGTTCGGATACAAGCCCAATACTCAACAAAATTGTAGGAAACACCTTGTGTTTTCAGTCCTTATCATTAACAGATAGATGACTCATTACTGGCTATAAATATATTCGTATCGACTCTAATAATCAAATTAAAGCGACTCTTCGATTATACGACTAGGACTCCATCTTATTCAACATTAAAATGAAGTAGGACTACATCTTGAACACTCGTTCGAGCCATGGACTCAGCTAATGTACCTTTGCCCAACGACAAACTCCTTTAAACGAATTTAGACACTAATTCCCTTTTATCTTTGCCATATCGAGGGCTTGGTCACCCTTCTTAATCAATCGTACGTCTGGATACACGCCTAATACTTAACACAATCGTAGAGAACACCTTGTGTTTTCAGTCCCTATAATTGACTGATAGATGTCTCATTACTGGCCAAAAATATATTCGTATCGACTCTAATAATCAATATTAAAGTGACTCTTCGATTATACGACTAGGACTCCATCTTATTCAACATGAAATTGTACTATAACTACATTTAGAACTCTCCTTTGAGCCATGGACTCAACTTTGTACCTTTGCCCAACGACAAACTCTTTTAACGAATTTAGGCACTAATTCTTTTTTATCTTTTCCATATCGAGGGCTTGGTCAACCTTCGTAATCAATCGTACGTTCGGATACATGCCTAATACTCAACACAATCATAGGGAACACCTTGTGTTTGCAGTCCTTATCATTGACTGATAGATGACTTATTTCTGGCTATAAATATATTCGTATCGACTCCAATAGTCAATATTAATGCAACTCTTTGATTATACGACTAGGACTCCATGTTATTCAACATAAAAATGCACTAGAACTAAATCTTGAACACTCGTTTGAGCCATGGACTCAGCTTTGTGCCTGTTCACAACGACAAACTCCTTTAAACGAATTCAGACACTAATTCCTTTTTATCTTTGCCATATCAAGGGCTTTCTCAACGTTCGTAATCAATCGTACGTTCGGATACAACCCCAATACTCAACCCAATCGTAGGAAATACCTTGTGTTTTCAGTCCTTATCATTGACTGATAGATGACTCATTACTGGCTATAAATATATTCGTATCGACTCTAATAATCAAATTAAAGCGACTCTTCGATTATACGACTAGGACTCCATCTTATTCAACATAAAAATGCACTAAGACTTCATCTTGAACACTCGTTCGAGCCATGGACTCAGCTAATGTACCTTTGCCCAACACAAACTCCTTCAAACGAATTTAGACACTAATTCCCTTTTATCTTTGCCATATCAAGGGCTTCGTCACCCTTCTTAATCAATCGTACGTCCAGATACACCCCTAATACTTAACACAATCGTAAGGAACACCTTGAACACTCGTTTGAGCCATGGACTCAACTTTGTGCCTGTGCGCAACGACAAACTCCTTTAAACGAATTTAGACACTAATTCCCTTTTATCTTTGCCATATCGAGGGCATGGTCAACCTTCGTAATCAATCGTACGTTCGGATACATGCCTAATACTCAACAGAATCATAGGGAACACCTTGTGTTTGCAGTCCTTATCATTGACTGATAGATGACTTATTTCTGGCTATAAATATATTCGTATCGACTCCAATAGTCAATATTAATGCCACTCTTCGATTATATGACTAGGACTCCATCTTATTCAACATAAAAATGCACTAAAAACTAAACCTTGAACACTCGTTTGAGCCATGGACTCAGCTAATGTACCTTTGCCCAACGACAAACTCCTTTAAACGAATTAAGGCACTAATTCCCTTTTATCTTTGCCATATCGGGGGCTTGGTCAACCTTCGTAATCAATCGTACGTTCGGATACAAGCCCAATACTCAACGCAATCGTAGGAAATACCTTGTGTTTTCAGTCCTTATCATTGACTGATAGATGACTCATTACTGGCTATAAATATATTCGTATCGACTCTAATAATAATATTAAAGCGACTCTTCGATTATACGACTAGGACTCCATCTTATTCAACATAAAAATGCACTAGGACTACATCTTGAACACTCGTTCGAGGCAAGGACTCAGCTAATGTACCTTTGCCCAACGACAAACTTTTTTTAAAACGAATTTAGACAATAATTCCCTTTTATCTTTGCCATATCAAGGGCTTGGTCACCTTGCTTAATCAATCGTACGTCCGGATACACGCCTAATACTTAACACAATCGTGAGGAACACCTTGTGTTTTCAGTCCTTATAATTGACTGAGAGATGACTCATTACTGGCTAAAAATATATTTGTATCGACTGTAATAATAAATATTAAAGTGACTCTTCGATTATACGACTAGGACTGCATCTTATTCAACATAAAATTGCACTAGGACTACATCTAGAACTCTCGTTTGACCCATGGACTCAACTTTGTACCTTTGCCCAACGACAAACTCTTTTAACGAATTTAGGCACTAATTCTTTTTTATCTTTGCCATATCGAGGGCTTGGTCAACCTTCGTAATCAATCGTACATTCGGATACATGCCTAATACTCAACACAATCATAGGGAACACCTTGTGTTTGCAGTCCTTATCATTGACTGATAGATGACTTATTTCTGGCTATAAATATATTTGTATCGACTCCAATTGTCAATATTAATGCCACTCTTCGATTATACGACTAGGACTCCATCTTATTCAACATAAAAATAACCTAGAACTAAACCTTGAACACTCGTTTGAGCCATGGACTCAGCTTTGTGCCTATGCACAACGACAAACTCCTTTAAACGAATTTAGACACTAATTCCCTTTTGTCTTTGCCATATCGAGGGCTTTGTCAACCTTCGTAATCAATCGTACGTTCGGATACAAGCCCAATACTCAACCCAATCGTACGAAATACCTTGTATTTTCAGTCCTTATCATTGACTGATAGATGACTCATTACTGGCTATAAAATATATTCGTATCAACTCTAATAATCAAATTAAAGTGACTCTTCGATTATATGACTAGGACTCCATCTTATTCAACATAAAAATGCACTAGGACTACATCTTGAACACTCGTTCGAGCCATGGACTCAGCTAATGTACCTTTGCCCAACGACAAACTCCTTTAAACGAATTTAGACACTAATTCCCTTTTATCTTTGCCATATCGAGGGCTTGGTGACCCTTCTTAATCAATCGTACGTCCGGATACACGCCTTATACTTGACCCAATCGTAGGGAACACCTTGTGTTTTCAGTCCTTCTAATTGACTGATAGATGACTCATTACTGGCTAAAAAAATATTCGTATCGACTCTAATAATCAATATTAAAGTGTCACTTCGATTATACGACTAGGACTCCATCTTATTCAACATGAAATTGTACTATAACTACATTTAGAACTCTCGTTTGAGCCATGGACTCAACTTTGTACCATTGCCCAACTACAAACTCCTTTAAAGGAATTTAGGCACTAATTCTTTTTTATCTTTGCCATATCGAGGGCTTGGTCAACCTTCGTAATCAATCGTACATTCGGGTACATGCCTAATACTCAACACAGTCATAGGGAACACCTTGGGTTTGTAGTCTTTATCATTGACTGATAGAAGACTCATTTCTGGCTATAAATATATTTGTATCGACTCCAATAGTCAATATTAATGCCACTCTTCGATTATACGTCTAGGACTCCATCTTATTCAACATAAAAAAGCACTAGGACTACACGTTGAACACTCGTTTGAGCCATGGACTCAGCTTTGTGCCTGTGGACAACGACAAACTCCTTTAAACGAATTTAGACATTAATTCCCTTTTATCTTTGCCATATCGAGGTGTTTGTCAACCTTCATAATCAATCGTAGTTCGGATACAAGCCCAATACTCAACCCAATCGTAGGAAACACCTTGTGTTTTCAATCCTTATCATTGACTGATAGATGACTCAAAACTGGCTATAAATATATTCGTATCGACTCTAATAATCAAATTAAAGCGACTCTTCGATTATACGACTAGAACTCCATCTTATTCAACATAAAAATGCACTAGGACTACATCTTGAACACTCGTTCGAGCCATGGACTCAGCTAATGTACCTTTGCCCAACGACAAACTCCTTTAAACGAATTTGGACACTAATTCCCTTTTATCTTTGTCATATCGAGGGCTTGGTCACCCTTCTTAAGCAATCGTACGTCCGGATACACGCCTAATACTTAACACAATCGTAAGGAACACCTTGTGTTTTCAGTCCTTATAATTGACTGATAGATGACTCATTACTGGCTAAAAATATATTCGTATCGACTCTAATAATCAATATTAAAGTGACTCTTCGATTACACGACTAGGACTGCATCTTATTCAACATAAAATTGCACTAGGACTACATCTAGAACTTTCGTTTGAGCTATCGACTCAACTTTGTACCTTTGCCCAACGACAAACTCTTTTAAACGAATTTAGGCACTAATTCTTTTTTATCTTTGCCATATCGAGGGCTTGGTCAACCTTCGTAATCAACCGTACGTTCGAATACATGCCTAATACTCAACACAATCATAGGGACCACCGTGTGTTTGCAGTCCTTAACATTGACTGATAGATGACTTATTTCTGGCTATAAATATATTCGTATCAGTTCCAATAGTCAATATTAATGCCACTCTTCGATTATACGACTAGGACTCCATCTTATTCAACATAAAAATGCACTAGAACTAAACCTTGAACACTCGTTTGAGCCATGGACTCAGCTTTGTGCCTATGCGCAACGACAAACTCCTTTAAACGAATTTAGACACTAATTCCCTTTTTATCTTTGCCATATCGAGGGATATGATTTCATCAAGAACGAGTCCGATCCTTGTGTATATAAGAAGATCAGTGGGAGCTCAGTTGCGTTTTTGGTGCTTTACGTGGATGACATCTTGCTCATTGAGAATGATGCTAAGATGTTAGGTACCACTAAAGCTTGGTTGTCAACGCAATTCTCCATGAAGGATATGGGCGAGGCATCCTACATCCTTGGCATCAAGATCTACAGGGATAGATCTAGAAGGATGTTCGGAATGGCCCAGTCCTCGTATATGAGGCATGAAATTAAGTTATCCAAGAAGTAGTCTCCTAAGACTGATGAGGAGCTTAAAAGGATGTTGGACATCCCCTATGCTTCAGCCGTAGGCAGCATACAGTATGTTGTTCAATGCACTAGACCTGATGTGGCTTTCGCTTTGAGCGTAACGAGTCGATATCAGTCGTGTGCCGTGGAGGCACACTGGAGTGCAGTCAAGACTATCCTGAAGTGCCTGAAAAGGACTAAGGACATGCTCTTGATCTACGGTGTGGAGAATTGATACTGGAAGGCTATAGCGACGCTAGCTTCCAGTCGGATGACGATGATGCCAAGTCTCAGTATGGTTTTGTATTTAGACCAAATGGTGGCGTGGTTACTTGGAAGGGTTCCAAGCAAGCTACCACGGCGGACTCCACCATAGAGTTTTGAATACATAGCGGCTTTGGAAGTTGCTAAGGAGTGGTTTGGTTGATGAGCTACATCCAAGGGTTGGATGTAGTACCTAGCATTGCTAAGCCTGTAATTATCTTTTATGATAACAACGGGACGATAGCGCTAGCAAAGGAACCGAGATCTCATCACGATCCAAGCATATTCTTAGACGCTACCATCTACGTAGAGAGATGGATAGCAGGAGTGACGTTCGGTTGGACCGAGTCAGCTCCGCAGAAAACATAGCAGATCCACTTGCTGAGCCCATGTCGCAAGTTGCCCATACTCACCATCTGAATAAGAGGTTCGAGGTCAATGGGTGATTGGCTTTAGGTCAAGTGGGAGATTGTTGGAATAGGTGACCAAAAAGCTAATAGGTTTGGCAATTTGTAACCTATCCGACAACTTGATGTGAATGTAATATTATTATGTGATGAATAAGATGAGTATTCGTCACCAATGGTACCTTCTTTGTTGCGCTCATCTTACATTTGTTAAAATGGTGTTTAACTTATATCGCAACAAAGCCCACAGACCATGGATAACAACTCGTGCAGTTGGGCCACGCATTGGATAGTGGTCATGAAACCAACTGATTAAGAGTTGGGTCTGAAACGTTCCAAGTCGAGGACCTCGAGACAGGGCATCGAGAGTCCTATTGAGACTTGCGTCAAGAGTCGTGCTCATTAGATGAGTGTCGTGTTTCATTGGCGACAAGCGTGGGACGCCTACATGATCTTGATGGGTTGGTCGACTGGGGTCGAGCCGACTGGACTGACTCGCGGGGATCATCATATGGAAGCCTTGGAGGCTTGGTCGGTATGATTGGTTTTCCCCGATTCCGATAGTACGGGAGTAATCCTCAGACTTGAGGGATCATGGCAGTCGCGTGCACAGGATGGCTGTATCTTGGATCTGGCGAGAGGTAATCATTCTGTAAGATGATTATCATAAGCCTTGTCCGGTGCAGTTAGAATGTGTAGCGAGGACGGTGGATTCCAAGAAGAGGATCCGTCCCCTGTCAGTATGTGACAGAGGTATCTCCTATGCACTTGGAGACACGTTCATGCTGTTTGAAGCTGTGGCCACAGTGGTTGGTCGAACAGGGAATGGTTTCCTGTGTCGACGCAATGAAGCATACGTGGTCTCGAGTATTAAGCATAGATGCCTAGTCAAGGATGGGAACCGACGCCCAATTCCATACCCTAGACTAAGGCCGGGAGACGGTAGACGGTAGACGGAAGGATCGTACCCGTGCAGAATCGGCGCCTAAATGTTCACGCCAATTCACCTAGTCTCTAGTGCCATGGACCGTTGCTAGACGGCCACCCATGGTAACGGGCCCTTGTGGGACACGGGCCCAAGTCTAGCTGAGAGTGAACCTAAAGGGTCACACACAAATCACCGAGGAGGTTGAGAGATCGACTTGGAGTCAATCTCGAAGGATAAAATAAGTAATTGGATTACTTAAGGGGAAAGTCCATTGGATGGACGGGCCGATATTGTATCGGGCTTTCATTTAATCGGTAAAATGGATTTTCGATTAAATATGGAAAGTTGAGATGTTTAGACGTTGGATCTTTCAATTGGATTAAAAGATCAACGGGAATAATTTAAGTGGACATTAAATTGGATTTAATATTGGGTTCGTCGTAATTGGATTACGATAAAACCCGGTCCGTTAAATTATACCCGAAAGGAGAAATAATTCCTAATTTGGAATAGGAAGAAGTTGGACTTCTTCCCTTAATTAAACATAGCCGACATGCTCCCTTGGAGGAAGCAAAATTAGCCATGTTGCATGCTAGGTGGTATGTTGACTTGTCTCTTTTGGAAAGAGACAAATCAACTCCAATCAAGCTCTTCCCTTTTGGTATGATTTGATCATACCATAAATTTTGGTAGGCTTGATTGAAGAATTGATGGTGATTGATTGGAATGATTCTAACATCCTTGGATGAACCTAGACACATTCCAATAATCACATTAATTATGTATATATATTAGAATATACAACACCTAGCATAAGTGATTCATTATTCATCTTTTTCTAGGAAAAAGAGAAGACAAAAATCCTCTCCTCTCTCTCAAAATTTCGTGCACCCTCCCTCTCTTACACTTGTGTTCTTCACTTGATTTTGAATCAAGAAGAAGAACAAAGTAAGTTTAAAAGAACACTAATTCATAGTGTTCTTCTCTTAAACCGATTCCTTCCTAAACCCGTTCTTTTCTAGCAAGAAGAACGTGTGTTTCTTCCGGTGTGGTGTGGATCACCTTTGGAGAATCCATACGTTTGGATTTCGTAAGCATTCCGGAGAAGGAACAACGCTAGTAGCTGGGAGCATATGCTAAACAATCAAAGGTAACGGTTTATTACGCTTTGATTGATTTCATTTGTATATCTATGCCCTATGTGTTTAAATATATGTTTTAATATTTACACATCCTACATCCAACGCCCGGTTGAGCACCCAAGGGTACACCCCTTGGGATTCGCGTATTTTGAATTTGATTTAAATTTACGCACTTTTCTCGCTTTTCTCGCTTCCGCTCGCGCTCCCGGGCGGATCCGCTTGTCCTTCATTCCCTTTTATCTTTGCCATATCGAGGGCTTGGTCACCTTTCTTAATCAATCGCACGTCCGGATACATGCCTAATACTTAACACAATCGTAAGGAACACCTTGTGTTTTCAGTCCTTATAATTGACAGAGAGATGACTCATTACTGGCTAAAAATATATTCGTATCGACTCTAATAATAAATATTAAAGTGACTCTTCGATTTAGGACTGCATCTTGTTCAACATAAAATTGCACTAGGACTACATCTAGAACTCTCGTTTGGGCCATGGACTCAACTTTGTACCTTTGCCCAACGACAAACTCTTTTAACGAATTTAGGCACTAATTCTTTTTTATCTTTTCCATATCGAGGGCTTGGTCAACCTTCGTAATCAATCGTACGTTCGGATACATGCCTAATACTCAACACAATCATAGGGAACACCTTGTGTTTGCAGTCCTTATCATTGACTGATCGATGACTTATTTATGGCTATAAATATATTCGTATCGACTGCAATAGTCAATATTAATGCCACTCTTCGATTATACGACTAGGACTCCATCTTATTCAACATAAAAATGCACTAGAACTAAACTTTGAACACTCGTTTGAGCCATGGACTCAGCTTTGTGCCTGTGCACAACGACAAACTCCTTTAAACGAATTTAAACACTAATTCCCTTTTATCTTTGCCATATCGAGGGCTTTGTCAACCTTCGTAATCAATCGTACGTTCGGATACAAGCCCAATACTCAACCCAATCGTAGGAAATACCTTGTGTTTTCAGTCCTTATCATTGACTGATAGATGACTCATTACTGGCTATAAATATATTCGTATCAACTCTAATAATCAAATTAAAGCGACTCTTCGATTATACGACTAGAACTCCATCTTATTCAACATAAAAATGCACTAGGACTACATCTTGAACACTCGTTCGAGCCATGGACTCAGCTAATGTACCTTTGCCCAATGACAAACTCCTTTAAACGAATTTGGACACTAATTCCCTTTTATCTTTGTCATATCGAGGGCTTGGTCACCCTTCTTAAGCAATCGTACATCCGGATACACGCCTAACACTTAACACAATCGTAAGGAACACCTTGTGTTTTCAGTCCTTATAATTGACTGATAGATGACTCATTACAGGCTAAAAATATATCAGTATCGACTCTAATAATCAATATTAAAGTGACTCTTCGATTATACGACTAGGACTGCATCTTATTCAACATAAAATTGCACTAGGACTACATCTAGAACTCTCGTTTGAACTATGGACTCAACTTTGTACCTTTGCCCAACGACAAACTCTTTTAAAACGAATTTAGGCACTAGTTCTTTTTCATGTTTGCCATATCGAGGGCTTGGTCAACCTTCGTAATCAATCGTACGTTCGAATACATGCCTAATGCTCAACACAATCATAGGGACCACCGTGTGTTTGCAGTCCTTAACATTGACTGATAGATGACTTATTTCAGGCTATAAATATATTCGTATCAATTCCAATAGTCAATATTAATACCACTCTTCGATTATACGACTAGGACTCCATCTTATTCAACATAAAAATGCACTAGAACTAAACCTTGAACACTCGTTTGAGCCATGGACTCAGCTTTGTGCCTGTGCGCAACGACAAACTCCTCTAAACGAATTTAGACACTAATTCCCTTTTATCTTTGCCATATCGAGGGCTTTGTCAACCTTCGTAATCAATCGTACATTCGGATACAAGCCCTATACTCAACCCAATCGTACGAAACACCTTGTGTTTTCAGTCCTTATCATTGACTGATAGATGACTCATTTCTGGGTATAAATATATTCGTATCGACTCCAATAGTCAATATTAATGCCACTCTTCGATTATACGACTAGGACTCCATCTTATTCAACATAAAAAAAGCACTAGGACTACACCTTGAACACTCGTTTGAGCCATGGACTCAGCTTTGTGCCTGTGCGCAACGACAAACTCCTTTAAACGAATTTACACACTAATTCCCTTTTATCTTTGCCATGTCGAGGGCTTGGTCAACCTTCGTAATCAATCGTACGTTCAGATACAAGCCCAATACTCAACCCAATCGTAGGAAACACCTTGTGTTTTCAATCCTTATCATTGACAGATAGATGACTCATTACTGGCTATAAATATATTCGTATCGATTCTAATAATCAAATTAAAGCGACTTTTCGATTATACGACTAGGACTCCATCTTATTCAACATAAAAATGCACTAGGACTACATCTTGAACACTCGTTCAAGCCATGGGCTCAGCTAATGCACCTTTGCCCAACGACAAACTCCTTTAAACGAATTTAGACACTAATTCCCTTTTATCTTTGCCATATCGAGGGCTTGTTCACCCTTCTTAATCAATCGTACGTCCGAATACACGCCTAATACTTAACACAATCGTAGGTAACACGTTGTGTTTTAAGTCCTTATAATTGACTGATAGATGACTCATTACTGGCTAAAAATATATTCGTATCAAACTCTAATAATCAATATTAAAGTGACTCTTCGATTATACGACTAGGACTCCATCTTATTCAACATAAAATTACACTAGGACTATATCTAGAACTCTCGTTTGAGCCATGGACTCAACTTTGTACCATTACCCAACGACAAACTCCTTTAAACGAATTTCGGCCCTATTTCTTTTTTATCTTAGCCATATCGAGGGCTTGGTCCACCTTCATAATCAATCGTACGTTCACATACATGCCTAATACTCAGCACAATCATAGGGAACACCTTGTGTTTGCAGTCCTTATCATTAACTGATAGATGACTCATTTCTGGCTATAAATATATTCGTATCGACTCCAATAGTCAATATTAATGCCACTCTTTGATTATACGACTAGGAATCCATCTTATTCAACATAAAAAAGCACTAGGACTACACCTTGAACACTCGTTTGAGCCATGGACTCAGCTTTGTGCCTGTGCGCAACGACAAACTCCTTTAAATGAATTTAGAAACTAATTCCCTTTTATCTTTGCCATATCGAGGGCTTGGTCAACCTTTGTAATCAATCGTACGTTCGGATACAAGCCCAATACTCAACCCAATCGTCGGAAACACCTTGTGATTTCAGTCCTTATCATTGACTGATAGATGACTTCTTACTGGCTATAAATATATTCATATCGACTCTAATAATCAAATTAAAGCGACTCTTCGATTATACGAGTAGGACTCCATCTTATTCAACATAAAAATGCACTACGTCTACATCTTGAACACTCGTTCGAGCCATGGACTCAGCTAATGTACCTTTGCCCAACGACAAACTCCTTTAAACGAATTTAGACACTAATTCCCTTTTATCTTTGCCATGTCGAGGGCTTGGTCACCCATCTTAATCAATCGTACATCCGGATACACGCCTAATACTTAAGACAATCGTAAGGAACACCTTGTGTTTTCAGTCCTTATAATTGACTGATAGATGACTCATTACTGGCTAAAAATATATTCGTATCAACTCTAATAATCAATATTAAAGTGACTTTTCGATTATACGACTAGGACTCCATCTTATTCAACATAAAATTACACTAGTACTACATCTAGAACTCTCGTTTGAGCCACGGACACAACTTTGTACCATTGCCCAACGACAAACTCCTTTAAACGAATTTCGGCCCTATTTATTTTTTATCTTAGCCATATGGAGGGCTTGGTAAACCTTCATAATCAATCGTACGTTCAGATACATGCCTAATATTCAGCACAATCATAGGGAACACCTTGTGTTTGCAGTCCTTATCATTGACTGATAGATGACTCATTTATGGCTATAAATATATTCGTATCGACTCCAATAGTCAATATTAATGCCACTCTTCGATTATACGACTAGGACTCCATCTTATTCAACATAAAAATGCACTAGGACTACACCTTGAACTTGTTTGAGCCATGGACTCAGCTTTGTGCCTGTGCGCAACGACAAACTCCTTTAAACAAATTTAGAAACGAATTCCCTTTTATCTTTGCCATATCGAGGCTTTGTCACCCTTCTTAATCAATCGTACGTCTGGATACATGCCTAATACTTAACACAATCGTAGAGAACACCTTGTGTTGTCAGTCCTTCTAATTGACTGATAGATGACTCATTACTAGCTAAAATATATTCGTATCGACTCTAATAATCAATATTAAAGTGACTCTTTGATTATATGACTAGGACTCCATATTATTCAACATAAAATTGCACTAGGACTACATCTAGAACTCTCGTTTGAGCCATGGACTCAACTTTGTACCTTTGCGCAATGACAAACTCCTTTAAACGAATTTAGGCACTAATTCTTTTTTATCTTTTCCATATCGAGGCTTGGTCATCCTTCGTAATCAATCGTATGTTCGGATACATGCCTAATACTCAACACAATCACAGGGAACACCTTGTGTTGCAGTCCTTATCATTGACTGATAGATGACTCATTTATGGCTACAAATATATTCGTATCGACTCCAATAGTCAATATTAATGCCACTCTTTGATTATACGACTAGGACTCCATCTCATTCAACATAAAAATGCACTAGGACTACACCTTGAACACTCGTTTGAGCCATGGACTCAGCTTTGTGCCTGTGCGTAACGACAAAACTCCTTTAAACGAATTTAGACACTAATTCCCTTTTATCTTTGCCATATCGAGGGCTTGGTCAACCTTCGTAATCAATCGTACGTTCGGATACAAGCCCAATACTCAACCCAATCATTGACTGATAGATGACTCATTACTGGTTATATACCCATTCGTATCAACTCTAATAATCAATATTAAAGCCACTCTTCAATTATACGACTAGGACTCCATGTTATTCAACATAAAAATGCACTAGTACTACATCTTGAACACTTGTTTGAGCCATGGACTCAGCTTTGTGCCTGTGTACAATGATAAACTCCTTTAAACGGATTTAGACACTAATTCTTTTTATATTTGCCATATCGATGGTTTGGTCAACCTTTCGTAATCAATCGTACATTCGGATACATGCCTAATACTCAACACAATCATAAGAAACACCTTGTGTTTGCAGTCCTTATCATTGACTGACCGATAACTCGGTTCTGGCTATAAGTATATTCGTATCGACTCCAATAATCAATATTAAAGCCACTCTTCGATTATACGACTAGTACTCCATCGTATTCAACATAAAAATGCACTAGGACTACACCTTGAACACTCGTTTGAGCATGGTCTCAGCTTCTGTACCTTGGCCCAATGAAAACTTCTTTAAACGAATTCAGACACTAATACCCATTTATCTT
The DNA here is from genome assembly GCA_034509735.1 of Sesamum alatum. Lineage (NCBI taxonomy): Eukaryota > Viridiplantae > Streptophyta > Magnoliopsida > Lamiales > Pedaliaceae > Sesamum > Sesamum alatum. The sequence continues at coordinate 21,483,443 of JACGWO010000005.1, forward strand.
TGCCATATCGAGGGCTTGGTCAACCTTCGTAATCAATCGTACGTCCGGATACACGCCTAATACTCAACACAATCGTAGGAAATACCTTGTGTTTTCAGTCCTTATAATTGACTGATAGATGACTCATTTCTGGTTATAAATATATTCGTATCGACTCTAATAATCAATATTAAAGCCACTCTTCGATTATACGACTAGGACTCCATCTTATTCAAAATAAAATTGCACTAGTACTACATCTAGAACAATCGTTTGAGCCATGGACACAGCTTTGTACCTGTGCTCAACGACAAACTCCTTTAAATGAATTTAGACACTAATTCCCTTTTATATATGCCATATGGAGGCTTGTCAACCTTCGTAATCAATCGTACGTTCGGGTACAAGCCGAATACTCAGCCCTATCGAACGAAACACCGTGTGTTTTCAGTCCTTATCATTGACTGATAGATGACTCATTACTGGATATATATATATTCGTATCAACTCTAATAATCATTATTAAAGCCACTCCTCGGTTTCCGACTAGGACTCCATGTTATTCAACATAAAAATGCACTAGGACTACATCTTGAACACTCGTTTGAGCCATGGACTCAACTTTTTTATGTTGGCCATATCGAGGGCTTGGTCAACCTTCGTAATCAATCGTACGTCCGCATACATGCCTAAATACTCAATCATAATCATAGGAAACACCTTGTGTTTGCAGTCCTTGTCATTGAATGATAGATGACTCATTTATAAAATAATATTCCTATCGAGTCCAATTATAGTTATTAAAGCAACTCTTCGATTATACGACTAGGACACCATCTTATTCAACATAAAATGCACTAGACTCCACCTTGAACAATCGTTTGAGCCATGGACTCATCTTCTGTCGCTTTGCCCAACGACAAACTCCTTTAAACGAATTAGACACTAATTCCCTTTTATCTTTGCGATATCGAGGCTTGGTCAAACCTTCATAGTCAATCATACGTCCGGATACACGCCTAATACTTAACACAATCGTAGGAAGCACCTTGTGTTTTCTCCTTATAATTGACTGATAGATGACTCATTTCTGGTTATAAATATATTCGTATCGATCTAATAATCATATTAAAGCCACTCTTCGATTATACGACTAGGACTCCATCTTATTCAACATAAAATTTGCACTAGTACTACATCTAGACTCTCGTTTGAGCCAGACTCAATCTTATCTTCTGTACCTTTGCGCAACGACAAACTCCTTTAAACAAATATAGACACTAATTCCGTTTACCTTTGCCATATCAAGGCTTGGTATACCTTCGTAATCAATCATACATCCGATACATGCCTAATACTCAACACAATAATAGTAAACACCCTTGTGTTTTCAAGTCCTTATCATTGACTGATAGATGACTCATTTCTAGCTATAAATATATTCGTATCGACTCTAATAATCATATTAAAAGCCGACCCCCTCACCTTCGAAATTTGTCACGGGTCCGCCATACCGGCACGACTAGAACTCTATTCTTAATATGTCAAATAAAATTGCACTAGGTACTACATAAGAACACTCTGTGAGCCATGGACTCAGTTTGTATCTTTTGCCCTGAAGGACAAGCGGATCCGCCCGGGAGCAGCGAGCGGAAGCGAGAGAAACGCGAGAGAAATGTGCCCGTAAATTTAAATCAAAATTCAAAATACGCGAATCCCAAGGGGCTGTTACCCTTGGGTGCTACAAACGGGGCGTTCGATGTAGGATGTGTAAATATTAAAACATATATTTAAAACACAAATAGGGATAGATATACAAATGAAATCAATCAAAGCGTAATAAAACCGTTACCTTTGATGTTTAGCGTATGCCTCCCGGCTACTAGCGTTGTTTCCTTCTCCGGAATGCTCACGAAATCCAAACGTATGGATTCTCCAAAGGTGATCCACACCACACCGGAAGAAACACACGTTCTTCTTGCTAGAAAAGAACGGGTTTAGAAGGAATCGGTTTAAGGAGAAGAACACTATGAATCGTGTTCTCTAAACTTACTTTGTTCTTCTTCTTGATTCAAAATCAAGGTGAAGAACACAAGTGTAAGAGAGGGAGGGAGCACGAAATATTTGAGAGAGAGGAGAGGATTTTTGTCTTCTCTTTTTCTCTAGAAAAAGATGGAATAATGAATCACTTGATGCTAGGTGTTGTATATTCTAATATATATACATAATTAATGTGATTATTGGAATGTGTCTAGGTGTTCATCCAAGGATGTCTAGATTCATTCCAATCAATCACCATCAATTCTTTAATCAAGCCTACCAAAATTTGGTATGATCAAATCATACCAAAAGGGAAGAGCTTGACTTGGAGTTGATTTGTTCTCTTTCCCAAAAGAGACAAGTCAACATACCACCTAGCATGAAAACATGGCTGATTTTGCTTCTCCAAGGGAGCATGTCGCTATGTTTTCTTAATTAAGGGAGAAGAAGTCTAACTTCTTCCTATTCCAAATTAGGAATTATTTCTCCTCTTCGGGTATAATTTAACGGACCGGGTTTTATCGTAATCCAATTACGACGAACCCAATATTAAATCCAATTTAATGTCCACTTAAATTATTCCCGTTGATCTTTTAAATCCAATTAAAAGATCCAACGTTGCTCAACATCTCAACTTTCCATATTTAATCGAAAATCCAATTACCGATTAAATGAAAGCCCGTACAAATGTCGGCCCGTCCATCCAATGGACTTTCCCTTAAGTAATCCAATTACTTATTTTATCCTTCGAGATTGACTCCAAGTCGATCTCTCAACCTCCTCGGTGATTTGTGTGTGCCTTCCGGGACCCTTTTGAACCTTTTAGGTTCACCGTCAGCTAGACTTGGGCCCGTGTCCCACAAGGGCCCGTTACCATGGGTGGCCGTCTAGCAACGGTCCATGCACTAGAGACTAGGTGATTGGCCGTGAACATATTAGACCGCCGATTCCGTACGGGTACGATCCTTCCGTCTACCATCTCCCGACCTTAGTCTAGGGTAGGAATTGGGCGTCGGTTTTCCTATCCTTGAAACTAGGCATCTATGCTTAATACTCGAGACCACGTATGCTTCATTGCAGTCGACACAGGAAACCCATTCCCTGTTCACCAACCACTGTGGCCACAGCTTCAAACAGCATTGAACGTGTCTCCGAGTGCATAGGAGATACTTCTGTCACATACTGACAGGGACGGATCCTCTTTCTTGGAATTCCACCATCCCTCGCGTACACATTCTGACTGCACTGGACAAGGCTTATGATAAATCATCTTACAGAATGATTACCTCTCTCGCCAGATCCAAGATACAGCCGTCCTGTGCACGCGACTGCCATGATCCCTCAAGTCTGAGGATTACTCCCGTACTATCGAACCGGGGAAAAAAACCAATCATACCGACCCCAGATCGTACGACCAGTCGACCAAGAGATCGTGTAGGCGTCCCACGCCTGTCGCCGATGAAACACAATGGCACTCATACTAATGAACACGACTCTTGACGCAAGTTCTCAATAGGACTCTCGATGGCCCTGTCTCGAGGTCCTCGACTTGGAACGTTTCAGACCCAACTCTTAATCAGATTGGTTTCATGACCACCATCCGATGCGTGGCCCAACTGCACGAGTTGTTATCCATGGTCTGTGGGCTTTGTTGCGATATAAGTTAAACACCGTTTTACACAAGGCATGTAAGATGAGCGCAACAACAGAATCGGTACCATTGGTGACGAACACTCATCTTATTCATCACAAAATAATATTATATTCACTTCAAGTTATCGGATAGGTTACAAATCCCAAACCTATTGGCTTTCTGGTCACCTATTCCAACAATCTCCCACTTGACCTAAAGCCAATCACCCATTGACCTCGAACCTCTTATTCAAGATGGTGAGTATAGGCCAACTTGCGACATGGGCTTAGCAAGTGGATCTGCTCATGTTTTCTGCGGAGCTGACTTGGTCCAACCGAACGTCACTCCCTGCTATCCATCTCTCTAAGTAGATGGTAGCGTCTAAGAATATGCTTGGATCGTGATGAGATCTCGGTTCCTTTGCTAGCGGCTATCGCCCCGTTGTTATCATAAAGATTAATTACAGGCTTAGCAATGCTAGGTATTACATCCAACCCTTGGATGTAGCTCATCCAACCAAACCACTCCTTAGCAGCTTCCGCAAAGCCGCTATGTATTCAAACTCTGTGGGTGGAGTCCGCCGTGGTAGCCTGCTTGGAACCCTTCCAAGTAACCACACCGCCATTCATTAAGTCTGAATACAAAACCATACTGAGACTTGGCATCATCGTCAATCCGACTGGAAGCATAGCGTCGCTATAGCCTTCCAGTATCAACTCTCCACCGCCCGTAGTTTCAAAGAACATGTCCTTAGTCCTTTTTCAGGTACTTTTGGATAGTCTTGACTGCACTCCAGTGATATATCGGCTAGTTACGCTCAAAGCGAAAGCCACATCAGGTCTAGTCCAACATCCTTTTAAGCCTCCTCATCAGTCTTTAGGAGACTGCTTCTTGGATATCTTAATTCCATGCCTCATAGGAAAGGAATCCTCGTTTCTGAGTTCTCCATCTTGAATTCTTCAAGACTTTCTTCAATGTACCCGAGGACTGGTCGCCATTTCCTGAACATCCTGCTAGATTATCCCTGTAGATCTTGATTGCCAAGGATGTAGGATTGCCTCGCCCATATCCTTCATGGAGAATTGCGTTTGACAACCAAGCTTTAGTGGTACCCTAACATCTTAGCATCATTCCCAATGAGCAAGATGTTTCATCCACGTAAAGCACCCAGAAACGCAACTGAGCTCCCCACTGATCTTCTTGTATACACAAGGATCGGACTCATTTCTTGATGAAATCATATCCCCGTAATGACTTCATCAAAACGTATGAGCAGGGATTGTGATAGAAAGTTGGGAGTAATTCCATCCTGCTATGGCAAGCAGTTCCGAATGACTTGGCCATTGCTACGGCGGTAGGTTCCTCAAAATCGACGCCGGTCCCGCTGATCTACTGGTTTGAAGGTTGTACCTGTCGGCTTTACGTTGTATTAACCAGTCTCCCACCATCTCGGATTTCATGGCCCATCAAGCCACTTGTCCGAATCGATGTCCGACATCGCTCTCCGTACACGTCTTTGGATCATTATCCAACTGACTGGTCAGGGCCCAGAAATCCATACCTATCAGGTGCATGGATACTCTGGCCGACCTACGGAGGACTGAACAATATCAGTGGGAACTTCAGGCTCAGATGTCACTGCCGCCTCTGGGGTACCTCACTTGATTCCTCAAGGAGCACCTCATCGCGTCGACTATCGATGGAAATCCTTTGTTCCAAGAACACTGCGTTTCGCGAGACAAAAAAACCTTTTGCTCGGAGGGATCATAGAAATAATACCCCGCAGTTTCTTTTGGATAGCCGATGAACCTGCATAAACTAGACCTCGAGTCCTGTTTATCTCCCACTAATCTCTTGACATATTGCGGGGCAACCCCAGACTTTCAAGTATTTGTAGGAGGCAGGCTTGCCATGCCATATCTCATATGGCGTCTGGGATACCCTTTTAGATGGCGCCAAGTTCAAAACTTTGGCCGCCGTCTCAAGAGCGTATCCCCAGAAGGAAAGGGATAGTTCGGTAAAACTCATCATGGATCAGACCATGTCCAACAAGGTCCGATTCCTCCTTTCAATACACCAAACCGTTAAGCTGCGGTGTTCCAGGAGGGGTCCACTGAGAGAGAATCCCATTCTCTTTTAGATAATCAGTAAAACTCACCACTCAAATACTCTCACCTCGGTCCGACCGAAGGGCTTTTGATCTTTCGACCGGTATTTGGTTCTCTACTTCAAGTCTGTATTCCTTAAAACTTCCAAAGGCTTCAGACTTCTACCTCATCAGGTAAACATAACCATACCGTGAGTGATCATCGGTAAAGGTTATGAGTACGAGTACCCACCTCTAGCTTGAGTATTTAGTGGACCACAGAACATCTTGTATGGATCAAATCCAACAGACCACTGGCTAGCGTAACTTTGTCCAACCAAAGGGTTTTCTTGGTTCATCTTTCCTTTTAGACAGGATTCGCAGGTCGGTAGGTTGTCCAAATCGTCTATTTCTAGACTCTTTGAGTCCACCAACCTTCTTATCCTATCTTTAGAGATATGACCTAACCTCGCATGCCATATCTGTGCATTATTATGATCATCACGTTTTCTTTGTGTTCTGCAGTCATAATCCAATTAGACTGTTGAAGTATGTACAGACCGTTGACCAATGTTACCAAGCAAATGAGAAATACCATCTTTGATAATGAAAAAAACCGTTTTATTGATGGTAAATTCATATCCCTCCTTATCAAGGACCGGGATGGAAACAATGTTTTTTAATCATGCTAGGTACATTGAAACAGTCGTTCAGTACAATCCTAACATGAGTACTAATGGCTAAAATCTAGTGATCCTACGGCCCTCCGCAAGCAACGGCCTTGCCATCGCCTAGCCCTCAGGATCATCTCATCCTTGGTTTAGCCTTCTACTTCTTTTGCAGTGCCTGCAAATCATTGCAAAATGTGAGCACCACACCCGGTATCCAATACCCATGAAGCAGAATTAGTAATCATATTAACTTCAACCACAAACACACCTGGGTTGGACAGGAGTTTGTGGGCACTCCCTCTTCCAATGCCCTTTCCTTGGCAATGTATGCAGACATCATTTGCCTTGGACCGCTGAGAACCACGGGCCTTCCTTTTCCTTTGCTTGGTCCAACTGGAGCACAGGGACGCCCGGAGCGAGCAGGGGCCCACAACCGTCTTCCCTTTGCCCTTCTTCCTCTTCCAGCGTCCGGCCCTCTTGCCATTCGCCTTGGAGGTCGAAGCCTCTCCTATCAATACCGTCGGCGCCGACTTGTGGTCGTTGCCTCGTATTGGACCAGCATGTTGATCAACTCATTAATAGACTTCTCAAGTCCGTTCATGTTGTAGTTTACAACAAACGGGTCATAGGATGGAGGAAGCGACTGGAGGATCACGTCAATGTACGTGTCATTGTTAAGCCCAGCTTTAAGGTCCTCGAGTTTCTCCACTAGGAGAGCATCTTGACCCCATGACTCTGTACAGACGCTCCTTCAGCGAGCTTTGGTGCCAAAGAATGCTTTTGTGGCGGCATATCTAATATGCCTATCCGGAACCGCATAAACCTCGTTCATGCGGAGCATTTATGGCGGAGACGTTGTCCAGCCTCTCATACTGCTTCTGGATGTCGTTAGACATCGAAGCCAGTATGATACTGCGTACTTTCCGGTTGTCCTCATGCCATTTCTCGAACGTCAAACGTTCTTCAGGCATGGACCCCTCCGGTAAGCCGCTCGGTGGCGGCTCGTCCAAGATGTAGCCTTGGTTCTCGAACCGAGGACAATCCTCAGGTTTCTCAGCCAGTCCGAGTAGTTCGTTCCGTTGAATTTGTTAGTCTCAAGAATCATGGTTAACGGGTTCTTAGACATATCTACATTAATGAAAATGTAAAGCAGAAATTAGCAGAGATGATGGTAATATTATTGTTCAAGTTGAAGACTTGGTCTTTTAGTCTTTAACCCTCCCACTATTTATACGAAAGTCCGCCACTCTCAAGCGGAGTTTCGGGAAAACCATTTCCTAGTGGGCTTGGGATCCACAAGCGTAATCTCCATGCCCCGCTTTTACGATTCACATGAAGAAGACCTCGTGGGAGATATCCAATATCATTCTCATCCAATGAGATTCCCAAGATATTTTGCCTCACCTATTCGCATGGTTCCGAGGACTCCAAGCGAAACCATGTTACTCAGTGTTTATGCCCGACCCATCAACCAAATCATGCCTCAAACTGTCGCCCCCCACGACTCGTGAGACAGGGAAACAGCGAGCGCAGTCTTTTTTGTTCACAACAATAGTGCAGCTTTCCCCTAGTCCAAGTGTGCCACGACTCGTGAGACCACACTTGGGTAGTGGTAGCTTCCTCACCACATTGCTGTGGATGGAAGGCTCGGACAGACCAAAATACCATTTTGATCCAAGTCCGTTCTGGGCCCTAATATTTAATTTGGTCCAACCAAATGAGAGTTTGTGTGTAACCGAGACCTCATCACATTATTGTGTTTTTAGCATGCATAAATATCCAATATTTAAAGCGATAAATAAAAAACGCCGGCATGCATAAAACATAGCATACCCCTGTTAGGACGATCACAAGCCCAACCTATGCGACCCACTGAGCCTGCAGTGAGTCTATGGTCCGTCTAGGGTGGTCCTAAATTATTACAATAATAATAAACCCATTGTCATTCCAATGGGCCTTGAAGTGCTTCTTGTTTCATGCCTTGATGCTCCTCCTTGGGTCTCCGACTCCAATTGCTTGTTAAAATTAAAACCTCACCAATCCTATCTACTCTCATTACAACTGAAAGTAATACATTGGTAATAAGGAAAACAAGCCTTAACATCATGAGGCTGAAAATACGGGAGATGATAGTCCCAAAAACAAGAGGCACGCAGGCCCACCCAACAGAAAATAAATAAACATTCATTCATCCATACACAAGGTCTAGGGCTTTGTGATCATCCCATGTTGCCATCAACTCACATAACATAATTATTCCAAATAATCATGCATAAATAACCAATGGATATTCCAAATACCCAAGTGATGTCCAACATCACAAAAGCATAAACATATAAATAATATGCAAAATTCCAATTTTAAATTTAATGGACATTTTACAAAATGCATCCAATGCATGTATTAATCCCAAATTAATTAAGCAAAATTAATCCAAGGAATAATCCAATAATTCCAAAAATCAAAAATGCAAAATTAATATATTTTCAGAATATTGTGCAGAAAATACAGAAAATTGAATTTTCCGGAAAAAGTCGAAAAACGGCACAAAACGGCCCAGCCGTTGTGCTGCCGGCCGCCCGCGCGCGCACAGGGCAGCGCGCGCTGCGCGTAGGCAGGCAAGCCTGCGCGCCCTGCGCGCCGCCTGTGCGCAGCGTCCGCGCGCGCTGGCCGAAGCCCAGCGCGCGCAGGCGCCCGCCTGCGCGCGGCCACTGCCGGCAGCCGACCAATTTTTTTTTTTTTTTTGTTTTTTCAAAACTGTTTCAGCACAATAACATTAATATTATTCTGAAAATAAGCATGCAATTTAGATCCAACCTAACAAAATTAAGCATGCCAAAAGTCCATTAAATCCAAACAATTGAATCATCATATTATTCATATATTTATGTAATCTAACATGCCAATAAAAGCCATTTAAAAGCAAGTAGATCATACCAAACACATAGATCTATGCCCCTTACATCGAACCGGGCTCTGATACCACTTGAAGGACAAGCGGATCCGCCCGGCGAGCGCGAGCAGAAGAGAGAAAGCGAGAAATGTGCATAAATTTAAATCAAATTCAAAATACGCGAATCCCAAGGGGTGTACCCTTGGGTGCTCAACCGGGCGTTCGATGTAGGATGTGTAAATATTTAAAACATATATTTAAACACATAGGGCATAGATATACAAATGAAATCAATCAAAGCGTAATAAACCGTTACCTTTGATTGTTTAGCGTATGCTCCCGGCTACTAGCATTGTTCCTTCTCCGGAATGCTCACGAAATCCAAACGTATGGATTCTCCAAAGGTGATCCACACCACACCGGAAGAAACACACGTTCTTCTTGCTAGAAAAAGAACGGGTTTAGGAAGGAATCGGTTTAAGAGAAGAACACTATGAATTAGTGTTCTCTTAAAACTTACTTTGTTCTTCTTCTTGATTCAAAATCAAGTGAAGAACACAAGTGTAAGAGAGGAGGGAGCACGAAATTTTGAGAGAGAGGAGAGGATTTTGTCTTCTCTTTTTCCTAGAAAAAGATGAATAATGAATCACTTATGCTAGGTGTTGTATATTTCTAATATATATACATAATTAATGTGATTATTGGAATGTGTCTAGGTTCATCCAAGGATGTCTAGATTCATTCCAATCAATCACCATCAATTCTTTAATCAAGCCTACCAAAATTTATGGTATGATCAAATCATACCAAAAGGGAAGAGCTTGATTGGAGTTGATTTGTCTCTTTCCAAAGAGACAAGTCAACATACCACCTAGCATGAAACATGGCTGATTTTGCTTCCTCCAAGGAGCATGTCGGCTATGTTTAATTAAGGGAAGAAGTCCAACTTCTTCCTATTCCAAATTAGGAATTTTTCTTCTCTCGGGTATAATTTAACGGACCGGGTTTTATCGTAATCCAATTACGACGAACCCAATATTAAATCCAATTTAATGTCCACTTAAATTATTCCCGTTGATCTTTTAATCCAATTAAAAGATCCAACGTCTCAACATCTCAACTTTCCATATTTAATCGAAAATCCAATTTACCGATTAAATGAAAGCTCGATACAGTATCGGCCCGTCCATCCAATGGACTTTCCCTTAAGTAATCCAATTACTTATTTTATCCTTCGAGATTGACTCCAAGTCGATCTCTCAAACCTCCTCGGTGATTTGTGTGTGACCCTTTAGGTTCACCCTCAGCTAGACTTGGGCCCGTGTCCCACAAGGGCCCGTTACCATGGGTGGCCGTCTAGCAACGGTCCATGGCACTAGAGACTAGGTGAATTGGCGTGAACATTTAGGCGCTGATTCCGTACGGGTACGATCCTTCCGTCTACCGTCTCCCGGCCTTAGTCTAGGGTATGGAATTGGGCGTCGGTTCCCATCCTTGACTAGGCATCTATGCTTAATACTCGAGACCACGTATGCTTCATTGCGTCGACACAGGAAACCATTCCCTGTTCGACCAACCACTGTGGCCACAGCTTCAAACAGCATGAACGTGTCTCCGAGTACATAGGAGATACCTCTGTCACATACTGACAGGGGACGGATCCTCTTCTAGGAAATCCACCGTCCTCACTACACATTCTGACTGCACTGGACAAGGCTTATGATAATCATCTTACAGAATGATTACCTCTCGCCAGATCCAAGATACAGCCGTCATGTGCACGCGACTGCCATGATCCCTCAAGTCTGAGGATTACTCCCGTACTATTGGAACCGGGGAAAACCAATCATACCGACCAAGCCTCTAAGGCTTCCATATGATGATCCCCGCGAGTCAGTCCAGTCGGCTCGACCCCAGTCGACTAACCCCATCAAGATCGTGTAGGCGTCCCACGCCTGTCGCCGATGAAACACGGCACTCATCTAATGAACACGACTCTTGACGCATGTCTCAATAGGACTCTCGATGCCCTGTCTCGAGGTCCTCGACTTGGAACGTTTCAGACCCAACTCTTAATCAGTTGGTTTCATGACCACCATCCAACGCGTGGCACAACTGCACGAGTTGTTATCCATGGTCTGTGGGCTTTGTTGCGATATAAGTTAAACACCATTTTAACAAATGTAAGATGAGCGCAACAAAGAACGAACCGTTGGTGACGAACACTCATCTTATTCATCACATAATAATATTATATTCACATCAAGTTGTCGGATAGGTTACAAATTGCCAAACCTATTGGCTTTCTGGTCACCTATTCTAACATTCAGTGCTTATCATTGATTGATAGATGACTCATTTCGGGCTATAAATATATTCGTATCGACTCTAATACTCAATATTAAAGCCACTCTTCGATTATACAACTAGGACTCCATCTTATTCAACAAAAAATTGCACTAGTACTACATCTAGAACACTTGTTTGAGCCATGGACTCAGCTTTGTACCTGTGCGCAACGACAAACTCCTTTAAACGAATTTAGACACTAATTCCCTTTTATCTTTGCCATATCGAGGGCTTGGTCAACCTTCATAATCAATCGTATGTTCGGATACAAGCCTAATACTCATCCCAATCTTAGGAAACACCTTGTGTTTTCAGTCCTTATCATTGACTGATAGATGACTCATTACTAGATATAAATATATTCGTATCGACTCTAATAATCAATATTAAACCCACTCTTCGATTATAAGACTAGGACTCCATCTTATTTAACATAAAAATGCACTAGGACTACACCTTGAACACTCGTTTGAGCTATGGACTCAGCTTGTGTACCTTTGCCCAACGACAAACTTCTTTAAACGAATTTAGACACTAATTCCCTTTTATCTTTGCCATATCGAGGGCTTGGTCAACCTTTGTAATCAATCGTACGTCCAGATACACGCCTAATACTCAACACAATCGTCGGAAACACTTTGTGTTTTTCAGTCTTTATAATTGACTGATAGATGACTCATTTCTGGATACAAATATATTCGTATCGACTCTAATAATCAACATTAAAGTCACTATTCGATTATACGACTAGGACTCCATCTTATTCAACATAAAATTGCACTTGTACTACATCTAGAACTCTCGTTTGAGCCATGGACTCAACTTTGTACCTTTGCGCAACGACAAACTCCTTTAAACTAATTTAGACACTAATTCCCTTTTACCTTTGCCATATCGAGGGCTTGGTATATCTTCGTAATCAATCGTACGTCCGGATACATGCCAAATCCTCAACACAATCACAGGAAACACCTTGTGTTTTCAGTCCTTATCATTGATTGATAGATGACTCATTTCTGGCTATAAATATATTCGTATCGACTCTAATACTCAATATTAAAGCCACTCTTCGATTATACGACTAGGACTGCATCTTATTCAACAAAAACATGCACTAGTACTACATCTAGAACACTCGTTTGAGCCATGGACTCAGCTTTGTCCCTATGCGCAACGACAAACTCCTTTAAACGAATTTAACACTAATTCCCTTTTATTTTTGCCATATCGAGGGCTTGGTCAACCTTCATGATCAATCGTATGGTCGGATACAAGCCATATACTCAACCCAATCGTAGGAAACACCTTGTGTTCTCAATCCTTATTATTGACTGATAGATGACTCATTACTGGCTATAAATATATTCGTATCGACTATAATAATCAATATTAAACCCACTCTTCGATTATAAGACTAGGACTCCATCTTATTCAACATAAAAATGCACTAGGACTACACCTTGAACACTCGTTTGAGCTATGGACTCAGCTTTCGTACCTTTGCCCAATGACAAACTTCGTTAAATGAATTTAGCCACTAATTCCCTTTTATCTTTGCCATATCGAGGGCTTGGTCAACCTTCGTAATCAATCGTATGTCCGGATACACGCCTAATACTCAACACAATCGTAGGAAACACCTTGTGTTTTCAGACCTTATAATTGACTGATAGATGACTTATTTCTGGTTATAAATATATTCGTATCGACTCTGATAATCAGTATTAAAGCCACTATTCGATTATACGACTAGTACTCCATCTTATTCAACATAAAATTGCACTAGTACTACATCTAGAACTCTCGTTTGACCATGGACTCAACTTTGTACCATTGCGCAACGACAAACTCCTTTAAAACGAATCTAGACACTAATTCCCTTTTACCTTTGCAATATCGAGGGCTTGGTATACCTTCGTAATCAATCGTACGTCCGGATACATGCCTAATACTCAACACAATCGTAGGAAACACCTTGTGTTTTCAGTCCTTATCATTGACTGATAGATGACTCATTATTGGCTATAAATATATTCGTATCGACTCTAATAATCAATGTTAAACCCACTCTTTGATTAAAAGACTAGGACTCCATCTTATTCAACATAAAAATGCACTAGGACTACATCTTGAACACTCGTTTAAGCTATGGACTCAGCTTTTGTACCTTTGCCCAACGACAAACTTCTTCAAACGAATTTAGACACGAATTCCCTTTTACCTTTGCCATATCGAGGGCTTGCTCAACCTTCGTATTCAATCGTACGTTCGGGTACAAGCCCAATACTCAACCAAATCGAAGCAAACACCTTGTGTTTTCAGTCCTTATCATTGATTGATAGATGACTCATTACTGGCTATATATATATTTGTATCGACAATAATAATCAATATTAAAGCCACTCTTCGATTATACGACTAGGACTCCATGTTATTCAACATAAAAATGCACTAGGACTACATCTTTAACACTTGTTTGAGCCATGGACTCAGCTTTTGTACCTTTGCCCAACGACAAACTCCTTTAAACGAATTTAGACACTAATTCTTTTTTATCTTTGCCATATCGAGGGCTTTGTCAACCTTCTTAATCAATCGTACGTCCGAATACATGCCTAATACTCAACACAATCATAGGAAACACGTTGTGTTTGCAGTCCTTATCATTCACTGATAGATAACTCATTTCTGGCTATAAATATATCCGTATCGACTCCAATAATCAATATTAAAGCCACTCTTCGATTATACGAATAGGACTCCTTCTTATTCAACATAAAAATGCACTAAGACTACACCTTAAACACTCGTTTGAGCCAAGGACTCAGCTTTTGTGCCATTGCCCAACGACAAAGTTTTTTAAACGAATTTAGACACTAATTCCCTTTTATGTTTGCCATATCGAGGGCTTGGTCAACCTTCATATTCAATCGTACGTCCGGATACACACCTAATACTCAACACAATCGTAGGAAACACCTTGTGTTTTCAGTCCTTATAATTGACTGATAGATGACTCATTTCTGGTTATAAATATATTCGTATCGACTCTAATAATCAACATTAAAGCCACTATTCGATTATACGACAAGGACTCCATCTTATTCAACATAAAATTGCACTTGTACTACATCTAGAACTCTCGTTTGAGCCATGGACTCTACTTTGTACCTTTGCGCAACGACAAACTCCTTTAAACAAATCTAGACACTAATTCCCTTTTACCTTTGCCATATCGAGGGGTTGGTATACCTTCGTAATCAATCGTACGTCCGGATACATGCCTAATACTCAACACAATCACAGTAAACACCTTGTATTTTCAGTCCTTATCATTGATTGATAGATGACTCATTTCTGGCTATAAATATATTCGTATCGACTCTAATACTCAATATTAAAGCCACTCTTCGATTATACAACTAGGACTCCATCTTATTCAACAAAAACTTGCACTAGTACTACATCTAGAACTCTCATTTGAGCCATGGACTCAACTTTGTACCTTTGCGCAACGACAAACTCCTTTAAATGAATCTAGACACTAATTCCCTTTTACCTTTGCCATATCGAGGGCTTGGTATACCTTCGTAATCAATCGTACATTCGGATTACATGCCTAATACTTAACACAATCACAGGAAACACCTTGTATTTTCAGTCCTTATCATTGATTGATAGATGACTCATTTCTCGCTATAAATATATTCGTATCGACTCCAATACTCAATATTAAAACAACTCTTCGATTATACGACTAGGACTCCATCTTATTCAAGAAAAACTTGCACTAGTACTACATCTAGAACTCTCGTTTGAGCCATGGACTCAACTTTGTTCCATTGCGCAACGACAAACTCCTTTATAAGAATCTAGACACTAATTCCGTTTTACCTTTGCCATATCGAGGGCTTGGTATACCTTCTTAATCAATCGTACGTCCGGATACATGCCTAATACTCAACACAATCATAGGAAACACCTTGGGTTTTCAGTCCTTATCATTGATTGATAGATGACTCATTTCTGGCTAAAAATATATTCGTATCGACTCTAATACTCAATATCAAAGCCACTCTTCGATTATACGACTAGGACTCCATCTTATTCAACATAAAAATGCACTAGGACTACATCTTGAACACTCGTTTAAGCTATGGACTCAGCTTTTGTACCTTTGCCCAACGACAAACTTCTTTTAATGAATTTAGACACTAATTCCCTTTTACCTTTGCCATATCGAGGGCTTGGTCAACCTTCGTATTCAATCGTACGTTCGGGTACAAGCCCAATACTCAACCCAATCGTAGCAAACACCTTGTGTTTTCAGTCCTTATCATTGATTGATAGATGACTCATTACTGGCTATATATATATTCGTATCGACAATAATAATCAATATTAAAGCCACTCTTCGGTTATACGACTAGGACTCCATGTTATTCAACATAAAAATGCACTAGGTCTACATCTTTAAAACTCGTTTGAGCCATGGACTCAGCTTTTGTACCTTTGCCCAACGACAAACTCCTTTAAACGAATTTAGACACTAATTCTTTTTTTATCTTTGCCATATCGAGGGCTTGGTCAACCTTCTTAATCAATCGTACGTCCGAATACACACCTAATACTCAACACAATCGTAGGAAACACCTTGTGTTTTCAGACCTTATAATTAACTGATAGATGACTCATTTCTGGTTATAAATATATTCGTATCGACTCTAATAATCAACATTAAAAGCCACTATTCGATTATACGACTAAGACTCCATTTTATTCAACATAAAATTGCACTTGTACTACATCTAGAACTCTCGTTTGAGCCATGGACTCAACTTTGTACCTTTGCGCAATGACAAACTCCTTTAAACGAATCTAGACACTAATTCCCTTTTACCTTTGCTATATCGAGGGCTTGGTAAACCTTCGTATCAATCGTACGTCCGGATACATGACTAACACTAAACACAATCATAGGAAACACCTTGTGTTTTCAGTCCTTATCATTGACTGATAGATGACTTATTATTGGCTATAAATATATTAGTATCGACTCTAATAATCAATATTAAAGCCACTCTTCGATTAAAAGACTAGGACTCCATCTTATTCAACATAAAAATGAACTAGGACTACATCTTGAACACTCGTTTAAGCTATGGACTCAGCTTTTGTACATTTGCCCAACGACAAACTTCTTTAAACGAATTTAGACACGAATTCCCTTTTACCTTTGCCATATCGAGGGCTTGCTCAACCTTCGTATTCAATCGTACGTTTGGGTACAAGCCCAATACTCAACCAAATCGTAGCAAACACCTTGTGTTTTCAGTCCTTATCATTGATTGATAGATGACTCATTACTGGCTATATATATATTCGTATTGACAATAATAATCAATATTAAAGCCACTCTTCGATTATACGACTAGGACTCCATGTTATTCAACATAAAAATGCACTAGGACTACATCTTTAACACTCGTTTGAGCCATGGACTCAGCTTTTGTACCTTTGCCCAACGACAAACTCCTTTAAACGAATTTAGACAGTAATTCTTTTTTATCTTTGCCATATCGAGGGCTTGGTCAACCTTCTTAATCAATCGTACGTCCGAATACACACCTAATACTCAACACAATCGTAGGAAACACCTTGTGTTTTCAGACCTTATAATTAACTGATAGATGACTCATTTCTGGTTATAAATATATTCGTATCGACTCTAATAATCAACATTAAAGCCACTATTCGATTATACGACTAGGACTCCATCTTATTCAACATAAAATTGCACTTGTACTACATCTAGAACTCTCGTTTGAGCCATGGACTCATCTTTGTACCTTTGCGCAACGACAAACTCCTTTAAACGAATCTAGACACTAATTCCCTTTTACCTTTGCCATATCGAGGGCTTGGTATACCTTCGTAATCAATCGTACATCCGGATACATGCCTAATACTCAACACAATCACAGGAAACACCTTGTATTTTCAGTCCTTATCATTGATTGAGAGATGACTCATTTCTAGCTATAAATATATTCGTATCGACTCTAATACTCAATATTAAAGCCACTCTTCGATTATACGACTAGGACTCCATCTTATTCAATAAAAACTTGCACTAGTACTACATCTAGAACACTCGTTTGAGCCATGGACTCAACTTTGTACCTGTGCGCAACGACAAACTGCTTTAAATGAATTTAGACACTAATTCCCTTTTATTTTGCCATATCGAGGGCTTGGTCAACCTTCATAATCAATCGTATGTTTGGATACAAGCCAAATATTCAACCCCTATCGTAGGAAACACCTTGTGTTTTCAGTCGTTATCATTGACTGATAGATGACTCATTACTGGCTATAAATATATTCGTATCGACTCTAATAATCAATATTAAACCCACTCTTCGATTATAAGACTAGGACTCCATCTTATTCAACATAAAAATGCACTAGGACTACACCTTGAACACTCGTTTGAGCTATGGACTCAGCTTTCATACCTTTGCCCAACGACAAACTTCGTTAAATGAATTTAGACACTAATTACCTTTTATCTTTGCCATGTCGAGGGCTTGGTCAACCTTCGTACTCAATTGTACGTCCGGATACACGCCTAATACTCAACACAATAGTAGGAAACACCTTGTGTTTTCAGACCTTATAATTGACTGATAGATGACTCATTTCTGGTTATAAATATATTCGTATCGACTCTAATAATCAGTATTAAAGCCACTATTCGATTATACGACTAGTACTCCATCTTATTCAACATAAAATTGCACTAGTACTACATCTAGAACTCTCGTTTGAGCCATGGACTCAACTTTGTACCATTGCGCAACAACAAACTCCTTTATAAGAATCTAGACACTAATTCCCTTTTACCTTTGCCATATCGAGGGCTTGGTATACCTTCGTAATCAATCGTACGTCCGGATACATGCCTAATACTCAACATAATCATAGGAAACACCTTGTGTTTTCAGTCCTTATCATTGATTGATAGATGACTCATTTCTGGCTAAAAATATATTTGTATTGACTCTAATACTCAATATTAAAGCCACTCTTCGATTATACGACTAGGACTCCATCTTATTCAAGAAAAAATTGCACTAGTACTACATCTAGAACACTCGTTTGAGCCATGGACTCATCTTTGTACCTGTGCGCAACGACAAACTCCTTTAAACGAATTTAGACACTAATTCCCTTTTATCTTTGCCATATCGAGGGCTTGGTCAACCTTCATAATCAATAGTATGTTCGGATACAAGCCTAATACTCAACCCAATCGTAGGAAACACCTTGTGTTTTCAGTCCTTATTATTGACTGATAGATGACTCATTACTGGCTATAAATATATGCGTATCGACTCTAATAATGCACTAGGGCTACATCTTGAACACTCGTTTAAGCTATGGACTCAGCTTTTGTACCTTTGCCCAACGACAAACTTCTTTTAACGAATTTAGACAATAAGTCCCCTTTACCTTTGCCATATCGAGGGCTTGGTCAACCTTCGTATTGAATCGTACGTACGGGTACAAGCCCAATACTCAACCCAATGGTAGCAAACACCTTGTGTTTTCAGACCTTATCATTGATTGATAGATAACTCATTACTGGCTATATATATATATTCGTATCGACAATAATAATCAATATTAAAGCCACTCTTCGATTATACGACTGGGACTCCATGTTTATTCAACATAAGAATGCACTATGACTACATCTTTAACACTCGTTTGAGCCATGGACTCAGCTTTTGTACCTTTGCCCAACAACAAACTCCTTTAAACGAATCTAGACACTAATTCCCTTTTACCTTGGCCATATCGAGGGCTTGGTCAACCTTCTTAATCAATCGTGCATTCGAATACATGCCTAATACTCAACACAATCATAGGAAACACGTTGTGTTTGCAGTCCTTATCATTCACTGATAGATGACTCATTTCTGGCTATAAATATATCCGTATCGACTCCAATAATCAGTATTAAAGTCACTCTTCGATTATACGAATAGGACTCCATCTTATTCAACATAAAAATGCACTAGGACTCCACCTTGAACACTCGTTTGAGCCAAGGACTCAGCTTTTGTACCATTGCCCAACGACAAACTTCTTTAAACGAATTTAGACACTAATTCCCTTTTATCTTTGCCATATCGAGGGCTTGGTCAACCTTCGTAATCAATCGTACGTCCGGATACACGCCTAATACTCAACACAATCGTAGGAAACACCTTGTGTTTTCAGTCCTTATCATTGACTGATAGATGACTTATTATTGGCTATAAATATATTAGTATCGACTCTAATAATCAATATTAAACCCACTCTTCGATTAAAAGACTAGGACTCCATCTTATTCAACATAAAACTGCACTAGTACTACATCTAGAACTCTCGTTTCAGCCATGGACTCAACTTTGTACTATTGCGCAACGACAAACTCCTTTAAACGAATCTAGACACTAATTCCCTTTTACCTTTGCCATATCGAGGGCTTGGTATACCTTCGTAATCAATCGTACGTCCGGATACATGCCTAATACTCAACATAATCATAGGAAACACCTTGTGTTTTCAGTCCTTATCATTGATTGATAGATGACTCATTTCTAGCTATAAATATATTCGTATCGACTCTAATACTCAATATTAAAGCCACTCTTCGATTATACGACTAGGACTCCATCTTATTCAACAAAAAATTGCACTAGTACTACATCTAGAACACTTGTTTGAGCCATGGACTCAGCTTTGTACCTGTGCGCAACGACAAACTCTTTTAAACGAATTGAGACACTAATTCCCTTTTATCTTTGCCATATCGAGGGCTTGGCAACCTTTATAATCAATCGTATGTTCGGATATAAGCCTAATACTCAACCCAATCGTAGGAAATACTTTGTGTTTTCAGTCCTTATCATTTACTGATAGATGACTCATTACTGGCTATAAACATATTCGTATCGACTCTAATAATCAATATTAAACCCACTCTTCGATTATAAGACAAGGACTCCATCTTATTCAACATAAAAATGCACTGGGACTACACCTTGAACACTCGTTTGAGCTATGGACTCAGCTTGTGTACCTTTGCCTAACGACAAACTTCTTTAAATGAATTTAGACACTAATTCCCTTTTATCATTGCCATATCGAGGGCTTGGTCGACCTTCGTAATCAATCGTACGTCCGGATACACGCCTAATACTCAACACAATCGTAGGAAACACTTTGTGTTTTCAGTCCTTATAATTGACTGATAGATGACTCATTTCTGGATACAAATATATTCGTATCGACTCTAATAATCAACATTAAAGCCACTATTCGATTATATGATTAGGACTCCATCTTATTCAACATAAAATTGCACTAGTACTACATCTAGAACTCTCGTTTGAGCCATGGACTCAACTTTGTACCTTTGCGCAACGACAAACTCCTTTAAACGAATTTAGACACTAATTCCCTTTTACCTTTGCCATATCGAGGGCTTGGTATACCTTCGTAATCAATCGTACGTCCGGATACATGCCTAATACTCAACACAATCATAGGAAACACCTTGTGTTTTCAGTCCTTATCATTGATTGATAGATGACTCATTTCTGGCTATAAATATATTCGTATCGACTCTAATACTCAATATTAAAGCCACTCTTCGATTATACGACTAGGACTCCATCTTATTCAACAAAAAGTTGCACTAGTACTACATCTAGAACACTCGTTTGAGCCATGGACTCAGCTTTGTACCTGTGCACAACGACAAACTCCTTTAAACGAATTTAGACACTAATTCCCTTTTATTTTTGCCATATCGAGGGCTTTGTCAACCTTCATAATCAATCGTATGTTCGGATACAAGCCAAATACTCAACCCAATCGTAGGAAACACCTTGTGTTTTCAGTCCTTATCATTGACTGATAGATAACTCATTACTAGCTATAAATATATTCGTATCGACTCTAATAATCAATATTAAGCCCACTCTTCGATTATAAGACTAGGACTCCATCTTATTCAACATAAAAATGCACTAGGACTACACCTTGAACACTCGGTTGAGCTATGGACTCAGCTTTCGTACCTTTGCCCAACGACAAACTTCGTTAAAAGAATTTAGACACTAATTCCCTTTTATCTTTGCCATATCGAGGGCTTGGTCAACCTTCGTAATCAATCGTACTTCCGGATACACGCCTAATACTCAACACAATCGTAGGAAACACCTTGCGTTTTCAGACCTTATAATTGACTGATAGATGACTTATTTTTGATTATAAATATATTCGTATCGACTCTAATAATCAGTATTAAAGCCACTATTCGATTATACGACTAGTACTCCATCTTATTCAACATAAAATTGCACTAGTACTACATCTAGTACTCTCGTTTGAGCCATGGACTCAACTTTGTACCATTGCGCAACGACAAACTCCTTTAAACCAATCTAGACACTAATTCCCTTTTACCTTTGCCATATCGAGGGCTTGGAAACCTTCATAATCAATCGTATGTTCGGATACAAGCCTAATACTCAACCCAATCGTAGGAAACACCTTGTGTTTTCAGTCCTTATCATTGACTGATAGATGACTTATTACTGGCTATAAATATATTCGAATCGACTCTAATAATCAATATTAAACCCACTCTTCGATTAAAAGACTAGGAGTCCATCTTATTCAATATAAAAATGCACTAGGACTACATCTTGAACACTCGTTTAAGCTATGGACTCAGCTTTTGTACCTTTGCCCAACGACAAACTTCTTTAAACGAATTTAGACACTAATTCCCTTTTACCTTTGCCATATCGAGAGCTTGGTCAACCTTCGTATTCAATCGTACATTTGGGTACAAGCCCAATACTCAACCCAATCATGGCAAACACCTTGTGTTTTCAGTCCTTATCATTGATTGATGGATGACTCATTACTGGCTATATATATATTCGTATCGACAATAATAATCAATATTAAAGCCACTCTTCGATTATACGACTGGGACTCCATGTTATTCAACATAAGAATGCACTAGGACTATATCTTTAACACTCGTTTGAGCCATGGACTCAGCTTTTGTAACTTTGCCCAACGATAAACTTCTTTAAACGAATTTAGGCACTAATTCCCTTTTATCTTTGCCATATCAAGGGCTTCGTCAACCTTCTTAATCAATCGTACGTCCGGATACACGCCTAATACTCAACACAATCGTAGAAACACCTTGTGTTTTCAGACCTTATAATTGACTGATAGATGACTCATTTCTGGTTATAAATATATTCGTATCGAGTCTAATAATCAGTATTAAAGCCACTATTCGATTATACAACTAGGACTCCATCTTATTCAACATAAAATTGCACTTGTACTACATCTAGAACTCTCGTTTGAGCCATGGACTCAACTTTGTACCTTTGCGCAACGACAAACTCCTTTAAACGAATCTAGACACTTATTCCCTTTTACCTTTGCCATATCGAGGGCTTGGTATACCTTCGTAATCAATCGTACGTCCGGATACATGCCTAATACTCAACACAATCATAGGAAACACCTTGTGTTTTCAGTCTTTATCATTGATTGATAGATGACTCATTTCTGGCTATAAATATATTCGTATCGACTCTAATACTCAATATTAAAGCCATTCTTCGATTATACGACTAGGACTCCATCTTATTCAACAAAAAATTGCACTAGTACTACATCTAGAACACTCGTTTGAGCCATGGACTCAGCTTTGTACCTGTGCGCAACGACAAACTCCTTTAAATGAATTTAGACACTAATTCCCTTTTATCTTTGCCATATCGAGGGCTTGGTCAACCTTCATAATCAATCGTATGTTCGGATACAAGCCTAATACTCAACCCAATCGTAGGAAACACCTTGTGTTTTCAGTCCTTATTATTGACTGATAGATGACTTATTACTGGCTATAAATATATTCCAATCGACTCTAATAATCAATATTAAACCCACTCTTCGATTAAAAGAGTAGGACTCCATCTTATTCAACATAAAAATGCACTCGGACTACATCTTGAACACTCGTTTAAGCTATGGACTCAACTTTTGTACCTTTGCCCAACGACAAACTTCTTTTAACGAATTTAGACACTAATTCCCTTTTACCTTTGCCATATCGAGGGCTTGGTCAACCTTCGTATTCAATCGTACGTTCGGGTACAAGCCCAATACTCAACCCAATCGTAGCAAACACCTTGTGTTTTCAGTCCTTATGATTGATTGACAGATGAGTCATTACTGGCTATATATATATTCGTATCGACAATAATAATCAATATTAAAGCCACTCCTCGATTATAAGACTAGGACTCCATGTTATTCAACATAAAAATGCACTAGGACTACATCTTTAACACTCGTTTGAGCCATGGACTCAGCTTTTGTACCATTGCCCAACGACAAACTTCTTTTAATGAATTTAGACACTAATTCCCTTTTATCTTTGCCATGTCGAGGGCTTTGTCAACCTTCCTAATTAATCGTACGTCCGGATACATGCCTAATACTCAACACAATCGTAGAAACACCTTGTGTTTTCAAACCTTATAATTGACTGATAGATGACTCATTTCTGTTATAAATATATTCGTATCGACTCTAATAATCAGTATTAAAGCCACTATTTGATTATACGACTAGGACTCCATCTTATTCAACATAAAAT
The DNA here is from genome assembly GCA_034509735.1 of Sesamum alatum. Classification (NCBI taxonomy): domain Eukaryota; kingdom Viridiplantae; phylum Streptophyta; class Magnoliopsida; order Lamiales; family Pedaliaceae; genus Sesamum; species Sesamum alatum. The sequence continues at coordinate 21,507,851 of JACGWO010000005.1, forward strand.
TGCACTTGTACTACATCTAGAACTCTCGTTTGAGCCATGGACTGAACTTTGTACCTTTGCTCAACGACAAACTCCTTTAAATGAATCTAGACACTAATTCCCTTTTATCTTTGCTATATCGAGGGCTTGGTCAATCTTCATAATCAATCGTACGTCCGGATACACGCCTAATACTCAACACGATCGTACGAAACACCTTGTGTTTTCAGACCTTATATCTGACTGATAGATGACTCATTTCTGGTTATAAATATATTCGTATCGACTCTAATAATTAGTATTAAAGCCACTATTCGATTATACGACTAGTACTCCATCTTATTCAACATAAAATTGCACTTGTACTACATCTAGAATTCTCGTTTGAGCCATGGACTCAACTTTGTACCATTGCGCAAAGCCAAACGCTTTTAAACGAATCTAGACACTAATTCCCTTTTACCTTTGCCATATCGAGGGCTTGGTATACCTTCGTAATCAATCGTACGTCCGGATACATGCCTAATACTCAACACAATCATAGGAAACACCTTGTATTTTCAGTCCTTATCATTGCTTGATAGATGACTCATTTCTGGCTATAAATATATTCGTATCGACTCTAATACTCAATATTAAAGCCACTCTTCGATTATACGACTAGGACTCCATCTTATTCAACAAAAAATTGCACTAGCACTGCATCTAGAACACTTGTTTGAGCCATGGACTCAGCTTTGTACCTGTGCACAACGACAAACTCCTTTAAACGAATTTAGACACTAATTCCCTTTTATCTTTGCCATATCGAGGGCTTGGTCAATCTTCATAATCAATCGTATGTTCGGATACAAGCCTAATACTCAACCCAATCGTAGGAAAACATCTTGTGTTTTCAATCCTTATCATTGACTGATAGATGACTCATTACTGGCTATAAATATATTCGTACCGACTCATTACTTGACTGTGTGCACGCGCGCCTGGCCGGCAGCGCGCAGCGCGGCCTGGCATTCCGGCAGGCCGTTGCGCGCGCAGGCTCCCTTGCCTTGTGCGCGCGCTGGCCTGCTGGCTGCCGGCCGTGCCGTGCGCAGTGCGCGCTCAGACGTGCACTGGGCACGCCTACGGGGCGCGCTCGCGCGTGCGCAGACTCCTCCGTCTGTGTGCGCGCGCGCCTGGCCGCGCTGGCCAGAGCCCGTCCGCGCGCGGACACTCAGGCGCGCAGCCTTGCGCTGTCGCGGCTGGCCGGCTGCGTCGTTTCTCGTTTTTCGTTTAATTTTCCACCCCGTTTCCCAAGAAAAACAAAAAAAATACCAACATTCAGAGATTCACACGATTTAAAAGTAATAAAACCGACATGCTTAAAATCAAGAAAAATCAAGATTTAGTATAAAAACATGCCAATATCACGTTTCGTGCTTAGAACTCACATTAACCCTAGGCCTATACACCGAACCGGGCTCTGATACCACTGAAAAAAATTGGTGGATCATCCCGGGAATTGCGCGAATGCGGAAGCGCGATAAAAAATAAACATACGAAAAAAATAAAGCATGCTTTTAATTTAAAAGAACACGCTCAAGGGGTGTACCCTTGCGGTTCCTGGGCGTTCGGTGTATCTCATGATTATAAGCATGTAAAGAAATCATGGAGGCCATAGAGTTGAAAAAATTAAAGAGGGACGAAAAATAAAACGAGACCCACCCGTTGTCGTTTTCGTCTTCAACGACTACACGCGTTGTTCCCTGTTTTGCACCGAGATCTCGTTCTTGAGACCCTCCAAATCGTGACACACGATCCACCCACGTATCTTGCACGTCGTGCTAGCAATGAACAAGTATTTTTGGAGAGGATAGATCAATCACACGTTATGAATTAACGGGACTAATCTTCCTTACTTCTAATGTTCCAAGAACAAAAGAACAAGAAACAATTTTCTTGTAGAGAGAGAGGGGGCGGACGAGAGGTGAGGAGGGGAGAGACGAGTGTGTGTTGTGTGTGTGATTTCAAGAATCATCATCCTTCAAAAGGTTGGAAGCTAGAGGTATTTATAGAGGAGGAGTTTAATCCTCTTAAAACTCCTACTCTAAGAACTCTAATTTGACTAGGATTTTGACCTAGTCAAAGTCCTAGTCAAACTAGTGTTTGACCTAGTCAAACAAATCCTAGCCTTCCATCTCCCCTTTCCATCTCAACCGTTGATCTTAATTTAATGGAATATTTAAATCCCATTAAATATTCCAAAAGGCTAAAAGAATAAATATAATATAATAAATAAATATTAATATTTATTCTAAGCCCATTAAATCAACCCTTTAATAAATTCTATTTATTAATTTAATTCCCTTTATCAAATAGAAGGAATTAATTTCTCCAAGAAAATATAGGACCCGATTAAATCTAATTTAATCATTCCTTTGCTCCAATATTTAATTCCAAATTAAATACTAAGTGTGTGTGGATAGTGTGTGACTCTTTAGGTTCACCATTCAGCTAGACTTGGTCGGATTCCTAGAATCTGTTCGTTACCATGGGTGGCCATCTAGCAACGGTCCATGACACTAGAGACTAGGTGAAATAATTGGGGATGAACATTTAGGTTCTAACAGTACACTTGTCCTTTTGTCTTCGGTCTCATCACTTAGAGTCTAGGGCACGGAAAAAGCAGGTACCCATTTTGGACCTAAGTGTCGGTCTGTCCTTACTAAACGCCGCAAGGGAAACCTTTCCCTTCTGTTCAGTTACTGTGGCCACAGATTTCAGGGACAAGACACAGAGCATACATGAGACTCAACTGTCAATACCTTTTGACAGGAGACAGATCCTTTCTTGGAAACTACTGTCACTCTGTATACCCGAGCTGCACTAGACATGGCTTATGACTACTCAAGAGTATTTTGGCAATCTCTCACCATATCTAAGATACAGACCTGATGCACAGGTAAACTCAACAGTTCCTCAAGTCAAAGGACTTGGCCTGTACCATTGGAACCGGGAATACACGTCATACCTTGCTGACCATACTCAAGGTCCTCCGTAAGACGGTTCCGGCGAGTCACCTCAGTCAGCTGCTTCCTTGCATGCTGACCCACTAACACTGCTTAGACGACCTTCGTCACCCGTCGATGAAATACGACAGCAGATGCTTAGTGCAAGTCTCAAAGGGAATCCCGGTACCCATTTTCGGAATTCCTTGACTTGGAGATTTTTGGACTGATTCGGTAAGACTGATTTCATGGACCTACCTCCAAGCGTAGTCCCAGTCCCCGAAATCGTTTCTCAGTCCGTGGGCTTTGTTTGCGTAGTGAACAGAAATGTAAATGCAGATATAAGTGAACGTAAACAAAGTATTGCCATATGAATTTTCACTTCTTTATTCATAAATGTTTTTATCAAATACCAAAAATTGTCTAGACATAGGTTACATATTCCTGCCAAAATTGCCTTACATGGTCACCTATTCTAACAATATCCCACTTGACCTTTAAAGCCAATTGCCCATATGCTTAATCCCATCTTCTCAAGATGTTGCGTATGAGCGCTCTGCGACATAGGCTTTGTCAGCGGGTCTGCTGTGTTGTCTGCCGAGTTGACTCGGTCCATCCGGACGTCACCTCTTCCTACCATTTCTCTAAGAAGATGGTAGCGTCTAAGAATGTTTTTGGAACGGTGATGAGATCTCGGTTCCTTTGCTTGCGCTATAGCGTCGTTCTTATCACAGAAGATGACAACAGGCTCGGCGATGCTAGGCACCACACCCAACTCTTGGATTTAGTTTCTCATCCAAACCGCTTCCTTAGCAGCTTCTGAAGCTGCTATGTATTCAGCCTCTGTGGTGGAGTCAGCAATGGTTGCTTGCTTGGAACTTTTCCAAGCTACTACTCCTCCATTGAGTTTGAATACGTACCCCGATTGAGACTTGGCATCATCGTCATCAGACTGGAAGCTAGCGTCGCTAAAGCCTTCCAGAATTAGTTCTCCATTGCCATAGACTAGGAACATGTCCTTAGTCCTCCTTAGGTACTAAAGGATGCCCTTAACAGCATTCCAATGTGCCTCTCCTGTGCAGGACTGATATCTGCTTGTCACGCTCAAAGCGTATGCAATGTCAGGCCTAGTGCAGTGGACCACATATTGTCTGTGGGGACTGTTTCTTGGATAACTTGATCCCATGCCTCATTGGAAGGAATCCTCGTTTGGAGTTGTCCATTCGATATCTCTTTAGGACTTTCTCCATATACGAGTTTTGGGTGAGTTCTAACATCCTTTTAGATCTGTCCGTGACAATCTGGATGCCTAGGATGTAGGAGGCTTCACCCAAGTCCTTCATGGAAAACTGGGTTGACAACCATGCTTTTGTGTTTCCTAACATTCTAACGTAATTACCAATGAGCTGAATGTCATCCATATAAAGCACTAGGAACACTATTGAGCTCCCACTGACCTTCTTGTATACACAAGGGTCGGATTCATTTTTGATGAAGTCATAACCCCGTATTACTTCATCAAAGCGAATGTTCCAACTTCGGGAGGCTTGTTTGAGGCCATAAATGGACTTCTGGAGACGACAGACTTTCTGCTCTTCTCCAGTGACCGTGAAACCCTGCGGCTGATCCATATAGATCTCTTCTTCAACGAAACCGTTGAGGAAGGCCGTTTTCACGTCCATCTGCCATATCTCATAGTCATACCATGCTGCTATGGCGAGCAGAATCCGAATGGACTTAGCCATGGCTACTGGCGAGTAGGTATCCTCAAAATCGACCCCGGGTCGTTGAGTGTATCCCTTAGCTACAAGCCTAGCCTTAAAGGTTGTGACTTCTCCATCAACGCCAAGTTTGCGCTTGTAGACCCACTTACAGCCGACTGGCTTAACACCTTTCGGTGGATCTACAAGACTCCAAACTTGGTTCTCGCTCATGGAGTCCATTTCAGCTTTCATGGCCTCAAGCCATTTCCTGGAGTCGATGTCAGACATCGCTTCTCCATATGTCTTAGGATCGTTATCCAAAAGATCGGTCGCACCTAGAAAGCCATATCTCACTGGAGGTCTGGACTATCTAGTGGACCTACGGAGAACGGGAACGTCAGTGGTAACTGTCGGCGCTGACTATATCGGAGCCGGCGGTTCAGGAACCGGGACTGGTTGTTCCTGAGGCTGTCCTTCATGCCTAGCATGTTGGACTTCTCGAGGTTGGTCAGCCCTTCGGCTGTCTATCCTGAATCCTCTAAGTGAGGGTTCCGCGGCCTCCTCTGATGGCTGGATTCCATCACTTGATTCCTCAAGGATCAGCTCATCAGGTTGGATATCCTCCGGGAAGCCTTGCTCCAAGAATACTGCGTTTCTTGAAACAAAGACCTTTTGTTCCAAGGGGTCATAAAAGTAATAACCCGCAGTTTCTTTAGGGTATCCAACGAACCTGCATAAGCTAGACCTAGATTCTAACTTATCTCCCACTAACCTCTTGACGTATGCGGGGCTACCCCACATTTTCAAGTAGTTGTAGGATGCAGGCTTGCCGTGCCATATCTCATATGGCGTTTGGGTCAATGTACTAGTAGGCGCTAAATTCAACAATTTGGCCGCGGTTCTAGTGCATAGCCCTAAAATGATAAGGGCAATTTGGTAAAACTCATCATGGACCGAACCATGTCCAACAGGGTTCGATTCCTCCTTTAAGAGACACCATTTAACTGCGGTGTTCCTGGAGGTGTCCATTCTGATATTATACCATGTTCTTTTAGATAATCTAGGAACTCCGTACTAAGGTATTCACCGCCTCGGTCCGACCGAAGGATTTTAATTTTGCAGTTGGTTTGGTTCTCCACTTCAAGTTTGAATTCTTTAAACCTCTCAAGAGCTTCAGACTTGTACCTCATCAGGTAAACATAACCATACCGTGAATGATCATCGGTAAAGGTTATGAAGTAGGAAAACCCACCTCGGGCCTGCGCCCTTAGTGGTCCACATACGTCTGTATGGACCAAGTCCAACAGACCTGTGGCAAGCCTGCTTTGTCCTACAAAGGGTTTCTTGGTCATTTTCCCTCTTAGACAGGACTCACAAGTTGGTAGATCACTCAAGTCCCCAACCTCTAGGTTCTTTGAGTCTATCAACCCTTTCATCCTATCTTGGGATACGTGACCTAGTAGACTTGTGGCAAGCCTGTTTTGTCCTACAAGGGGCTTCTGGGTTATTTTCCTTCTTAGACAAGATTCATAAGTTGGTAGCTCACTCAAGTCCCCTACCTCTAGGTTTCTTGAATCTACCAATCTTTCCATCCTGTCTTGGGATATGTGACCTAGCCTTGCGTGCCACAGTCGTCCGTTCCCGTTTATTATCTGTTTTATGTTTGGAGAGGAGTTTTGGGGTTACTCCCTCTTTCAATGCCCTTTCTCATGGCAATTGATACATATGTCATATGCCCTCGACTGTTGCTTGGAGACAATCTTTACCTTTCCTTTGCCTTTCCCCTCTTTGGCAATGGGAACACTCTTAGTGTTCGTAGCTGCTTTGACGGCCTTTCCCTTCCCTTTCTTCTTCTTCCAACGTCCGGCACCCTTGCCTTTCGTATTAGAAGTCGAAGCACCTCCAAAAAATACCGAAGGCGTGGACTTCTTAGTCGTTGCCTCGTATTGCACCAACATATTGATCAACTCAGAATGCCCTTCTCAAGTGCATTCATGTTGTAGTTGACGATAAATTGGTCAAAGGAGGGTGGGAGTGACTGAAGGATCACATCTATGTACGTTTCATTATCGAGACCTGCCTTTAGGTCCTCGAGCTTTTCCACCAGGGTAAGCATTTTAACCCCGTGCTCTTGTACAGAGGATCCTTCTGTCATTTTCGTTCCAAAGAACGCCTTTGTCGCGACATACCTAGTATGCCGGTCCGGGACTGCATAGCAATCTTTTAGGCGAGCCATAATGGAAGGGACATCGTCTAGCCTTTCATATTGCTTCTGAATCTCATTGGTCATCGAAGCAAGTATGATGCTACGGACCTTCCGGTTATCCTTATGCCAAGTCTCAAACGTCTCACGTTCTTCTGGCGTGGATCCTTCCGGTAAGGTCTTAGGGAGAGGCTCGTCCATGACGTAGCCTTGGTTCTCGTAATCTAGGACTATCCTGAGATTGCGCAACCAGTCGTTGTAGTTTGTTCCATTGAATTTGTTTGTCTCAAATATGGTTAATAGTGGGTTCTTAGACATTTTATAAACAGAACGCGCGATCAGCAGAAAATAAAAGATAGTGGTTTGATAAAATAATTAAATGCATGGACTTTAGTCATTTAATTCTCCCACTATTTATACGAAAACACGGTACTCTCAAACGTGATTTTCGGGAAATTCTTTCCAAGTGGGCTTGGGATCCACAGCGATTTTTCCCATAGCCCGCTTTTACGATTCGCATGGAAAAGATCCTGTGGGAGGTATTCCATACCATTCTCGTTCCACGAGATTCCCAAGATTATTGCCTCACCCTTTCACATGATCCCGAGGACTCCAAGCGAATCATGTTAATTGGGCGTTAGACCCAACCCAATCGACCGAGCCACAGACCCACTGGTACCCCCACGACTCGTGAGACAGGTAGCGGCAGCCCGTTTTTCGTTCATGACATAGTGCAGCTTCCTTTAAGTACAATAACATGCCACGACTCGTGAGACCACGCTATTGACCCAAATCAGCTTCCTCACTATGCCATGGATTGGAAGGCATGGACAAACTCCTAGAGTTTATGTCCACTTTGTCTAGGGTCTAATATTTTTACATTGGTCCAACCAATGTGAGAGTAGTAAATGACCGAGATCTCAAATAAATAAATATCTACACATACATCCAAAATGCGTAAATAAACCATCCACAGCAGTTATATGATAAACAAACAATCCATTCATCCATCATCATAACCACATGCAAAATTAAAGCCTAGCACGCCCCTGTTGGATGATCACGAGCCCGAATCCTATGCGACCCACTGAGCCCGCAGTGGATCTATGATCAATCTAGGGTTGGTCCTATACTATAACATTAATAGTAACCCAATCATCATGATAATGGGCCTTGGTCTCTTTTCTCTTTCTTCACTTCATGGAAAACTCCAAGGGACCTCCCGTCTGGGCTCTCCATGTGGTCCTTCCTTCTTCTCCACCAATTACAAAAATAGAAACCTCACTCCTAGTCTACTCTCATTACATATTAAAAAATTAGAAACCCCAGCGAAAACCCGGGGGGAGTACATAAGGAGGGAGGTAGAATGCTTTATTATTCCAAGGCAACTAGAAAGAGAGAAGGAGAAAGCAGTAAAAGAGGCACATAGGCCCAACAGAAAATAAACCATACATCCGGTCTAGGGCTCGCGATCATCCATTTCCATCCAACACACATAATCACATAATCCAATCATATAATTACAATATACCAACAACATATGATTTCCAATCATAAATATCCAAAATAATAAATGAATATGTGCACAACGTGTGAAAAATAAAACACAGATATTGGTAATAATATTTTCTTGTTTTAGGAAAACCTTTCCTCATTATTTTAAGCAAAATAACCCGGGATTCCAAATCCAATTTATTTTACTCCTAAAATAATGTCTTTAGAAAAACAGGCATAATTGAACTAAAAAAACGATTTTTCAGAATTAATTCAAAATTAAAACTGAAAATAATTAAAAAATAAAATAAAAACACTGCTACGGTTTTGAAACCCTAGCAGCAGCAGCCGCCGCTGCCGCCGCCCGGCAGCGGCCCGCCGGCACACGCACAGGGCAACAGGCTCAGCCTGCCGCCCTGTGCGCGCGCAAGCGCTGCCTGGCCGGGCGCGCGCGCGCAGGCCCCTTGCCTGCGTGCGTGCGCGCCTTGGCATTCCGGCAGGCCGTCGCGCGCGCAGGCTCCCTTGCCTTGCGCGCGCGCTGGCCTGCTGGCTGCCGGCCGTGCCGTGCGCAGTGCGCACGCAGACGTGCACTGGGCACGCCTGCCGGGCGCGCGCGCGCCTGGCGGCGCTGTCCAGAGCCCGTCCGCGCGCGGACTCTCAGGCGCGCAGCATTGCGCGCGCGCGGCTAGCCCTCCCGGCTGGCCGGCTGCGTCGTTTCTCGTTTTCCGTTCAATTTTCCACCTCATTTCCCAAGAAAAACAGAAAAATACCAACATTCAGAGATTCACACGATTTAAAAGCAATAAAACCGACATGCTTAAAATCAAGAAAAATCAAGATTTAATATAAAACATGCCAATATCACGTTTCGTGCTTAGAACGCACATTAACCCTAGGCCTATACACCGAACCGGGCTCTGATACGACTGAAAGAAATTGGAGGATTGCCCGGGAATTGCGCGAATGCGGAAGCGCGATAAAAATAAACATACAAAAAAAATAAAGCATGCTTTTAATTTAAAAGAACACGCTCAAGGGGTGTACCCTTGAGGTTCCCGGGCGTTCGGTCTATCTCATGATTATAAAGCATGTAAAGAAATCATGGAGGCCATAGAGTTGAAAAAATTAAAGAGGGACGAAAAATAAAACGAGACCTACCCGTTGTCGTTTTCGTCTTCAACGGCTACACGCGTTGTTCCCCGTTTTGCACCGAGATCTCGTTCTTGAGACCCTCCAAATCGTGACAAACGATCCACCCACGTATCTTGCACGTCATGCTAGCAACGAACAAGTATTTTTGGAGAGGATAGATCAATCACACGTTATGAATTAACGGGACTAATCTTCCTTAGTTCTAATGTTCCAAGAACAAAAGAACAAGAAACAATTTTCTTGAAGAGAGAGAGGGGGCGGACGAGAGGTGAGGAGGGGAGAGACGAGTGTGTGTTGTGTGTGTGATTTCAAGAATCATCATCCTTCAAAAGGTTGGAAGCTAGAGGTATTTATAGAGGAGGAGTTTAATCCTCTTAAAACTCCTACTCTAAGAACTCTAATTTGACTAGGATTTTGACCTAGTCAAAGTCCTAGTCAAACTAGTGTTTGACCTAGTCAAACAAATCCTAGCCTTCCATCTCCCCTTTCCATCTCAACCGTTGATCTTAATTTAATGGAATATTTAAATCCCATTAAATATTCCAAAAGGCTAAAAGAATAAATATAATATAATAAATAAATATTAATATTTATTCTAAGCCCATTAAATCAACCCTTTAATAAATCCTATTTATTAATTTAATTCCCTTTATCAAATAGAAGGAATTAATTTCTCCAAGAAAATATAGGACCCGATTAAATTTAAATTAATCATTCCTTTACTCCAATATTTAATTCCAAATTAAATACTAAGTATGTGTGGATAGTGTGTGACTCTTTAGGTTCACCATTCAGCTAGACTTGGTCGGATTCTTAGAATCCGCCCGTTACCATGGGTGGCCATCTAGCAACGGTCCATGGCACTAGAGACTAGGTGAAATAATTGGGAATGAACATTTAGGTTCTAACAGTACACTTGTCATTCTGTTTTCGGTCTCATCACTTAGAGTCTAGGGTACGAAAAAAGCAGGTACCCATTTTGGACCTAAGTGTCGGTCTGTCCTTACTAAACGCCGCAAGGGAAACCTTTCCCTTCTGTTCAGTTACTGTGGCCACAGATTTCAGGGACAAGACACAGAGCATACATGAGACTCAACTGTCAATACCTTTTGACAGGAGACAGATCCTTTCTTGGAAACTACTGTCACTCTGTACACCCGAGCTGCACTAGACATGGCTTATGACTACTCAAGAGTATTTTGGCAATCTCTCACCATATCTAAGATACAAACCTGATGCACAGGTAAACTCAGCAGTTCCTCAAGTCAAAGGACTTGGCCTGTACCGTTGGAACCGGGAATACACGTCATACCTTGCTGACCATACTCAAGGTCCTCCGTAAGATGGTTCCCGCGAGTCACCTCAGTCAGCTGCTTCCTAGCATGCTGACCCACTAACACTGATAGATGACCTTCGTCACCCGTTGATGAAATACGACAGCAGATGCTTAGTGCAAGTCTCAAAGGGAATCCCGGTACCCATTTTCGGGATTCCTTGACTTGGAGATTTCCGGACTGATTCGGTAAGACTGATTTCATGGACCTACCTCCAAGCGTAGTCCCAGTCCCCGAAATCGTTTCTCAATCCGTGGGCTTTGTTTGCGTAATGAACAGAAATGTAAATGCAGATATAAGTGAACGTAAACAAATTATTGCCATATGAATTTTCACTTCTTTATTCATAAATATTTTTATCAAATACCAAAAATTGTCTAGACATAGGTTACATATTCCAGCCAAAATTGGCTTACATGGTCACCTATTCTAACATGGTCAACCTTCATAATCAATCGTATGTTCGGATACAAGCCTAATACTCAACCGAATCATAGGAAACACCTTGTGTTTTCAGTCCTTATCATTGACTGATAGATGATTCAATATTGGCTATAAATATATTCGTATCGACTCTAATAATCAATATTAAACCCACTCTTCGATTATAAGACTAGGACTCCATCTTATTCAACATAAAAATGCACTAGGACTACACCTTGAACACTCGTTTGAGCTATGGACTAAGCTTTCGTACCTTTGCCCAACGACAAACTTCTTTAAATGAATTTAGACACTAGTTCCCTTTTATCTTTGCCATATCGAGGGCTTGGTCAACCTTCGTAATCAATCGTACGTCCGGATACACGCCTAATACTCAACACAATCGTAGGAAACACTTTGTGTTTTCAGTCCTTATAATTGACTGATAGATGACTCATTTCTGGTTACAAATATATTCGTATCGACTCTAATAATCAACATTAAAGCCACTATTCGATTATACGACTAGGACTCCACCTTATTCAACATAAAATTGCACTAGTACTACATCTAGAACTATTGTTTGAGCCATGGAGTCAACTTTGTACCTTTGCGCAACGACAAACTCCTTTAAATGAATTTAGACACTAATTCCCTTTTGCGTTTGCCATATCGAGGGCATGGTCAACCTTCGTAATCAATCGTACGTCCAGATACATGCCTAATACTCAACACAATCATAGGAAACACCTTGTGTTTTCAGTCCTTATCATTGACTCATAGATGACTCATTTCTGGCTAAAAATATATTCGTAAACTCTAATAATCAATATAAAAGCCACTCTTTGATTATACGACTAGGTGTCCATCTTATTCAACAAAAAATTGCACAACTACTACATCTAGAACACTCGTTTGAGCCATGAGCTTAGCTTTGTACCTTTGCCCAACGACAAACTCCTTTAAACGAATTTAGACACTAATTCCCTTTTATCTTTGCCATATCGAGGGCTTGGTCAACCTTCATAATCAATCGTACATTCGTATATATGCCTAATACTCAACACAATCGTAGGAAACACCTTGTCTTTTCAGTCCTTATCATTGACTGATAGATGACTCATTTCTGGCTATAAATATATTCGTATTGACTACAATAATCAATATTAAAGTCACTCTTCGATTATACGACTAGGACTCCATGTTATTCACCATAAAAATGCACTGGGACTTTATTTTGAACACTCGTTTGAGCCATGGACTCAAGTTTGTACCTTTGCCCAAAACAAACTCCTTTAAACAAATTTAGACACTAATTCTTTTTTATCTTTGTCATATCGAGGGCTTGGTCAACCTTCTTAACCAATCGTACGTCCGAATACATGCCTAATAGTCAACACAATCATAAGAAACACGTTGTGTTTGCAGTCCTTATCATTGACTGATAGATGACTAATTTCTGGCTATATATATATTTGTATTGACTACAATAATCAATATTAAAGCCACTCTTCGATTATACGACTAGGACTCCTTCTTATTCAACATAAAAATGCACTAGCACTACACCTTGAACACTCGTTTGGGCCAAGGACTCAGCTTTTGTACCTTTGCCCAACGATAAACTTCTTTAAACGAATTTAGACACTAATTCTCTTTTATCTTTGCCATATTGAGAGCTTGATCAACCTTCGTAATCAATCGGACGTCCGGATACACGCCTAATACTCAACACAATCGTACGAAACACCTTGTGTTTTAAGTCCTTATAATTGACTAATAGATGACTCATTTCAGGTTATAAATATATTCGTATCGACTCTAATAATCAGTATTAAAGGCACTCTTCGATTATACGACTAGGACTCCATCTTATTCAACACAAAATTGCACTAGTACTACATCTAGAACACTCATTTGAACCATGGACTCAGCTTTGTACCTGTGCGCAACGAAAAACTCTTTTAAACGAATTTAGACACTAATTCCCTTTTATCTTTGCCATATCGAGGGCTTGGTCAACCTACATAATCAATCGTATGTTCGGATACAAGCCTAATACTCAACCAACTCGTAGGAAAAACCTTGTGTTTTCAGTTCTTATCATTGACTGATAGATGACTCATTATTGGCTATAAATATATTCGTATCGACTCTAATAATCAATATTAAACCCACTCTTCGATTATAAGACTAGGACTCCATTTTCTTCAACATAAAAATGTACTAGGACTACACCTTGAACACTCGTTTGAGCCATGGACTCAGCTTTCGTAACTTTGCCCAACGACAAACTTCTTTAAACGAATTTAGACACTAATTCCCTTTTATCTTTGCCATATCGAGGGCTTGGTCAACCTTCGTAATCAATCGTACGTCCGGATACACGCCTAATACTCAACACAATCGTAGAAAACACCTTGTGTTTTCAGTCCTTATAATTGACTGATAGATGACTCATTTCTGGTTATAAATATATTCGTATCGACTCTAATAATCAATATTAAAGCCACTCTTCGATTATACGACTAGGACTCCATCTTATTCAACATAAAATTGCACTAGTACTACATCTAGAACTCTCGTTTGAGCCATGGACTCAACTTTGTACCTTTGCGCAACGACAAACTCCTTTAAACGAATCTAGACACTAATTCCCTTTTACCTTTGCCATATCGAGGGCTTGGTATACCTTCGTAATCAATCGTACGTCCGGATACATGCCTAATACTCAACACAATCATAGGAAACACCTTGTGTTTTCAGTCCTTATCATTGATTGATAGATGACTCATTTCTGGCTATAAATATATTCATATCGACTCTAGTACTCAATATTAAATCCACTCTTCGATTATACGACTAGGACTCCATCTTATTCAACAAAAAGTTGCATTAGTACTACATCTAGAACACTCGTTTGAGCCATGGACTCAGCTTTGTACTTGTGCGCAATGACAAACTCCTTTAAACGAATTTAGAAACTAATTCCCTTTTACCTTTGCCATATCGAGGGCCTTGTATACCTTCATAATCAATCGTACGTCCGGATACATGCCTAATACTCAACCCAATCGTAGGAAACAGCTTGTGTTTTCAGTCCTTATCATTGACTGATAGATGACTCATTACTGGCTATAAATATATTCGTATCCACTCTAATAATCAATATTAAACCCCCTCTTCGCTTATAAGACTAGAACTCCATCTTATTCAACATAAGAATGCACTAGGATTACACCTTGAACACTCGTTTGAGCTATGGACTCAACTTTCGTAGCTTTGCCCAACGACAAACTTCTTTAAATGAATTTAGACACTAATTCCCTTTTATCTTTGCCATGTCGAGGGCTTGGTCAACCTTCGTAATCAATCGTACGACCGGATACACGCCTAATACTCAATACAATTGTAGGAAACACTTTGTGTTTTCAATCCTTATAATTGACAGATAGATGACTCATTTCTGGTTATAAATATATTTGTATCGACTCTAATAATCAACATTAAAGCCACTCTTCGATATACGACTAGGACTCCATCTTATTCAATATAAAATCGCACTAGAGGTACACCTTGAACACTCGTATGAGCCAAGGACTTAGCTTTTGTACCTTTGCCCAACGAAAAATTTCTTTAAACGAATTTAGACACTAATTCCCTTTTATCTTTGCCATATCGAGGGCTTGGTCAACCTTCGTAATCAATCGTACGTCCGGATACACGCCTAATACTTAACACAATCGTAGGAAACACCTTGTGTTTTCAGTCCTTGTAATTGACTGATAGATGACTCGTTTCTGGTTATAAATATATTCATATCGACTCTAATAATCAGTATTAAAGCCACTCTTCGATTATACGACTAGGACTCCTTGTTATTCAACATAAAATTGCACTAGTACTACATCTAGAACTCTCGTTTGAGCCATGGACTCAACTTTGTACCTTTGCGCAACGACAAACTCCTTTAAACAAATTGAGACACTAATTCCCTTTTACGTTTGCCATATCGAGGGCTTGGTCAACCTTCGTAATCAATCGTACGTCCGAATACATGCCTAATACTCAACCAAATCGTACGAAACACCTTGTGTTTTCAGTCCTTATCATTGATTGATAGTTGACTCATGCTTGGCTATAAATATATTCGTATTGACTCTAATAATCGCAGTAGGACTACACCTTGAACACTCGTTTTAGCCATGGACTCAGCTTTGTACCTGTGCGCAACGACAAACTCCTTTAAACGAATTTAGACACTAATTCCCTTTTATCTTTGCTATATCGAGGGCTTGGTTAACCTTCGTAATCAATCGTATGTTCGGATACAAGCCTAATACTCAACCCAATCGTAGGAAACACCTAGTATTTTTAGTCCTTATCATTGACTGATAGATGACTCATTACTGGCTACAAATATATTCATATCGACTCTAATAATCAATATTAAACCCACTCTTCGATTATACGACTAGGACTCCATCTTAATCAACACAAAAATGTCGTAGGACTACACCTTGAACACTCGTTTGAGCCATGAACTCAGATTTAATACCTTTGCCTAACGACAAACTTCTTTAAACGAATTTAGACACTAATTCCCTTTTATCTTTGCCATATCGAGGGTTTGATCTCCCTTTGTAATCAATCGTATGTCCGTATACATGCCTATTACTCAACACAATCGTAGGAAACACCTTGTGCTTTCAGTTCTTATCATTCACTTGTAGATAACTCAATACTGGCTATAAATGTATTCGTATCGACTCTAACAATCAATATTAAAGCGACTCTTCCATTGCACAACTAGGACTCTATCCTATTCATCACAAAAATTGCACTAGGACTACATCTAGAACACTTGTTTAAAACATGGACTCAGCTTTGTACCTTTGCGCAACGACAAACTCCTTTAGATGAATTTAGGCACTAATTCCCTTTTGTCTTTGCCATATTGAGGGTTTGGTCAACCTTCGTAATCAATCGTACGTCCGGATACATGCCTAATACTCAACACAATCATAGGAAACACCTTGTGTTTCCAGTCCTTATCATTGACTGATAGATGACTCATTTCTGGCTATAAATATATTCGTATCGACTCTAAGAATAAATATTAAAGCCACTCTTCGATTATACAACTAGGACTGCATCTTATTCAACATAAAATTACACTAGTACTACATCTAGAACACTCGTTTGAGCCATGGTCTCAGCTTTGTATTTGTGCGCAACGACAAATTCCTTTAAACGAATTTAGACACTAATTCCCTTTAATCTTTGCCATATCGAGGGCTTGGTCAACCTTGGTAATCAATCGTACTTTCGGATACAAGCCTAATACTCAATACAATCGTAGGAAACATCTTGTGCTTTCAGTCCTTATCATTGACTGATAGATGACTCAATACTGGCTATAAATATATTCGTATCGACTTTAATAATCAATATTAAAGCCACTCTTCAATTATACGACTAGGAATCCATCTTATTCAACAGAAAAATGCACTAGGACTGCATCTTGGAAACTCGTTTGAGCCATGGACTCAACTTTTGTACCTTTGCCCAACGACGAACTCCTTTAAACGAATTTAGACACTAATTCCCTTTTTATCTTTGCCATATCGAGGGCTTGGTCACCCTTCGTAATCAATCCTACGTCCGTGTACATACCTAATACTCAACACAATCTTAGGAAACACCTTGTGTTTTTAGTCTTTACCATTGACTGATAGATGACTCATTTGTGGCTATAAATATATTCGTATCGACTCTTAGAATCAATATTAAACCAACTCATCGATTATACGACTAGGACTCCATCTTATTCAACATAAAATTACACTAGTACTACATCTAGAACACTCGTTTGAGGCATGGACTCAGCTTTGTATTTGTGCGCAACGACAAACTCCTTTAAACGAATTTAGACACTAATTCCCTTTAATCTTTGCCATATTGAGGGCTTGGTCAACCTTCGTAATCAATCATACGTTCGGATACAAGCCTAATACTCAACACAATCGTAGGAAACACCTTGTGCTTTCAGTCCGTATCATGGATTGATAGATGACTCAATACTGGCTATAAATATATTCGTATCGACTCTAATAATCAATATTAAAGCCACTCTTCAATTATACGACTAGTAATCCATCTTATTCAACATAAAAATACACTAGGACTGTATCTTGAAAACTCGTTTGAGCCATGGACTCAACTTTTGTACCTTTGCCGAACGACGAACTCCTTTAAATGAATTTAGACACTAATTCCCTTTTATCTTTGCCATATCGAGGGCTTGGTCACCCTTCGTAATCAATCGTACGTCCGTATATATACCTAATACTCAACACAATCTTAGGAAACACCTTGTGTTTTTAGTCCTTACCATTGACTGATAGATGACTTATTTCTGGCTATAAATATATTCGTATCGACTCTAAGAATCAATATTAAACCAACTCCTCGATTATACGACTAGGTTATTCAACATAAAATTACACTAGTACTACATCTAGAACACTCGTTTGAGGCATGGACTCAGCTTTGTATTTGTGCGCAACAACAAACTCCTTTAAACGAATTTAGACACTAATTACATTTAATCTTTGCCATATCGAGGGCTTGGTCAACCTTCGTAATCAATCGTACGTTCGGATACAAGCCTAATACTCAACACAATCGTAGGAACACCCTGTGCTTTCAGTCCTTATCATTGACTGATAGATGACTTAATACTGGCTATAAATATATTCGTATCGACTCTAATAATCAATATTAAATCCACTCTTCGATTATACGACTAGGAATCCATCTTATTCAACATAAAAATGCACTAGGACTGCATCTTGAACACTCGTTTGAGCCATGGACTCAACTTTTGTACCTTTGCCCAACGACGAACTCCTTTAAACGAATTTAGACACTAATTCCATTTAATCTTTGCCATATCGAGGGCTTTGGTCACCCTTCGTAATCAATCGTACGTCCGTTATACATACTTAATACTCAACACAATCTTAGGAAACACCTTGTGTTTTTAGTCTTTACCATTGACTGATAGATGACTTATTTCTGGCTATAAATATATTTGTATCGACTCTAAGAATCAATATTAAACCAACTCCTTGATTATACGACTAGGTTATTCAACATAAAATTACACTAGTACTACATCTAGAACATTCGTTTGAGGCATGGACTCAACTTTGTATTTGTGCGCAACGACAAACTCCTTTAAACGAATTTAGACACTAATTCCCTTTTATCTTTGCCATATCGAGGGCTTGGTCAACCTTCGTAATCAATCGTACGTTCGGATACAAGCCTAATACTCAACACAATCATGGGAACACCCTGTGCTTTCAGTCCTTATCATTGACTGATAGATGACTTAAATACTGGCTATAAATATATTCGTATCGACTCTAATAATCAATATTAAAGCCACTCTTCGATTATACGACTAGGAATCAATCTTATTCAACATAAAAATGCACTAGGACTGCATCTTGAACACTCGTTTGAGCCATGGACTCGACTTTTGTACCTTTGCCCAACGACGAACTCCTTTAAACGAATTTAGACAGTAATTCCCTTTTATCTCTGCCATATCGATGGCTTGGTAACCCTTCGTAATCAATCGTACGTCCGGATACATGCCTAATACTCAACACAATCGTAGGAAACACCTTGTGTTTTTAGTCCTTATCATTGACTGATAGATGACTCATTTCTGGCTATAAATATATTCGTATCGACTCTAAGAATCAATATTAAACCCACTCTTCAATTATACGACTAGGACTCCATCTTATTCAACATAAAATTACACTAGTACTACATTTAGAACACTCGTTTGAGGCATGGACTCAGCTTTGTATTTGTGCGCAACGAAAAACTCCTTTAAACGAATTTAGACAATAATTCCCTTTAATCTTTGCCATATCGAGGGCTTGTTCAACCTTCGTAATCAATCGTACGTTCGGATACAAGCCTAATACTCTACACAATCGTAGGAAACACCTTGTGCTTTCAGTCGTTATCATTGACTGATAGATGACTCATTACTGGCTACAAATATATTCGTATCGACTCTAATAATCAATATTAAAGCCACTCTTCGATTATACGACTACGAATCCATCTTATTCAACATAAAAATGCACTAGGAATGCATCTTGAACACTCGTTTGATCCATGGACTCAAGTTTTGTACCTTTGCCCAACGACAAACTCCTTTAAACGAATTTAGAAACTAATTCCCTTTTATCTTTGCCATATCGAGGGCTTGGTCACCCTTCGTAATCAATCTTACGTCCGGATACACGCCTAATACTCGACACAATCGTAGGAAACACCTTGTGTTTTCAGTCCTTATCATGGACAAATAGATGACTCAATACTGGCTATAAATATATTCGTATCGACTCTAATAATCAATATTAAAGCCACTCTTCTATTATACGACTAGGAATCCATCTTATTCAACATAAAAACGCACTAGGACTGCATCTTGAAAACTCGTTTGAGCCATGGACTCAACTTTTGTACCTTTGCCCAACGACGAACACCTTTAAACGAATTTAGACACTAATTCCCTTTTATCTTTTCCATATCGAGGGCTTGGTCACCCTTCATAATCAATCGTATGTTCGGATACAAGCCTAATACTCAACACAACCGTAGGAAACACCTTGTGTTTTCAGTCCTTATCATGGACAAATAGATGACTCATTACTGGCTATAAATATATTCGTATTATCTCTAATAATCATATTAAAGCCACTCTTCGATTATACGACTAAGAATCCATCTTATTCAACATAAAAATGCACTAGGAGTACATCTTGAACACTCGTTTGATCCATGGACTCAGCTTTTGTACCTTTGCCGAACAACAAACTCCTTTAAATGAAAATTGACACTAATTCCCTTTTTTATCTTTGCCATATCGAGGGTTTGATCTCCCTTCGTAATCAATCGTATGTCCGGATACATGCCTAATACTCAACACAATCGTAGGAAACACCTTGTGTTTTCAGTCCTTATCATTCACTGGTAGATAACTCATTACTGGCTATAAATGTATTCGTATCGACTCTAACAATTAATATTAAAGCGACTCTTCCATTGTACAACTAGGACTCTATCTTATTCATCACAAAAATTGCACTAGGACTACATCTAGAACACTCATTTCAGCTATGGACTCAGCTTTGTACCTTTGCGCAACGACAAACTCCTTTAGACGAATTTAGGTACTAATTCCCTTTTGTCTTTTCCATATTGAGGGTTTTGTCAACCTTCATAATCAATCGTACGTCCGTATACATGCCTAATACTCAACACAATCTTAGGAAACACCTTGTGTTTTTAGTCTTTACCATTGACTGATAGATGACTCATTTCTGGCTATAAATATATTCGTATCGACTCTAAGAATCAATATTAAACCAACTCCTCGATTATACGACTAGGACTCCATCTTATTCAACATAAAATTACACTAGTACTACATCTAGAACACTCGTTTGAGGCATGGACTCAGCTTTGTATTTGTGCGCAACGACAAACTCCTTTAAACGAATTTAGACACTAATTCCCTTTAATCTTTGCCATATCGAGGGCTTGGTAAACCTTCGTAATCAATCATACGTTCGGATACAAGCCTAATACTCAACACAATCGTAGGAAACACC
The DNA here is from genome assembly GCA_034509735.1 of Sesamum alatum. Classification (NCBI taxonomy): domain Eukaryota; kingdom Viridiplantae; phylum Streptophyta; class Magnoliopsida; order Lamiales; family Pedaliaceae; genus Sesamum; species Sesamum alatum. Next base: position 21,528,833 of record JACGWO010000005.1, read on the forward strand.
TTGTGCTTTCAGTCCGTATCATGGATTGATAGATGACTCAATACTGGCTATAAATATATTCGTATCGACTCTAATAATCAATATTAAAGCCACTCTTCAATTATACGACTAGTAATCCATCTTATTCAACATAAAAATGCACTAGGACTGCATCTTGAAAACTCGTTTGAGCCATGGACTCAACTTTTGTACCTTTGCCCAACGACGAACTCCTTTAAACGAATTTAGACACTAATTCCCTTTTATCTTTGCCATATCGAGGGCTTGGTCACCCTTCGTAATCAATCGTACGTCCGTATACATACCTAATACTCAACACAATCTTAGGAAACACCTTGTGTTTTTAGTCTTTACCATTGACTGATAGATGACTTATTTCTGGCTATAAATATATTCGTATCGACTCTAAGAATCAATATTAAACCAACTCCTCGATTATACGACTAGGTTATTCAACATAAAATTACACTAGTACTACATCTAGAACACTCGTTTGAGGCATGGACTCAGCTTTGTATTTGTGCGCAACGAAAAACTCCTTTAAACGAATTTAGACACTAATTCCCTTTAATCTTTGCCATATCGAGGGCTTGGTCAACCTTCGTAATCAATCGTACGTTCGGATACAAGCCTAATACTCAACACAATCGTAGGAACACCCTGTGCTTTCAGTCCTTATCATTGACTGATAGATGACTTAATACTGGCTATAAATATATTCGTATCGACTCTGATAATCAATATTAAACCCACTCTTCGATTATACGACTAGGAATCCATCTTATTCAACATAAAAATGCACTAGGACTGCATCTTGAACACTCGTTTGAGCCACGGACTCAACTTTTGTACCTTTGCCCAACGACGAACTCCTTTAAACGAATTTAAACACTAATTCCCTTTTATCTCTGCCATATCGATGGCTTGGTAACCCTTCGTAATCAATCGTACATCCGGATACATGCCTAATACTCAACACAATCGTAGGAAACACCTTGTGTTTTTAGTCCTTATCATTGACTGATAGATGACTCATTTCTGGCTATACATATATTCGTATCGACTATAAGAATCAATATTAAAGCCACTCTTCAATTATACGGCTAGGACTCCATCTTATTCAACATAAAATTACACTAGTACTACATCTAGAACACTCGTTTGAGGCATGGACTCAGCTTTGTATTTGTGCGCAACGACAAACTCCTTTAAACGAATTTAGACACTAATTCCCTTTAATCTTTGCCATATCGAGGGCTTGTTCAACCTTCGTAATCAATCGTACGTTCGGATACAAGCCTAATACTCAACACAATCGTAGGAAACACCTTAAGCTTTCAGTCCTTATCATTGACTGATAGATGACTCATTACTGGCTACAAATATATTCGTATCGACTCTAATAATCAATATTAAAGCCACTCTTCGATTATACGACTACGAATCCATCTTATCCAACATAAAAATGCACTAGGACTGCATCTTGAACACTCGTTTGATCCATGGACTCAAGTTTTGTACCTTTGCCCAACGACAAACTCCTTTAAACGAATTTAGACACTAATTCCCTTTTATCTTTGCCATATTGAGGGCTTGGTCACCCTTCGTAATCAATCTTACGTCCGGATACACGCCTAATACTCAACACAATCGTAGGAAATGTTAGAATAGGTGACCATGTAAGCCAATTTTGGCAGGAATATGGAACCTATGTCTAGACAATTCTTTGGTATTTGATAAAATATTTATGAATAAAGAAGTAAAAATTCATAATGCAATACTTTGTTTACGTTCAATTATTTGCATTTACATTTCTGTTCACTACGCAAACAAAACCCACGGACTGAGATACGATTTCGGGGACTGGGACTACGCTTGGAGGTAGGTCCATGAAATCAGTCTTACCGAATCAGTCCGGAAATCTCCAAGTCAAGGAATCCCGAAAATGGGTACCGGGATTCCCTTTGAGACTTGGACTAAGCATCTGCTGTCGTATTTCATCGACGGGTGACGAAGGTCGTCTAAGCAGTGTTAGCGGGTCAGCGTGCTAGGAAGCAGCTGATTGAGGTGACTCGCGGGAACCGTCTTACGGAGGACCTTGAGTATGGTCAGCAAGGTATGACGTGTATTCCCGGTTCCAACGGTACAGGCCAAGTCCTTTGACTTGAGGAACTGCTGAGTTTACTGTGCATCAGGTCTGTATCTTAGATATGGTGAGAGATTGCCAAAATACTCTTGAGTAGTCATAAGCCATGTCTAGTGCAGCTCGGGTGCACAAAGTGACAGTAGTTTCCAAGAAAGGATCTGTCTCCTGTCAAAAGGTGTTGACAGTTGAGTCTCATATATGCTCTGTGTCTTGTCCCTGAAATCTGTGGCCACAGTGACTGAACAGAAGGGAAAAGGTTTCCCTTGCGGCGTTTAGTGAGGACAGACCGACACTTAGGTCCAAAATGGGTACCTGCATTTTCCGTGCCCTAGACCTAAGTGATGAGACCGAAGACAGAAGGACAAGTGTACTGTTAGAGCCTAAATGTTCATCCCCGAATATTTCACCTAGTCTCTAGTGCCATGGACCGTTGCTAGATGGCCACCCATGGTAACGGACGGATTATAGGAATCCGACCAAATCTAGCTGAATGGTGAACCTAAAGAGTCACACACTATCCACACACACACTTAGTATTTAATTTAGAATTAAATATTGGAGTAAAGGAATGATTAAATTAGATTTAATCGGGTCCTATATTTTCTTGGAGAAATTAATTCCTTCTATTTGATAAAGGGAATTAAATTAATAAATAGGATTTATTAAAAGGGTTGATTTAGTGGGCTTAGAATAAATTATAATATTTATTTATTATATTATATTTATTCTTTTAGCCTTTTGGAATATTTATAAAATTTAAATATTCCCTTAAATTAAAGTCAACGGTTGAGATGGAAAGGGGAGATGGAAGGCTAGGATTCGTTTGACTAGGTCAAACACTAGTTTGACTAGGACTTTGACTAGGTCAAAATCCTAGTCAAATTAGGTTACTTAGAGTTTGAGTTTAAAGAAGATTAAACTCTTCCTCTATATAAACCCCTAGCTTCCAACATTTAAGAGTTTGATGATTTTTGAAAAACACACACAACACACACTCTCCCTCTCCTACCTCTCGTCCGCCCTCTCTCTCTTTCTCTAGCAAGAAAATATTTTTTTTCTTAGTTCTTTTTGTTCTTTGGAACATCAAGAACTTAGACGAAACAATACCGTTAATTGATAACGAGTTATTGATTCGTCCACTCCAAAAATAATACTTGTTCGTTGCTAGCACGACGTGCAAGATACGTGGGTGGATCGTGTGTCACGATTTGGAGGATCTCAAGAACGAGGTCTTGGTGCAAAATGGGGAACAACGCGAGTAGCAGTTGAAGACGAAAACGACAACGGGTAGGTCTCGTTTAAGATTATCGTCCCTCTTTGTTTTTCAACTCTATGGCCTCCATGATTTATTTAATTGTTTTATGATCATGAGATACACCGAACGCCCGGGAACATCAAGGGCACACCCCTTGAGCGTGTTCTTTACATTAAAAGCATGCCTTTTATTTTGTAAATTTTAATATGTTTATTTCTACCGCGCTTCCGCATTCGCGCAATTCCCGGGATGATCCACCGGATTTTCTTTCAGTGGTATCAGAGCCCGGTTCGGTGTATAGGCCTAGGGTTTATGTGCGTTATAAGCATGAAACGTGAAATTGGCATGTTTTTATTAAATCTTGATTGTTCTTGATTTTAAGCATGTCGATTTTATTTTTGATTCGTGTGAATTTATGAATGTTTGGTGATTTTCTGTTTTTTCTTGGGAAACGGGGTGGAAAATTGAACGGAAAACGAGAAACGACGCAGCCGGCCAGCCGGGAGGGCTGGCCGCGCGCAGCCGCACGCTGCCGGCAGGGCAGACGCGCGCAGGCAAGGGAGGCCTGCGCGCGCCCGCCCAGCCGGCCGCGCGGGGGCAGCGCGCAGCCAGGAAGGCTGCGCGCAGGCGCGCGCGCACGCAGACAAGAGTGTCTGCGCGCGGACGGGCCCTGGCGGCGCCGCCAGGCGCGCGCGCACGCAGACGAAGGAGTCTGCGCGCGCGCGCTCGGCAGGCGTGCCCAGTGCGCGTCTGCGCGCGCACTGCGCACGGCACGGCCGGCAGCCAGCAGGCCAGCGCGCGCGCAAGGGAGTGGAGCCTGCGCGCGCGGCGGCCTGCCGGCATGCCGGGCCGCGCAGCGCGCTGCCGGCCAGGCGCGCACGCACGCAGGCAAGGGGCCTGCGCGCGAGCCGGCGGGCCGCCGCCGGCGGCGGTAGCTGCTGCTGCTAGGGTTTCAAAACCCTACCAGTATTTTTCTTTTATTTTTTTAATTATTTTCAGTTTTAATTTTGAATTAATTCTGAAAAATCGTTTTTGGGTTCAATTATGCCTATTTTTCTAAAGACATTATTTTAGGAGTAAAATAAATTGGATTCGGAATCCCAGGGTTATTTTACTTAAAATAAAGAGGAAAGGTTTTCCTAAAATAAGAAAATATTATTACCAATATTTGTGTTTTATTTTTCACACGTTGTGCACATATTCATTAATTATTTTGGATATTTATGATTGAAAATCATATGTTGTTGGTATTATGTAATTATGTGATTGGATCATGTGATTATTTGTGTTGGATGGAAATGGATGATCGCGAGCCGTAAGACCGGATGTATGGTTTATTTTCGGTTGGGCCTGTGTGCCTCTTTTACTGCTTTCTCCTTCTCTCTTTCTAGTTGTCTTGGAATAATAAGGCATTCTACCTCCCTCCTTATGTACTCCCCCCGGGTTTTCGCTGGGGTTTCTATTTTTCAATATGTAATGAGAGTAGACTAGGAGTGAGGTTTCTTTTTTTTTTTTGTAATTGGTGTAGAAGAAGGAAGGACCACATGGAGAGCCCAGACGGGAGGCCCCTTGGTGTTTTCCATGAAGTGAAGAAAGAGAAAAAGAGACCAAGGCCCATCAGCATGATGATTGGGTTACTATTAATGTAATAGTATAGGACCAACCCTAGATTGACCATAGATCCACTGCGGGCTCAGTGGATCGCATAGGATACGGGCTCGTGATCATCCAACAGGGGCGTGCTAGGCTTTAATTTTGCATGTGGTTATGATGATGGATGAATGGATTATTTATTTATCGTATAACTGCTATGAATGGTTTATTTACGCATTATGGATGTATGTGTAGATATTTATTTGAGATCTCGGTCATTACTTACTCTCACCTTGGTTGGACCAATGTCAAAATATTAGACCCTAGACAAAGTGGACATGAACTCTAGGAGTTTGTCCATGCCTTCCAATCCATGGCATAGTGAGGAAGCTGCTTTAGGTCAATAGCGTGGTCTCACGAGTCGTGGCACGTTATTGTACTTAAAGGAAGCTGCATTATGTCATAAACGAAAAAGCGGGCTGCTGCTACCTGTCTCACGAGTCGTGGGGGTACCAGTGGGTCCGTGGCTCGGTCGATTGGGTTGGGTCTAACGCCCAATTAACATGATTCGCTTGGAGTCCTCGGGATCATGTGAAAGGGTGAGGCAATAATCTTGGGAATCTCGTGGAATGAGAATGGTATGGAATACCTCCCACAGGATCTTTTCCATGCGAATCGTAAAAGCGGGGTATGGGAAAAATCGCTGTGGATCCCAAGCCCACTTGGAAAGGATTTCCCGAAAATCACGTTTGAGAGTACCGTGTTTTCGTATAAATAGTGGGAGGATTAAATGACTAAAGTCCATGCATTTAATTATTTTATCAAACCACCGTCTTTTATTTTCTGCTGATCGCGCGCTGTTTTCTAAAATGTAGTTTTTAAAAATGTCTAAGAACCCACTTTCCACCATTCTTGAGACAAACAAATTCAATGGAACAAACTACAACGACTGGTTGCGAAATCTCAGGATAGTCCTAGATTACGAGAACCAAGGCTACGTCATGGACGAGCCTCTCCCTAGGACCTTACCGGAAGGATCCACGCCAGAAGAACGTCAGACGTTCGAGACTTGGCATAAGGATAACCGGAAGGTCCGTAGCATCATACTTGCTTCGATGACCAATGAGATTCAGAAGCAGTATGAAAGGCTAGACGATGTCCCTTCCATTATGGCTCGCCTAAAGGATTGCTATGCAGTCCCGGACCGGCATACTAGGTATGTCGCGACCAAGGCGTTCTTTGGAACTAAAATGACAGAAGGATCCTCTGTACAAGAGCACGGGGTTAAAATGCTTACCCTGGTGGAAAAGCTCGAGGACCTAAAGGCAGGTCTCGATAATGAAACGTACATAGATGTGATCCTTCAGTCACTCCCACCCTCCTTTGACCAATTTATCGTCAACTACAACATGAACGCACTTGAGAAGGGCATTCATGAGTTGATCAATATGTTGGTGCAATACGAGGCAACGACTAAGAAGTCCACGCCTTCGGTATTGTTTGGAGGTGCTTCGACTTCTAATACGAAAGGCAAGGGTGCCGGACGTTGGAAGAAGAAGAAAGGAAGGGAAAGGCCGTCAAAGCAGCTACAAACACTAAGAGTGTTCCTATTGCCAAAGAGGGGAAAGGCAAAGGAAAGGGACAGGTTGTCTCCAAGCAATAGTCAAAGGCATATGACATATGTATCAACTGCCGTGAGAAAGGGCATTGGAAGAGAGAGTGCCCCAAACTCTTCTAGAACCAAGGTATATATGTGATTGAGGTTAATATGGTCACTAGTTCTGCCTCTTGGGTATTAGATACCGGCTGTGGAGCTCACATTTGCAATGACTTGCAGGTGTTGAAAAGAAGCAGAAAACTGGGTAGCGAGGACATGATCCTGAAGCTTGGGAATGGCAAGGCCATCTCGGCAGAAGCAGTAGGATCCCCCACTCTAGTGATTAGTGATAATATTAGCATAGATTTAGAACCAGTTTATTTTGTACCCAGTATGATTAAAAACATCATTTCCATTCCATTGTTGGACAATAGTGGTTATGAGTTTAGAATCAATAAGAATTGCTTTTATTTGATGAGGTGTGGAATTGCTCATCTACTTGGTACATTACATAACGGACTCTATATCTTGCAACAAACGAATTTCGTCCTCAATGCACAACACAAACGAAAATTAGATAATAACGGGAACGCACGTTTGTGGCACGCTAGACTAGGTCACATATCCCAAGATAGGATGAAAAGGTTGGTAGACTCAAAGAACCTAGAGGTTGGGGACTTGAGCGATCTACCAACTTGTGAGTCCTGTCTAAGAGGGAAAATGACCAAGAGGCCCTTTGTAGGACAAAGCAGGCTTGCCACAGGTCTGTTGGACTTGGTCCATACAGACGTATGTGGACCACTAAGAACGCAGGCCCGAGGTGGGTTCTCCTACTTCATAACCTTCACCGATGATCATTCACGGTATGGTTATGTTTACCTGATGAGGTACAAGTCTGAAGCTCTTGAGAGGTTTAAAGAATTCAGACTTGAAGTGGAGAAACCAAACCAACTGCAAAATTAAAATCCTTCGGTCGGACCGAGGCGGTGAATACCTTAGTAAGGAGTTCCTAAATTATTTAAAAGAACATGGTATAATATCAGAATGGACACCTCCAGGAACACCGCAGTTAAATGGTGTCTCTGAAAGGAGGAATCGAACCCTGTTGGACATGGTTCGGTCCATGATGAGTTTTACCAAATTGCCCTTATCGTTTTGGGGCTATGCACTAGAAACGGCGGCCAAATTATTGAATTTGGCGCCTACTAGCACATTGACCCAAACACCATATGAGATATGGCACGGCAAGCCTGCATCCTACAACTACTTGAAAGTGTGGGGTAGCCCCGCATACGTCAAGAGGTTAGTGGGAGATAAGTTAGAATCTAGGTCTAGCTTATGCAGGTTCGTTGGATACCCTAAAGAAACTGCGGGTTATTACTTTTATGACCCCTTGGAACAAAAGGTGTTTGTTTCAAGAAATGCAGTATTCTTGGAGCAAGGCTTCCCGGAGGATATCCAACCTGATGAGCTGATCCTTGAGGAATCAAGTGATGGAATCCAGCCATCAGAAGAAGCCGCGGAACCCTCACTTAGAGGATTCAGGATAGACAGCCGAAGGGCTGACCAGCCTCGAGAAGTCCAACGTGCTAGGCATGAAGGACAGCCTCAGGAACAACCAGCCCCGGTTCCTGAACCACCAGCTCCGATACAGTCAGCGCCCACAGTCACCACTGACGTTCCCGTTCTGCATAGGTCCACTAGAGAGTCCAGACCTCCAATGAGATATGGCTTTCTAGGTGCGACCGATCTTTTGGATAACGATCCTAAGACTTACGGAGAAGCGATGTCTGACATCGACTCCGGGAAATGGCTTGAGGCCATGAAAGCCGAAATGGACTCCATGAGCGAGAACCAAGTCTGGAGTCTTGTAGATCCACCGAAAAAGTGTTAAGCCAGTGGGCTGTAAGTGGGTCTACAAGCGCAAACTTGGCGTTGATAGGGAAGTCACAACCTTTAAGGCTAGGCTTGTAGCTAAGGGATACACTCAACGACCCGGGGTCGATTTTGAGGATACCTACTCGCCAGTAGCCATGGCTAAGTCCATTCGGATTCTGCTCGTCATAGCAGCATGGTATGACTATGAGATATGGCAGATGGACGTGAAAACGGCCTTCCTCAACGGTTTCATTGAAGAAGAGATCTATATGGATCAGCCGCAGGGTTTCACGGTCACTGGAGAAGAACAGAAAGTCTGTCGCCTCCAGAAGTCCATCTATGGCCTCAAACAAGCCTCTCCGAAGTTGGAACATTCGATTTGATGAAGTAATACGGGGTTATGACTTCATCAAAAACGAATCCGACCCTTGTGTATACAAGAAGGTCAGTGGGAGCTCAATAGTGTTCCTAGTGCTTTATGTGGATGACATTCTGCTCATTGGTAATGACGTCAGAATGTTAGGAAACACAAAAGCATGGTTGTCAACCCAGTTTTCCATGAAGGACTTGGGTGAAGCCTCCTACATCCTAGGCATCCAGATTGTCAGGGATAGATCTAAAAGGATGTTAGGACTCACCCAAAACTCGTATATGGAGAAAGTCCTAAAGAGATATCGAATGGACAACTCCAAACGAGGATTCCTTCCAATGAGGCATGGGACAAGTTATCCAAGAAACAGTCCCCACAGATTGATGAGGAACTTGAAAGGATGAAGGTCATCCCCTATGCCTCCGCCGTAGGTAGCATACAATATGCGGTCCACTGCACTAGGCCTGACATTGCGTACGCTTTGAGCGTGACAAGCAGATATCAGTCCTGCGCAGGAGAGACACATTGGAATGCTGTTAAGGGCATCCTTAAGTACCTAAGAAGGACTAAGGAAATGTTCCTAGTCTATGGCAATGGAGAACTAATTCTGGAAGGCTTTAGCGACGCTAGCTTCCAGTCTGATGACGATGATGCCAAGTCTCAATCGGGGTACGTATTCAAACTCAATGGAGGAGTAGTAGCTTGGAAAAGTTCCAAGCAAGCAACCATTGCTGACTCCACCACAGAGGCTGAATACATAGCAGCTTCAGAAGCTGCTAAGGAAGCAGTTTGGATGAGAAACTACATCCAAGAGTTGGGTGTGGTGCCTAGCATCGCCGAGCCCGTTGTCATCTTCTGTGATAACAACGGCGCAATAGCGCAAGCAAAGGAACCGAGATCTCATCACCGTTCCAAACACATTCTTAGACGCTACCATCTTCTTAGAGAAATGGTAGGAAGAGGTGACGTCCGGATAGACCGAGTCAACTCGGCAGACAACACAGCAGACCCGCTGACAAAGCCTATGTCGCAGAGCGCTCATACGCAACATCTTGAGAAGATGGGGATTAAGCATATGGGCAATTGGCTTTAAAGGTCAAGTGGGAGATTGTTAGAATATGTGACAATGTAAGCCAATTTTGGCAGGAATATGTAACCTATGTCTAGACAATTCTTTGGTATTTGATAAAATATTTATGAATAAAGAAGTGAAAATTCATATGGCAATACTTTGTTTACGTTCACTTATCTGCATTTACATTTCTGTTCACTACGCAAACAAAGCCCACGGACTGAGATACGATTTCGGGGACTGGGACTACGCTTGGAGGTAAGTCCATGAAATCAGTTTTACCGAATCAGTCCGGAAATCTCCAAGTCAAGGAATCCCGAAAATGGGTACCAAGATTCCCTTTGAGACTTGCACTAAGCATCTGCTGTCGTATTTCATCGACGGGTGACGAAGGTCGTCTAAGCAGTGTTAGTGGGTCAGCGTGCTAGGAAGCAGCTGACTGAGGTGACTCGCGGGAACCGTCTTACGGAGGACCTTGAGTATGGTCAGCAAGGTATGACGTGTATTCCCGGTTCCAACAGTACAGGCCAAGTCCTTTGACTTGAGGAACTGCTGAGTTTACCTGTGCATCAGGTCTGTATCTTAGATATGGTGAGAGATTGCCAAAAATACTCTTGAGTAGTCATAAGCCATGTCTAGTGCAGCTCGGGTGCACAAAGTGACAGTAGTTTCCAAGAAAGGATCTGTCTCCTGTCAAAAGGTGTTGACAGTTGAGTCTCATATATGCTCTGTGTCTTGTCCCTTAAATCTGTGGCCACAGTGACTGAACAGAAGGGAAAAGGTTTCCCTTGCGGCGTTTAGTGAGGACAGACCGACACTTAGGTCCAAAATGGGTACCTGCATTTTCCGTGCCCTAGACCCTAAGTGATGAGACCGAAGACAGAAGGACAAGTGTACTGTTAGAGCCTAAATGTTCATCCCCGAATATTTCACCTAGTCTCTAGTGCCATGGACCGTTGCTAGATGGCCACTCATGGTAACGGACGGATTCTAGGAATCCGACCAAGTCTAGCTGAATGGTGAACCTAAAGAGTCACACACTATCCACACATACACTTAGTATTTAATTTAGAATTAAATATTGGAGTAAATGAATGATTAAATTAGATTTAATCGGGTCCTATATTTTCTTGGAGAAATTAATTCCTTCTATTTGATAAAGGGAATTAAATTAATAAATAGGATTTATTAAAAGGGTTGATTTAGTGGGCTTAGAATAAATTATAATATTTATTTATTATATTATATTTATTCTTTTAGCCTTTTGAAATATTTAATAGGATTTAAATATTCCATTAAATTAAAATCAATGGTTGAGATGGAAAGGGGAGATGGAAGGCTAGGATTCGTTTGACTAGGTCAAACACTAGTTTGACTAGGACTTTGAGTAGGTCAAAATCCTAGTCAAATTAGGTTACTTAGAGTTTGAGTTTAAAGAGGATTAAACTCTTCCTCTATATAAACCTCTAGCTTCCAACATTTAAGAGTTTGATGATTCTTGAAAAACACACACAACACACACTCTCCCTCTCCTACCTCTCGTCCGCCCTCTCTCTCTTTCTCTAGCAAGAAAATATTTTTTTTTCTTAGTTCTTTTGTTCTTGGAACATCAAGAACTTAGACGAACCAATACCGTTAATTGATAACGAGTTATTGATTCGTCCACTCCAAAAATAATACTTGTTCGTTGCTAGCACGACGTGCAAGATACGTGGGTGGATCGTGTGTCACGATTTGGAGGATCTCAAGAACGAGGTCTTGGTGCAAAACGGGGAACAACGTGAGTAGCAGTTGAAGACGAAAACGACGACGGGTAGGTCTCGTTTAAGATTTTCGTCCCTCTTTATTTTTCAACTCTATGGCCTCCATGATTTATTTAATTGTTTTATGATCATGAGATACACCGAACGCCCGGGAACCTTAAGGGCACACCCCTTGAGCGTGTTCTTTACATTAAAAGCATGCCTTTTATTTTGTAAATTTTAATATATTTTATTTTTTACCGCGCTTCCGCATTCGCGCAATTCCCGGGACGATCCACCGGATTTTCTTTCAGGAAACACCTTGTGTTTTCAGTCCTTATCATGGACAAATAGATGACTCAATACTGGCTATAAATATATTCGTATCGACTCTAATAATCAATATTAAAGCCACTCTTCGATTATACGACTAGGAATCCATCTTATTCAGCATAAAAATGCACTAGGACTGCATCTTGAAAACTCGTTTGAGCCATGGACTCAACTTTGTACCTTTGCCCAACGACGAACACCTTTAAACGAATTTAGACACTAATTCCCTTTTATCTTTGCCATATCGAGGGCTTTGTCACCCTTCGTAATCAATCGTACGTTCGGATACAAGCCTAATACTCAACACAATCGTAGGAAACACCTTGTGTTTTCAGTCCTTATCATGGACAAATAGATGACTCATTACTGGCTATAAATATATTCGTATCATCTCTAATAATCATATTAAAGCCACTCTTCGATTATACGACTAAGAATCCATCTTATTCAACATAAAAATGCACTAGGAGTACATCTTGAACACTCGTTTGATCCATGGACTCAGCTTTTGTACCTTTGCCGAACAACAAACTCCTTTAAATGAAAATTGACACTAATTCCCTTTTATCTTTGCCATATCGAGGGTTTGATCTCCCTTCGTAATCAATGGTTGCATGCCTAATACTCAACACAATCGTAGGAAACACCTTGTGTTTTCAGTCCTTATCATTCACTGGTAGATAACTCATTACTGGCTATAAATGTATTCGTATCGACTCTAACGATCAATATTAAAGCGACTCTTCCATTGTACAACTAGGACTCTATCTTATTCATCACAAAAATTGTACTAGGACTACATCTAGAACACTCGTTTCAGCTATGGACTCAGCTTTGTACCTTTGGGCAACGACAAACTCCTTTAAACGAATTTAGGCACAAATTCCCTTTTGTCTTTGCCATATTGAGGGTTTGGTCAACCTTCATAATCAATCGTACGTCCGGATACATGGCTAATACTCAACACACTCATAGGAAACACCTTGTGTTTTCAGTCCTTATCATTGACTGATAGATGACTCATTTCTGGCTATAAATATATTCGTATCGACTCTAAGAATAAATATTAAAGCCACTCTTCGATTATACAACTAGGACTCCATCTTATTCAACATAAAATTACACTGGTACTACATCTAGAACACTCGTTTCAGCCATGGACTCAGCTTTATATTTGTGCGCAACGACAAACTCCTTTAAATGAATTTAGACACTAATTACCTTTTATCTTTGCCATATCGAGAGCTTGCTCAACCTTCGTCATCAATGGTTGCGTCCTGATACATGCCTAATACTCAACACAATCATAGGAAACACCTTGTGTTTTTAGTCCTTATCCTTGACTGATAGATGACTCATTTCTGGCTATAAGTATATTCGTATCGACTCTAAGAATCAATATTAAAGCCACTCTTCGCTTATACGACTAGGACTCCTTCTTATTCAACATAAAATTACACTAGTACTACATCTAGAACACTCGTTTGAGCCACGGACTCAGCTTTGTATTTGTGCGCAACGACAAATTCCTTTAAACGAATTTAGACAGTAATTCCCTTTAATCTTTGCCATATCGAGGGCTTGTTCAACCTTGGTAATCAATCGTACGTTCGAATACAAGCTTAATACTCAACACAATCGTAGGAAACACCTTGTGCTTTCAGTCCTTATCATGGACTGATAGATGACTCAATACTGGCTATAAATAAATATCGCCACTATCGACTCTAATAATCAAAACTATTTAAAGTACCTCTTCTTACATTTATATCGACTTGGTCACCATCTTATTCAACATAAAAATTGCACTAGGACTGCATCTTGAAACTAGGACTCGTTTGAGTGCCTTTTGTATTTGATCATACGATAATTCCTTTTAAACGACACTATTCCCCTTTGTATCTTTGCCATATCGAGGGCTTGGTCATCCCTTCGTAACTCAATTGTACGTTCAGACTACATACCTAATACTCAACCACAATCGTAGGAAACACCTTGTGTTTTTTAGTCTTTCCATTGACTGATGACTCATTACGGCTATAAATATATTTCGTATCAACTCTAATAAATCAATATTAAAGCCAACTCTTCGATTTTATACGACTAAGTACTCCATCTTATTCAACATAAAAATGCACTAGTACATCTGAACACTCGTTTGAGGCCATTGGAACTCAGCTTTTGTACCTTTGTGCCCAATCAACAAACTCCTTTAAATGAATATTGACACTAATTCCCTTTAATCTCTGCCATATCGAGGGTTTGATCTCCCTTCGTAATCAATCGTCACTTGTACATGTAGGATTTTTTAGTCCCTTTACATTTCACTTTGATAGATCATACTTATTTACTGGCTTATTAAGTATTCATCGACTCTAAGAATCAATATTAAAGCGACTCTTCCTCATTGTACAAACTAGGAATCTTATTCATCAAAAAATTACACTACCGACTACATCTAGAACACTCGTTCAGCCATGGACTCAGCTTTGTACCTTTGCGCAACGACAAACTCCTTTAGACAAATTAGTAATTCCCTTTTGCCTTTCGCCATACAACCTTCGTAACAAATCGTACGTTCGGATACAAGCCTAATACTCAACACATTCATAGTTGTGTTTTCAGTCCTTATCATTGATGACTGATATCGATGACTCATTTCTGGCTATAAATATATTCGTATCGACTCTAATAAATCAATAATTAAAGTCACTCTTCGACTTATACAACTAGGACTCCATCTTATTCAACATAATATTACACTAGTACTACATCTAGAAACACTCGTTTGAGCCATGGACTCAGCTTTTTGTAATTACGCGCAACGAATTTAGACACTAATTACCTTTTATCTTTGTCATATCGAGAGCATGCTCAACCTTCGTAATCAATCGTGTGTCTGGATACATGCCTAATACTCAACACAATCATAGGAAACACCTTGTGTTTTCAGTTCTTATCATTGACTGATAGATGACTCATTTCTGGCTATAAATATCTTCGTATCGACTCTAAGAATCAATATTAAGGCCACTCTTCGATTATACGACTAGGACTCCATCTTATTCAACATAAAATTAGACTAGAACTATATCTGGAACATTCATTTGAGCCATGGAGTCAGGTTTGTACTTGTGCGCAACGACAAACTCCTTTTAACGAATTTTGACACTAATTCCCTTTAACCTTTGCCATATCGAGGGCTTGGTCAACCTTCGTAATCAATCGAACGATCGGATACAAGCCTAATACTGAACACAATCGTTGGAAACACCTTGTGCTTTCAGTCCTTCTCATTGACTGATAGATGACTCATTACTGGCTATAAATATATTCATATCGACTCTAATAATCAATATTAAAGCCACTCTTCGTTTATACGACTAGGAATCCATCTTATTCAACATAAATATGCACTAGGACTGCATCTTGAACACTCGTTTGAGCCATGGACTCAACTTTTGTACCTTTGCCCAACGACGAACTCCTTTAAACGAATTTAGACACTAATTCCCTTTTATCTTTGCCATATCGAGGGCTTGGTCACCCTTCGTAATCAATCTTACGTCCGGATACATGCCTAATACTCAACACAATCGTAGGAAACACCTTGTGATTTCAGTCCTTATCATTGACTGATAGATGACTCATTTCTGGCTATAGATATATTCGTGTCGACTCTAACAATCAATATTAAAGCCACTCTTCGATTATACGACTAGGACTCCATCTTATTCAACATAAAATTACACCAGTACTACATCTAGAACACTCGTTTGAGGCATGGACTCAGCTTTGTATATATGCGCAACGACAAACTCCTTTAAACGAATTTAGACACTAATTCCCTTTAATCTTTGCCATATCGAGGGCTTGGTCAACCTTCGTAATCAATCATATGTTTGGATACAAGCCTAATACTCAACATAATCGTAGGAAACACCTTGTGCCTTCAGTCCTTATCATTGACTGTTAGATGACTCATTTCTGACTATAAATATATTCGTATCGACTCTAAGAATCAATATTAAAGCCACCCTTCGATTATATGACTAGGACTCCATCTTATTCAACATAAAATTACACCAGTACTACATCTAGAACACTCGTTTGAAGCATGGACTCAGCTTTGTATATGTGCGCAATGACAAACTCCTTTAAATGAATTTAGACACTAATTTCCTTTAATCTTTGCCATATCGAGGGCTTGGTCAACCTTCGTAATCAATCTTATGTTTGGATACAAGCCTAATACTCAACATAATCGTAGGAAACGCCTTGTGCTTTCAGTCCTTATCATTGACTGATAGATGACTCATTACTGGCTATCAATATATTCGTATCGACTCTAATTATCAATATTAAAGCCACATTTACATTATACGACTAGGAATCCATTTTATTCAACATAAAAATGCACTTGGACTGCATCTTGAACACTCGTTTGAGCCATGGACTCAACTTTTGTATGTTTGTCCAACGACGAACTCCTTTAAACGAATTTAGACACTAATTCCCTTTTATCTTTGCCATATCGAGGGCTTGGTCACCCTTCGTAATCAATCGTACGTCCGGATACATGCCTAATACTCAACACAATCGATTGACTGATAGATGACTCATTACTGGCAATAAATGTATTCGTATCGACTCTAATAATCAATATTAAAGCCACTCTTCGATTATACGACTAGGAATCCATCTTATTCAACATAAAAATGCACTAGTACTTGCATCTTGAAAACTCGTTTGAGCCATGGACTCAACTTTTGTACCTTTGCCCAACGACGAACACCTTTTAACGAATTTAGACACTAATTCCTCTTTATCTTTGCCATATCGAGGGCTTGGTCACCCTTCGTAATCAATCGTACGTCCGGATACATGCCTAATACTCAACACAATCTTAGGAAACACCTTGTGTTTCAGTCGTTATCATAGACTGATAGATGACACATTACTGGCTATAAATGTATTCGTATCGACTCTAATAATACATATTAAAGCCACTCTTCGATTATATGTCTAGGAATCCATCTTATTCAACATAAAAAATGCATTAGGACTGCATCTTGAACACTCGTTTGATCCATGGACTCAACTTCTGTACCTTTGCGCACAAACTCATTTAATCGAATTTAGACAGTAATTCCCTTTTATCTCTGCCATATCGAGGGCTTGGTCACCCTTCGTAATCAATCTCACGTCCGGATAGACGCCTAATGCTCAACACAATCGTAGGAAACACCTTGTATTTTCAGTCCTTATCATGGACAAATAGATGACTCATTATTGGCTATAAATATATTCGTATCATCTCTAATAATCAATATTAAAGCGACTCTTAGATTGTACAAATAGGACTCTATCTTATTCAACACAAAAATTGCACTAGGACTACATCTAGGACACTCGTTTCAGCCATGGACTTAACTTTGTACCTTTGCGCAACGACAAACTCCTTTAGACGAATTTAGGCACTAATTCCCTTTTGTCTTTACCATATTGAGGGCTTGGTCAACCTTCGTAATCAATTGTACGTCCGAATACATGCCTAATACTCAACACAATCATAGGAAACACCTTGGGTTTTCAGTCCTTATAATTGACTGATAGATGACTCATTTCTGGCTATAAATATATTCCTATCGACTCGAAGAATCAATATTAAAGCCACTCTTCGATTATACAACTAGGACTCCATCTTATTCAACATAAAATTAAACTAGTACTACATCTAAAACACTCGTTTGAGCCATGGACTCAGCTTTGTAATTACGCGCAACGGTAAACTCCTTTAAACGAATTTAGACACTAATTACCTTTTATCTTTGTCATATCGAGAGCATGCTCAACCTTCGTAATCAATCGTGTGTCCGGATACATGCCTAATACTCAACACAATCATAGGAAACACCTTGTGTTTTCAGTCCTTATCATTGACTGATAGATGACTCATTTCTGGCTATAAATATATTCGTATCGTCTCTAAGAATCAATACTAAGGCCACTCTTCGATTATACGACTAGGACTCGATCTTATTCAACATAAAATTAGACTAGCACTACATCTGGAACACTCGTGTGAGCCATGGAGTCAGCTTTGTATTTGTGCGCAACGACAAACTCCTTTTAACGAATTTAGACACTAATTCCCTTTAACCTTTGCCATATCGAGGGCTTGGTCAACCTTCGTAATCAATCGTACGATCGGATACAAGCCTAATACTGAACACAATTGTTGGAAACACCTTGTGCTTTCAGTCCTTATGATTAACTGATAGATGACTCATTAGTGCCTATAAATATATTCGTATCGATTCTAATAATCAATATTAAAGCCACTCTTCGATTATACGACTAGGAATCCATCTTATTCAACATAAAAATGCACTAGGACTGCATCTTGAACACTCGTTTGAGCCATGGACTCAACTTTTGTACCTTTGCCCAACGACGAACTCCTTTAAACGAATTTAGACACTAATTCCCTTTTATCTTTGCCATATCGGGGG
This sequence comes from Sesamum alatum, assembly GCA_034509735.1. Taxonomy (NCBI): domain Eukaryota; kingdom Viridiplantae; phylum Streptophyta; class Magnoliopsida; order Lamiales; family Pedaliaceae; genus Sesamum; species Sesamum alatum. The sequence continues at coordinate 21,547,334 of JACGWO010000005.1, forward strand.
CTTGGTAACCCTTCGTAATCAATCTTACATCCGGATACATGCCTAATACTCCACACAATCGTAGGAAACACCTTGTGATTTCAGTCCTTATCATTGACTGATAGATGACTCATTTCTGGCTACATATATATTCGTATCGACTCTAAGAATCAATATTAAAGCCACTCTTCGATTATATGACTAGGACTCCATCTTATTCAACATAAAATCACACCAGTACTACATCTAGAACACTCGTTTGAGGCATGGACTCAACTTTGTATATGTGCGCAACGACAAACTCCTTTAAACGAATTTAGACACTAATTCCCTTTAATCTTTGCCATATCAAGGGCTTGGTCAACCTTCGTAATCAATCGTATGTTCGGATACAAGCCTAATAATCAACACAATCGTAGGAAACACCTTGTGCTTTCAGTCCTTATCATTGATTGATAAATGTCTCATTACTGGCTATAAATATATTCGTATCGACTTTAATAATCAATATTAAAGCCACTCTTCGATTATACGACTAGGGCCCGTGTCCCACAAGAGCCCATTACCATGGGTGGCCATCTAGCAACGGTCCATGGCACTAGAGATTAGGTGAATTGGCGTAAACATTTAGGCGCCGATTCCGTACGGGTACGATCCTTCCGTCTACCGTCTCCCGGCCTTAGTCTAGGGTATGGAATTGGGCGTCGGTTCCCATCCTTGACTAGGCATCTATGCTTAATACTCGAGACCACGTATGCTTCATTGCGTCGACACAGGGAACCATTCCCTGTTCGACCAACCACTGTGGCCACAGCTTTAAACAGCATGAACGTGTCTCCGAGTGCATAGGAGATACCTCTGTCTCATACTGACAGGGGACGGATCCTCTTCTTGGAATCCACCGTCCTCGCTACACATTCCGACTGCACTGGACAAGGCTTATAATGATAATCTTACAGAATGATCACCTCTCGCCAGATCCAAGATACAGCCGTCCTATGCACGTGACTGCCATGATTCTTCAAGTCTGAGGATTACTCCCGAAGTATCGGAACCGGGGAAATCCAATCATACCGACCAAGCCTCCAAGGCTTCCATATGATGATCCCCGTGAGTCAGTCCAGTCGGCTCGACCCCAGTCGGCTCGACCCCAGTCGACCAACCCATCAAGATCGTGTAGGCGTCCCATGCCTGTCGCCGATGAAACACGGCACTCATCCAATGAACACGACTCTTGACGCAAGTCTCAATAGGACTCTCGATGCCCTGTCTCGAGGTCCTCGACTTGGAACGTTTCAGACCCAACCCTTAATCAGTTGGTTTCATGACCACCATCCAATGCGTGGCCCAACTGCATGAGTTGTTATCCATGGTCTGTGGGCTTTGTTGTGATATAAGTTAAACGCCGTTTTAACAAATGTAAAGTGAGCACAACAAAGTAGGTACCAATAGTGACGAACACTCACTTTATTCATCACATAATAATATTACAATTACATCGAGTTGTATAATAGGTTACAAATCGCCAAACCTATTGGCTTTCTGGTTACCTATTCTAACACATGTGGCTAGAGGAGGAAACAAAAAGGTACAATAATTTAAATAGAAACATACCTTTTTCGTTTCACATGTACAACGGCAACAATCTTTGATTCTCTTTTCGTTCCTTTTCCGTTCACCTTAGAATTCAAATTAGAACCCCTCTAATTTGTCTACACCACAGAAATGGAAGTAAATCTAGATCTACTGCTAGGTAGAAGCTAGATCAAGGAAGAAACGAAAACGTATTACACTATTGATTAGTGTATACGTATTTCTCATGTTCTCATTTTGAATCCAATTCAAAGAGAACTCAAAAGAAGGAGAAAAGGCTGGAAATTTTCGTGGCTTGTGTGCTAGGGAGTGCAAGTTAGAGAGATCAAAGTGTATACATGTGTTGTGTAGTTGTAGGTAGTTTCCAAAACCACCTACACACTAATGCACAACTTATGCTCAACCTCCAACCATGTTAGCACAATATGTGGACCACCTAGCCATCATGGAAAGCCACATCATTGCTTACATGGAGCCACATCATTGCTTACATGGAGGATTTTCAACTCCTCTTAAACTTGCATCAAACCTTTGAGCTTTGATTTCAAGTCATGGACCGGTTTTGACCGGTCTTGATTTAATCAAATTAAATCAAGTGATCCATGGGTTTTAAATTAATCTAATTAATTTTAAACCTTATTGAAATCCAAAAGTTCATTTAATCCAATTAAATAAACATAAGCTCAAACACTAATTAATTGATCCAATCAATTAATTAAACGAAACTCAATAAATTAATCCAATTAATTTAAAGGTATTGAGCCCAAAATTAATTAATCCAATTAATTAATTCTTGGGCCATCCATCCAATGGATTTTTCCAATAAATGATCCCATCATTTATATTCTCCTTGAATTAATTTAATCCAATTAAATTAATTCACTTCTTCCAGAATTAATTCCAAATTAATTCCACTACTTCCATAGTGATTTGTGTGTTACTCTTTAGGTTCACCCTCAGCTAGACTTGGGCTTGTGTCCAACACAATTGATTAATTAAATCCAATTTAATTAATTATTTCTAATTTACCATTAATCAGAAATGCCCGTTACCATGGGTGGCCGTCTAGCAAGGGTCCATGGCACTAGAGACTAGGTGAATGTTGGCGTGAACATTTAGGCTCCGAATTCCATACAGGTACAGTCCTTTGTCAACCATCTCCCGGCCTTAGTCTAGGGCATGGAATTGGGTGTCGGTTCCCATCCTGGACTAGGCAACTATGCTACAAACTCGAGACGCGTTTACTCTATTGATCGACCTAGGGAACCATTCCCTACTCGACCAATCGCTACGGCCGTAGACTTAATGAGTCGAAACCATCTCAGAGCGCATAGGAGACATAGCTGTCAAATACTGACAGGGGACAGATTCTATCTTGGAATCCACCGTCCTCACTACATACTCCGACTGCCCTAGACAAGGCTTATAATGACCATATCAAAGACATGGTCACCTCTCGCCAAATCCAAGATACAACCTTCATATGCAAGCGACTGCCATGATTCCTCAAGTCCGAGGACTAATCCCGTACTATCGGAACCGAGAATTCCAGTCATACCGACTAAGCCTCCAAGGCTTCCATATGATGATTCTCGCGAGTCAGTTCAGTCAGTCGACTACTTTGCCAACTAACCCACTAAAATTGCATAGACGACCCACGTCTTGCACCGATGAAACTCGGCACTCACCCAGTGAATGCAATACTTAGTGCAAGTATCTATAGGACACTCGAGGCCCAGTCTCGAGGTCCTCGACTTGGAACGTTTTAGACCGACCCTCAAGGAGTTGGTTTCATAGCCGCCAACCTATGCGCAGCTCAACTCAATGGGTTTTACCAATCAGTCTGTGGGCATTTGTTGTGACATTGAAACACCATTCAAATGTAAGTAGTAAGCACAACAAACACATTTTGCCAATGATGAATACTTACTTTATCCATCAGTATAATATTACTTTGATAAAGATCGACGAATAGTTTCCAGAACAACCAATCCAATTGACTTTCTGGTCACTTATTCTAACAATCTCCCACTTGACCACAAAGCTAATTACCCATGTTGCTCAGAGCCTTCTGAGCATGAGCAATCTATGATACCGGCTCGGTCTCGTGGGTCTACTATATTTCTCTGCCGAAGTGACACGGTCCAACCGTGTCAGCGCTTCCTACCATTGCTGCCTGTAAATGGTGGTTGTCTAAGAATTTTCCGTGGATCTGTGATGAGATCTCGAGCCCAAAAGCTTTTGCCAAAGCCTAGTTGTTGGCCTCCAAGGCAACTACTGGCTCGGCCGTGCTAGGCACCACATCCATCCTATGGATGCGGTTTTCAATCCAAACCACTTTCCAGAAATGACTTCCAAAGTCGCCATACATTCGACTTTCATAATGACATGTCATGGTATCCTGCTTGAAACCTTTCCAAGCTACCACACTCACCATTAAGTCCAAATGTATATACATATTGAGACTAAACATTATTCACATGATTCTGGAAGCTAGTATCGCTATAGCCTTCTAGAATCAACCCTCCACAAAATGAGCATCAAGAACACTTCTTTAATCCTTATTCAGGTATTAAAGATATTCTCAACAGTTGTCTACTACCTTCTCAGCACAAGCCCAATAACAATTGTTATGCACAAAGCATACACAACATCAGGCCCAATGCACGAACAACATTCATGCTGCCTAAAGCAAAGACGTAGGGGATGTCAAACATCTAAGCTTTCTCATCAGTCTAGCGTGACTGATTCTTGAACAGCTTAACCCTGTATAAAGGAATCCAATTCCTATCATGGAGAATTGCGTGAACAACGCTCGTGTTTCAGTGTTTTCTAACATCTTAAATTCATTCAAAATGAATAAGACGTTACACACTAAACACTTGGAATAAAACTATCCTCCCACTGACCCTAAACCCTGTTACTGATCGATTCATACTCCGTATGAACTCGTCAAAACGAATATTCCAGTTATACAAAATTTCAAACCCAGTTTGAATTTTCATGATGGATCCAATAGCTCTAAGCCATTGATCCAAACCCGATGTCCAACATCGCTTCTCCTTGTATCTTTTGAATGATAATCCAATTGACCGAACAGGCCCAGAAACCTTTACCTCTCAAGTAACTAAGGTATTCTGGTTCTCCCTAGGAGGACTGGAATATAGTCAGTGGAATAATATAATTACAAATGATGTTTGCATTATTCTGCATTAAACCTGCATAAATCAAACACCTAGTCTAATTTGTCTCCCACTAGTCCCTTGACGTATGTGGGACCATCCCATGTACTCAAGAACTTTGTAGGATGCAGGCTTTTGCCAAACCATAACCTATATGGCAACTAGATCATGACTATTAGAAAAATGCCATGTTTCTCAACCTGGTAACTTTCAAGCCCATGTCTAGAAGGTTTAAGGTAATCCAGTGAAACCCTGATCGAACCAAGTCTAACAAGGTTCGATTTCTCCCTTATCAGAGACCGTTCAACCATGGTCCTTACAAGAAGAATTCCACTGAGTGAGAATTCCATTCTCATCTAGATATTCAAGAACTCGTACTGAATACACGCCCCTTCAATCTAATCGAGAGGTTTAATTTTGCAATCAGCTTGGTTCACCACTCCAAGTCTAATTCCCCGAACCTATCCAAGGTCCTTAGACATGTGAACCCTCTTCTAGGTGCTGTGTACTCAGTAACCTACGAATGTCTATATGGATCCAATCCGATAGAGTTTTGGCAAGCCCACTTTGTCCAACAAAGAAGTCTTACAGTCTTTCCATCTCGGAGAGGACTTGTAAGCTAGTCGACTCAAATTGTCTATCGCTAGACTCTTTGAATCTTCCAACTTCCTCGTCCTTAAGTAAAGAAAAAACCATCCTAGCTTATGGATGCCAAATTCGTAAGTTTATCTTGATTATCCATTTTAATCATTTGATTTGAGTACTCATAATTCAATTATGGGATAATGTTTAAGGATAATTATGTATCCCACCTAGCAGACAAGAATAGTCATTCTTTGTCAAATAAAGTAATTTTATTGATCAAACGTATGTAATTAAAATCTGTCCAACAGTATATAAAAACATACTTCGATCATGCTAGGTTACATATTTCGTTTCAAACTCTATCCTAACATGATCACTGCTATGCTATGCCTAACTAGTCCCTAGTCTTTGCAGCAATGGCCCTGCCATCGCTAAGCCTTAGGACCTGTCTAGGCTTTCTACTCATAACCATCTGTAAACCATTCGCAGATTATGATTAACTGGTATCCAATACCAAAGAGTAGAACAATAATCATGTTGGTACTCAATTCAAATGTACCTTCGTTGGAGAGGAGCTTGGGACACTCCCTCTTCCAATGTCCCTTTTCGCAACAATTAATGCACACATCGTTTGGAATCTATGACTTTGACTGTCGAACCCTCTTCCTCTATCCTTTACCTCCGCCCAGCGGTGTAACAGGATCACTCGAAGTGCTAGCAGCGGCTGATGTTGTCTTAGCTTTCTTCCTCTTCCAGCGTCCGGCACCCTTGCCTTTCGCTTTTGAGGTCAAAGACTCTCCCACTAGTACCGTCGGCGCAGATTTTTCAATCATTGCCTCGTACCGGACCAACATATTTTATCAAGTCGACAATAAATTGGTCGAAGGAGGTCGAAAGAGACAGAAGGATCACATCAATGTACGTCTCTTTTTCAAGATTAGCTTGGAGGTCTTTGAGCATTTCCACAAGGGATAGCATCATCACTCCATGCTCTCGTACAGACGACCCTTTTGTCATCTTAGCTCCGAAGAATGCCTTCGTTGCAGCGTATCTAACTTGCTGGTCCGAGACCGCATAGATATCTTGCAAATGAAGCATAATCGAGCCAACATCATCTAGCCTATCGTACTGCTACTGGATCTCGTTAGTCATCGAGGCCAGTACGATGCTGCGGACCTACCGATGGTCAACATGCATATTTCTCGAACGCCAAAGCGTTCTTGAGACATTAACCTATCCGGCAAGGCCTGAGGAAGATCCTTATTCAGAATGTAAGTCTGGTTCTCGAAATCTAAGACTATCTTAAGATTTCACAGCCAGTCGTTGTAGTTTGTTCCATTAAAAATATTAGCCTCTAGTATTGGCGTTAGTGGATTCTTAGACATATACATTCAAAATGTAAACAGAAAAAACATTAAGTAGATTATAGTAATATTATGTTCAAGTTAAGACTTGGTCTTTAGTCATTAACCCCTCCCACTATTTTTGCGAAAGCCCATCACTCTCAAATGAGGTTTCGGGAAACCATTTCCTAGTGGGCTTGAGGTCCACAAACGCAATTCTCCATGCCCCACTTTTACGATCCACACGAAAAAAAAAAACTTTATGGGAGGTAACCTATACCATTCTCATCCAATGAGATCCCCAAGTTATTTTGCCTCGCCTCTTCACATGATCCCAAGGACTCCAAGCGAATCATGTTACTCAGCGTTAAGCCCGACCCATCAACCAAATGAATATCTCAACTATCGCCCCCCACGACTCGTGAGACAGGGAAATAGGAGCATATTCCTTTGTTCATAACAATAGCACAGCTTTCTTCCATCCCAAACGTGCCACGACTCGTGAGACCACGAATGGGTGAAAGTAGCTTCCTCACTACATTGTTATGGATGGAAGGCTTGGATTTAAATCAAACCATTTGACTTTTTAATCCATTAATGGGCCTAATATTTACTTGGACCATCCAAGTGAGAGTTAAGTTTATTAGTGACCGAGACCTCATCATTAAGAAAGTTTTGCCTGCTCCATTTTTAACATTGAATATAAAGGATGCATTCAAAACACATCATACATCAAATATTAAAACATACACCACATGCAAAATAAGCCTAGCACGCCCCTGTTGGATGATCACAAGCCCAATCCTATGTGATCCACTGAGCCCGTAGTGGATCTGTGGTCAATCTAGGGTGGCCTACACTATTACAAAATTATAAACCCATTATCATTCTAATGGGCCTTGTAACGCCTCTTCATTCTTTTGGACTCTCCATCGTGGGCTCCGTCCAACGGGCCTCTTCTTGGGCCTCCATCACCATGGAAATGCTTCCTTACAATTTATTACAAAAAATAAATCCTCACCAACCTAACCACACTCATTACAACTTAAATAAGAAACCCCAATCAGAAGTTGGGGGGAGTACAAAAGGAGGAAGAAAGCAAGCCTTATTATTTTAAGGCTAAAAACGAGAGAGAGAAAGAGAATAATAAAACAAAGAGGCACGCAGGCCTCACCCAACAAAAATTAAACCATACATAAGGGCCATGGGCTTTGTGATCATCCCCATTGTTTATCCAATAAACATTTAATACACATTTATATCAAATATAAATATGCCCATTAAATAAATACATCCAATGCATTTATAAAAATGATATTCAATATCATAAACAACAACATAATTATATGCAGAAATATATATATATTAATAATGCAATTAAAAATGGATATCAAGTATCATACATCCAATGTACCAAAAAAAATATTTTTTTTTTTTTTGTTTGGAAACCATTTCCAAATTAATCTAAGGCACAATTAAATTTTAGAAAAATCCAATTTAACTAAAATTAAAATTAGCCAAAATTAATCATTTCAGAAAATATGTAGAAATGTGGAAAATTCAATTTTCCGGGTAAAAATAGCAAAAACGGCCCAGCCGTTCGAAACCGGCCGGCCGGCAGCACTGCCGGCCGCGCGCGCACGCACGCACGGCCGCTGGCGCGCGCCCTGCAGCGCTGTGCGGGCGCGGGAGCGCGCGCGCTGCCGGCCAGCGCCAACACGCGCGCTCTGGCATTGTGTGACCGGCAGCTGCTGCCGGCTGCACTGTTTTGAACCCAATTTTTTTTTTTTTAAATATCTGCATTAAAACTGAAACTAAAACATGCATTTAAAGAATATCCAATTTTCAAAAAAATGCATGGATATCCATAATTAAAAGCAAAATTAACACAAATTCTTCTAAACACATAATCATGCTTAAAACCGTAAAACATTCTTTCCAAAAGCAAATTAAACATGTTGAACATGCTCTTCACATAAAAACATGTTATTCCTAAAGCCACAACACCGAACCTGGCTCTGAAACCACTGAAAGAATCGGTACGGCCCGGGAACGCTGCGGAAGCGTAAAATAAAAGAAATTTAAAACGATTTCAAAGGGGTGTTCCCTTTGAATTCTCGGGCATTCGGTGTTTTCAAAAGCATAATAACATACATAAAAATATGCTTGAACATGTTGAAGGACAAGCGGATCCGCCCGGGAGCACGAGCGGAAGCGAGAAAAGCGAGAAATTGCGTAAATTTAAATCAAATTTAAAATACGCGAATCCCAAGGGGTGTACCCTTGGGTGCTCAACCGGGCGTTCGATGTAGGATGTGTAAATATTAAAACATATATTTAAACACATAGGGCATAGATATACAAATGAAATCAATCAAAGCGTAATAAACCGTTACCTTTGATTGTTTAGCGTATGCTCCCGGCTACTAGCGTTGTTCCTTCTCCGGAATGCTCACGAAATCCAAACGTATGGATTCTCCAAAGGTGATCCACACCACACCGGAAGAAACACACGTTCTTCTTGCTAGAAAAGAACGGGTTTAGGAAGGAATCGGTTTAAGAGAAGAACACTATGAATTAGTGTTCTCTTAAACTTACTTTCTTCTTCTTCTTGATTCAAAATCAAGTGAAGAACACAAGTGTAAGAGAGGGAGGGAGCACGAAATTTTGAGAGAGAGGAGAGGATTTTTGTCTTCTCTTTTTCCTAGAAAAAGATGAATAATGAATCACTTTTGCTTGGTGTTGTATATTCTAATATATTTACATAATTAATGTGATTATTGGAATGTGTCTAGGTTCATCCAAGGATGTCTAGATTCATTCCAATCAATCACCATCAATTCTTCAATCAAGCCTACCAAAATTTATGGTATGATCAAATCATACCAAAATGGAAGAGCTTGACTGGAGTTGATTTGTCTCTTTCCAAAAGAGATAAGTCAACATACCACCTAGCATGAAACATGGTTGATTTTGCTTCCTCCAAGGGAGCGTGTCGGGCATGTTTAATTAAGGAAAGATGTCCAACTTCTTCCCATCCCAAATTAGGAATTATTTCTCCTCTCGGGTATAATTTAACGGGCCGGGATTTATCGTAATCCAATTACGACGAACCCAATATTAAATCCAATTTAATGTCCACTTAAATTATTCCCGTTGATCTTTTAATCCAATTAAAAGATCCAACGTCTCAACATCTCAACTTTCCATATTTAATCGAAAATCCAATTTACCGATTAAATGAAAGCCCGATACAATATCGGCCCGTCCATCCAATGGACTTTCCCTTAAGTAATCTAATTACTTATTTTATCCTTCGAGATTGACTCCAAGTCGATCTCTCAACCTCCTCGGTGATTTGTGTGTGACCCTTTAGGTTCACCTTCAGCTAGACTTGGGTCGTGTCCCACAAGGGCCCATTACCATGGGTGGCCGTCTAGCAACGGTCCATGGCACTAGAGACTAGGTGAATTGGCGTGAACATTTAGGCGCCGATTCCGTACGGGTACGATCCTTCCGTCTACCGTCTCCCGGCCTTAGTCTAGGGTATGGAATTAGGCGTCGGTTCCCATCCTTGACTAGGCATCTATGCTTAATACTCGAGACCACGTATGCTTCATTGCGTCGACACAGGGAACCATTCCCTGTTCGACCAACCACTGTGGCCACAGCTTTAAACAGCATGAACGTGTCGCCGAGTGCATAGGAGATACCTCTGTCATGAAGGACAAGCGGATCCGCCCGGGAGCGCGAGCGGAAGCGAGAAAGGCGAGAAATTGCGTAAATTTATATAAAATTCAAAAATACGCGAATCCCAAGGGGTGTACCCTTGGGTGCTCAACCGGGCGTTCGATGTAGGATGTGTAAATATTAAAACATATATTTAAACACATAGGGCATAGATATATAAACGGAATCAATCAAAGCGTAATAAACCGTTACCTTTGATTGTTTAGCGTATGCTCCCGGCTACTAGCGTTGTTCCTTCTCCGGAATGCTCACGAAATCCAAACGTATGGATTCTCCAAAGGTGATCCACACCACACCGGAAGAAACACACATTCTTCTTGCTAGAAAAGAACGGGTTTAGGAAGGAATCGGTTTAAGAGAAGAACACTATGAATTAGTGTTCTCTTAAACTTACTTTGTTCTTCTTCTTGATTCAAAATCAAGTGAAGAACACAAGTGTAAGAGAGGGAGGGAGCACGAAATTTTGAGAGAGAGGAGAGGATTTTTGTCTTCTCTTTTTCCTAGAAAAAGATGAATAATGAATCACTTATGCTAGGTGCTGTATATTCTAATATATATACATAATTAATGTGATTATTGGAATGTGTCTAGGTTCATCCAAGGATGTCTAGATTCATTCCAATCAATCACCATCAATTCTTCAATCAAGCCTACCAAAATTTATGGTATGATCAAATCATACCAAAAGGGAAGAGCTTGATTGGAGTTGATTTGTCTCTTTCCAAAAAGACAAGTCAACATACCACCTAGCATGAAACATGGCTGATTTTGCTTCCTCCAAGGGAGCATGTCGGCCATATTTAATTAAGGGAAGAAGTCCAACTACTTCCTATTCCAAATTAGGAATTATTTCTCCTCTCGGGTATAATTTAACGGACCGGGTTTTATCGTAATCCAATTACGACGAACCCAATATTAAATCCAATTTAATGTCCACTTAAATTATTCCCGTTGATCTTTTAATCCAATTAAAAGATCCAACGTCTCAACATCTCAACTTTCCATATTTAATCGAAAATCTAATTTACCGATTAAATGAAAGCCCGATACAATATCGGCCCGTCCATCCAATGGACTTTCCCTTAAGTAATCCAATTACTTATTTTATCCTTCGAGATTGACTCCAAGTCGATCTCTCAACCTCCTCGGTGATTTGTGTGTGACCCTTTAGGTTCACCCTCAGCTAGACTTGGGCCCGTGTCCCACAAGGGCCCGTTACCATGGGTGGCCGTCTAGCAACGGTCCATGGCACTAGAGACTAGGTGAATTGGCGTGAACATTTAGGCGCCGATTCCGTACGGGTACGATCCTTCCGTCTACCGTCTCCCGGCCTTAGTCTAGGGTATGGAATTAGGCGTCGGTTCCCATCCTTGACTAGGCATCTATGCTTAATACTCGAGACCACTTATGCTTCATTGCGTCGACACAGGAAACCATTCCCTGTTCGACCAACCACTGTGGCCACAGCTTCAAACAGCATGTACGTGTCTCCGAGTGCATAGGAGATACCTCTGTCATATACTGACAGGGGACGGATCCTCTTCTTGGAATCCACCGTCCTAGCTACACATTCCGACCGCACTGGACAAGGCTTATAATGATCATCTTACAGAATGATCACCTCTCGCCAGATCCAAGATACAGCCGTCCTGTGCACGTGACTGCCATGATTCCTCAAGTCTGAGGATTACTCCCGTACTATCGGAACCGGGGAAATCCAATCATACCGACCAAGCCTCCAAGGCTTCCATATGATGATCCCCGCGAGTCAGTCCAGTCGGCTCGACCCCAGTCGACCAACCCATCAAGATCGTGTAGGCGTCCCACGCCTGTCGCCGATGAAACACGGCACTCATCCAATGAACACGACTCTTGATGCAAGTCTCAATAGGACTCTCGATGCCCTGTCTCAAGGTCCTCGACTTGGAACATTTCAGACCCAACTCTTAATCAGTTGGTTTCATGACCACCATCCAATGCGTGGCCCAACTGCACGAGTTGTTATCCATGGTCTGTGGGCTTTGTTGCGATATAAGTTAAAAAGCCATTTTAACAAATGTAAGATGAGCGCAACAAAGAAGGTACCATTGGTGACGAACACTCATCTTATTCATCACATAATAATATTACATTCACATCAAGTTGTCGGATAGGTTACAAATTGCCAAACCTATTGGCTTTCTTGTCACCTATTCCAACAATCTCCCACTTGACCTAAAGCCAATCATCCATTGACCTCAAACCTCTTATTCAGATGGTGAGTGTGGGCAACTTGCGACATGGGCTTAGCAAGTGGATCTGCTATGTTTTCTGCGGAGCTGATTCGGTCCAACCGAACGTCACTCCTGCTATCCATCTCTCTAAGCAGATGGTAGCGTCTAAGAATATGCTTGGATCGTGATGAGATCTCGGTTCCTTTGCTAGCGCTATCGCCCCGTTGTTATCATAACAGATAATTACAGGCTTAGCAATGCTAGGTACTACATCCAACCCTTGGATGTAGCTCATCAACCAAACCACTCCTTAGCAGCTTCCAAAGCCGCTATGTATTCAAAACTCTATGGTGGAGTCCGCCGTGGTAGCCTGCTTGGAACCCTTCCAAGTAACCACGCCACCATTTAGTCTAAATAAAAAACCATACTGAGACTTAGCATCATCGTCATCCGACTGGAAGCTAGCGTCGCTATAGCCTTCCAGTATCAACTCTCCACCGCCGTAGTTCAAGAACATGTCCTTAGTCCTTTTCAGGTACTTTAGGATAGTCTTGAATGCACTCCAGTGTGCCTCCCGGCACACGACTGATATTGGCTAGTTACACTCAAAGCGAAAGCCACATCAGGTCTAGTGCACTGAACAGCATACTGTATGCTACCTACGGCTGAAGCATAGGGGATGTCCAACATCCTTTTAAGCTCCTCATCAGTCTTAGGAGACTGCTTCTTGGATAACTTAATTCCATGCCTCATAGGAAGGAATCCTCGTTTTGAGTTCTCCATCTTGAATCTCTTCAAGACTTTCTCAATGTACGAGGACTGGGCCATTCCTAACATCCTTTTAGATCTATCCCTGTAGATCTTGATGCCAAGGATGTAGGATGCCTCCCCCATATCCTTCATGGGAGAATTGTGTTGACAACCAAGCTTTAGTGGTACCCAACATCTTAGCATCATTCCAATGAGCAAGATGTCATCCACGTAAAGCACCAGAAACGCAACTGAGCTCCCACTGATCTTCTTGTATACACAAGGATCGGACTCATTCTTGATGAAATCATATCCCCGTATGACTTCATCAAAAACGTATGTTCCAGCTTCGGGAAGCTTGTTTGAGGCCATAGATGGACCTTTGGAGACGGCAGACCTTCTGCTCTTCTCCAACAGTTGTGAAACCTTCCGGTTGATCCATATAGATCTCTTCCTCTACGAAACCGTTTGAGGAAAGCCGTTTTCACGTCCATCTGCCATATTTCATAGTCATACCATGCTGCTATGGCAAGCAGTATCCGAATGGACTTGGCCATTGCTACAGGCGAGTAGGTTTCCTCAAAATCGACCCCGGGTCGCTGAGTGTAACCTTTCGCCACAAGCCTGGCCTTGAAGGTTGTAACCTCCCCGTCAGCTCCAAGCTTACGTTTGTAGACCCATTTACACCCTACGGGTTTAACCCCTTTGGGTGGATCTACTAGGGTCCAAACCTTGTTTGTACCCATCGAGTCCATCTCGGATTTCATGGCCTCAAGCCACTTGTCCGAATCGATGTCCGACATCGCTTCTCCGTATGTCTTTGGATCATTATCCAACTGACCGGTCAGGCCCAGAAATCCATACCTATCAGGTGCATGGGATACTCTGGCCGACCTATGGAGGACTGGAACAATATCAGTGGGAACCACTGGCTCAGATGTCACTGCCGCCTCATGGGGTACCTCACTTGATTCCTCAAAGAGTACCTCATCGCGGTCGATTATCCGATGGAAAACCTTTTTCCAAGAACACTGCGTTTCGCGAGACAAAAACCTTTTGCTCGGAGGGATCATAGAAATAATACCCCGCAGTTTCTTTCGGATAGCCGATAAACCTGCATAAACTAGACCTCGAGTCCAGTTTATCTCACACTAATCTCTTGACATATGCGGGGCAACCCCACACTTTCAAGTATTTGTAGGAGGCAGGCTTGCCATGCCATATCTCATATGGCGTCTGGGATACCCTTTTAGATGGCGCCAAGTTCAAAACTTTGGCCGCCGTTTCAAGAGCGTATCCCCAGAAGGAAAGGGGTAGTTCGGTAAAACTCATCATGGATCGGACCATGTCCAACAGGGTCCGATTCCTCCTTTCAGACACACCATTAAGCTGCGGTGTTCCAGGAGGGGTCCACTGAGAGAGAATCCCATTCTCTTTTAGATAATCAGTAAACTCACCACTCAAATACTCTCCACCTCGGTCCGACCGAAGGGCTTTGATCTTTCGACCGGTTTGGTTCTCTACTTCAAGTCTGTATTCTTTAAACCTTCCAAAGGCTTCAGACTTGTACCTCATCAGGTAAACATAACCATACCGTGAGTGATCATCGGTAAAGGTTATGAAGTACGAGTACCCACCTCTAGCCTGAGTATTTAGTGGACCACAGACATCTGTATGGATCAAATCCAACAGACTACTGGCTAGCGTACTTTGTCCAACAAAGGGTTTCTTGGTCATCTTTCCCTTTAGACAGGATTCGCAGGTCGGTAGGTTGTCCAAATCGTCTATTTCTAGACTCTTTTGAGTCCACCAACCTTCTTATCCTATCTTTAGAGATATGACCTAACCTCGCATGCCATATCTGTGCGTTATTATGATCATCACGTTTTCGTTTGTGTTCTGCAGTCATAATCCAATTAGACTGTTGAAGTATGTACAGACCGTTGACCAATGTACCAAGCAAATGAGAAATACCATCTTTGATAATGAAAAAAACCGTTTTTATTGATGGTAAATTCATATCCCTCCTTATCAAGGACCGGGATGGAAACAATGTTTTTTAATCATGCTAGGTACATAGAAACAGTCGTTCAGTACAATCCTAACATGACTACTAATGGCTAACTCTAGTGATCCTACGGCCTCCGCAGCAACGGCCTTGCCATCGCCTAGCCTTAGGATCATCTCATCCTTGGTTAGCCTTCTGCTTCTTTGCAGTGCCTGCAAATCATTGCAGATGTGAGCACCACACCCGGTATCCAATACCCATGAAGCAGAATTAGTAATCATATTAACTTCAACCACAAACACACCTGGGTTGGAGAGGAGTTGTGGGCACTCCCTCTTCCAATGCCCTTTCCCTTGGCAATGCATGCAGACATCATTTGCCTTGGACCGCTGAGAACCACGGGCCTTTCCTTTCCCTTTGCTCGGTCCAACCGGAAGCAACAGGGACGCCCGGAGCGTGAGCAGGGGTCACAACCGTCTTCCCTTTTGCCCTTCTTCCTCTTCCAGCGTCCGGCCCTCTTGCCATTCACCTTGGAGGTCGAAGCCTCTCCTATCAATACCGCCGGCGCCGACTTGTGGGTCGTTGCCTCGTATTGGACCAGCATGTTGATCAACTCATGAATAGACTTCTCAAGTCCGTTCATGTTGTAGTTTACAACAAACGGGTCATAGGATGGAGGAAGCGACTGGAGGATCACGTCAATGTACGTGTCATTGTTAAGCCCAGCTTTAAGGTCCTCGAGTTTCTCCACTAGGAGAGCATCTTGACCCCATGACTCTGTACAGACGCTCCTTCAGCGAGCTTGGTGCCAAAGAATGCTTTTGTGGCGGCATATCTAATATGCCTATCCGGAACCGCATAAACCTCGTTCATGCGGAGCATTATGGCGGAGACGTTGTCCAGCCTCTCATACTGCTTCTGGATGTCGTTAGACATCGAAGCCAGTATGATACTGCGTACTTTCCGGTTGTCCTCATGCCATTTCTCGAACGTCAAACGTTCTTCAGGCGTGGACCCCTCCGGTAAGTCGCTCGGTGGCGGCTCGTCCAAGACGTAGCCTTGGTTCTCGAAATCGAGGACAATCCTCAGGTTTCTCAGCCAGTCCGAGTAGTTCGTTCCGTTGAATTTCTTAGTCTCAAGAATCATGGTTAACGGGTTCTTAGACATATCTACATTAATTAAAATGTAAAGCAGAAATTAGCAGATGATGGTAATATTATTGTTCAAGTTGAAGACTTGGTCTTTTAGTCTTTAACCCTCCCACTATTTATACGAAAGTCCGCCACTCTCAAGCGGAGTTTCGGGAAACCATTTCCTAGTGGGCTTGGGATCCACAAGTGTAATCTCCATGCCCCGCTTTTACGATTCACATGAAGAAGACCTCGTGGGAGATATCCAATATCATTCTCATCCAATGAGATTCCCAAGATATTTTGCCTCACCTATTCGTATGGTTCGAGGACTCCAAGCGAACCATGTTACTCAGTGTTAGGCCCGACCCATCAACCAAATCATGCCTCAAACTGTCGCCCCCCACGACTCGTGAGACAGGGAAACAGCGAGCGCAGTCTTTTGTTCACAACAATAGTGCAGCTTTCCCCTAGTCCAAGTGTGCCACGACTCGTGAGACCACACTTGGGTAGTGGTAGCTTCCTCACCACATTGCTGTGGATGGAAGGCTCGGACAGACCAAAATACCATTTTGATCCAAGTCCGTTCTGGGCCTAATATTTAATTTGGTCCAACCAAATGAGAGTTTGTGTATGACCGAGACCTCATCACATTATGGTGTTTTAGCATGCATAAATATCCAATATTCAAAGCGATAAATAAATACGCCGCATGCAGAAAACATAGCATACCCCTGTTAGGATGATCACAAGCCCAACCTATGCGACCCACTGAGCCCGCAGTGAGTCTATGGTCTGTCTAGGGTGGTCCTAAATTATTATAATAATAATAAACCCATTGTCATTCCAATGGGCCTTGAAGTGCTTCTTGTTTCATGCCTTGATGCTCCTCCTTGAGGTCTCCGACTCCAATTTCTTGTTAAAATTGAAACCTCACCAATCCTATCTACTCTCATTACAACTGAAAGTAATACATTGGAAATAAGGAAAACAAGCCTTAACATCATGAGGCTGAAAATACAGGAGATGATAGTCCCAAGAACAAGAGGCACGCAGGCCCCACCCAACAGAAAATAAATAAACATTCATTCATCCATACACAAGGTCTAGGGCTTTGTGATCATCCCATGTTGATTCCATCAACTCACATAACATAATTATTCCAAATAATCATGCATAAATAACCAATGGATATTCCAAATATCCAAGTGATGTCCAACATCACAAAAGCATAAATATATAAATAATATGCAAAATTCAAATTTTAAATTTAATGGACATTTTACACAATGCATCCAATGCATGTATTAATCCCAAATTAATTAAGCAAATTTAATTCAAGGAATAATCCAATTATCCCAAAATCAAAAATGCAAAATTAATATAATTTCAGAATATTGTGCAGAAGATACAGAAAATCGAATTTTCCGGAAAAAGTCGAAAAACGGCACAAAACGGCCCAGCCGTTGTGCTGGCCGGCCGCCCGCGCGCACAGGGCAGCGCGCGCGCGCGCAGGCAGCAAGCCTGCGCGCCCTGCGCGCGCGCGCGCTGTGCCGCGCGCTGGCTCTCGGCCAGCAGCGGCCGGCTGCGCACAGCGCGCGCGCGCCTGTGCGCAGCGTCCGCATGCATGGCGCGCGCGCCCGCGCGCGCTCGCCGAAGCCCAGCGCGCGGCCACTGCCGGCCCGACCAAAATTTTTTTTTTTTTTTGTTTTTCAAAACTGTTTCAGCACAATAAAATTAATATTATTCTGAAAATAAGCATGCAATTTTAGATCCAATCTAACAAAATTAAGCATGCCAAAAGTCCATTAAATCCAAACAATTGAATCATCATATTATTCACATATTTATGTAATCTAACATGCCAATAAAGCCATTTAAAAGCAAGTAGATCATGCCAAACACATAGATCTATACCCCTTACATCGAACCGGGCTCTGATACCACTTGAAGGACAAGCGGATCCGCCCGGGAGCGCGAGCGGAAGCGAGAAAGGCGAGAAATTGCGTAAATTTATATAAAATTCAAAATACGCGAATCCCAAGGGGTGTACCCTTGGGTGCTCAACCGGGCGTTCGATGTAGGATGTGTAAATATTAAAACATATATTTAAACACATAGGGCATAGATATATAAACGGAATCAATCAAAGCGTAATAAACCGTTACCTTTGATTGTTTAGCGTATGCTCCCGGCTACTAGCGTTGTTCCTTCTCCGGAATGCTCACGAAATCCAAACGTATGGATTCTCCAAAGGTGATCCACACCACACCGGAAGAAACACACGTTCTTCTTGCTAGAAAAGAACGGGTTTAGGAAGGAATCGGTTTAAGAGAAGAACACTATGAATTAGTGTTCTCTTAAACTTACTTTGTTCTTCTTCTTGATTCAAAATCAAGTGAAGAACACAAGTGTAAGAGAGGGAGGAGCACGAAATTTTGAGAGAGAGGAGAGGATTTTTTGTCTTCTCTTTTTCCTAGAAAAAGATGAATAATGAATCACTTATGCTAGGTGCTGTATATTCTAATATATATACATAATTAATGTGATTATTGGAATGTGTCTAGGTTCATCCAAGGATGTCTAGATTCATTCCAATCAATCACCATCAATTCTTCAATCAAGCCTACCAAAATTTATGGTATGATCAAATCATACCAAAAGGGAAGAGCTTGATTGGAGTTGATTTGTCTCTTTCCAAAAAAGACAAGTCAACATACCACCTAGCATGAAACATGGCTGATTTTGCTTCCTCCAAGGGAGCATGTCGGCCATATTTAATTAAGGGAAGAAGTCCAACTACTTCCTATTCCAAATTAGGAATTATTTCTCCTCTCGGGTATAATTTAACGGACCGGGTTTTATCGTAATCCAATTACGACGAACCCAATATTAAATCCAATTTAATGTCCACTTAAATTATTCCCGTTGATCTTTTAATCCAATTAAAAGATCCAACGTCTCAACATCTCAACTTTCCATATTTAATCGAAAATCTAATTTACCGATTAAATGAAAGCCCGATACAATATCGGCCCGTCCATCCAATGGACTTTCCCTTAAGTAATCCAATTACTTATTTTATCCTTCGAGATTGACTCCAAGTCGATCTCTCAACCTCCTCGGTGATTTGTGTGTGACCCTTTAGGTTCACCCTCAGCTAGACTTGGGCCCGTGTCCCACAAGGGCCCGTTACCATGGGTGGCCGTCTAGCAACGGTCCATGGCACTAGAGACTAGGTGAATTGGCGTGAACATTTAGGCGCCGATTCCGTACGGGTACGATCCTTCCGTCTACCGTCTCCCGGCCTTAGTCTAGGGTATGGAATTAGGCGTCGGTTCCCATCCTTGACTAGGCATCTATGCTTAATACTCGAGACCACTTATGCTTCATTGCGTCGACACAGGAAACCATTCCCTGTTCGACCAACCACTGTGGCCACAGCTTCAAACAGCATGTACGTGTCTCCGAGTGCATAGGAGATACCTCTGTCATATACTGACAGGGGACGGATCCTCTTCTTGGAATCCACCGTCCTCGCTACACATTCCGACCGCACTGGACAAGGCTTATAATGATCATCTTTACAGAATGATCACCTCTCGCCAGATCCAAGATACAGCCGTCCTGTGCACGTGACTGCCATGATTCCTCAAGTCTGAGGATTACTCCCGTACTATCGGAACCGGGGAAATCCAATCATACCGACCAAGCCTCCAAGGCTTCCATATGATGATCCCCGCGAGTCAGTCCAGTCGGCTCGACCCCAGTCGACCAACCCATCAAGATCGTGTAGGCGTCCCACGCCTGTCGCCGATGAAACACGGCACTCATCCAATGAACACGACTCTTGATGCAAGTCTCAATAGGACTCTCGATGCCCTGTCTCAAGGTCCTCGACTTGGAACATTTCAGACCCAACTCTTAATCAGTTGGTTTCATGACCACCATCCAATGCGTGGCCCAACTGCACGAGTTGTTATCCATGGTCTGTGGGCTTTGTTGCGATATAAGTTAAAAAAGCCATTTTAACAAATGTAAGATGAGCGCAACAAAGAAGGTACCATTGGTGACGAACACTCATCTTATTCATCACATAATAATATTACATTCACATCAAGTTGTCGGATAGGTTACAAATTGCCAAACCTATTGGCTTTCTGGTCACCTATTCCAACATGTCACATACTGACAGGGGACGGATCCTCTTCTTGGAATCCACCGTCCTCGCTACATATTCCGACTGCACTGGACAAGGCTTATAATGATCATCTTACAGAATGATCACCTCTCGCCAGATCCAAGATACAGCCGTCCTGTGCACGTGACTGCTATGATTCCTCAAGTCTGAGGATTACTCCCGAAGTATCGGAACCGGGGAAATCCAATCATACCGACCAAGCCTCCAAGGCTTCCATATGATGATCCCCGCGAGTCAGTCCAGTCGGCTCGACCCCAGTCGACAAACCCATCAAGATCGTGTAGGCGTCCCACGCCTGTTGCCGATGAAACACGGCCCTCATCCAATGAACACGACTCTTGACGCAAGTCTCAATAGGACTCTCAATGCCCTGTCTCGAGGTTCTCGACTTGGAACGTTTCAGACCCAACCCTTAGTCAGTTGGTTTCATGACCACCATCCAATGCGTGGCCCAACTGCATGAGTTGTTATCCATGGTCTGTGGGCTTTGTTGTGATATAAGTTAAACGCCGTTTTTAACAAATGTAAAGTGAGCACAACAAAGTAGGTACCAATAGTGACGAACACTCACTTTATTCATCACATAATAATATTACAATTACATCGAGTTGTATAATAGGTTACAAATCGCCAAACCTATTGGCTTTCTGGTCACCTATTTTAATAATCTCCCACTTGACCTAAAGCCAATCACTCATTGACCTGGTACCTCTTATTCAGATGGTGAGTATGGGCAACTTGCGACATGGGCTTAGCAAGTGGATCTGCTATGTTTTCTGCGGAGCTGACTCGGTCCAACCGAACGTCACTCCTGCTATCCATCTCTCTACGTAGATGGTAGCGTCTAAGAATATGCTTGAATCGTGATGAGATCTTGGTTCCTTTGCTAGCGCTATCGTCCCATTGTTATCATAAAAGATAATTACAGGCTTAGCAATGCTAGGTACTACATCCAACCCTTGGATGTAGCTCATCAACCAAACCACTCCTTAGCAGAATCCAAAGCCGCTATGTATTCAAAACTCTATGGTGGAGTCCGCTGTGGTAGCCTACTTGGAACCCTTCCAAGTAACCACGCCACCATTAAGTCTGAACACATGACCAGACTGAGACTTGGCATCATCGTCATCCGACTGGAAGCTAGTGTCGCTATAGCCTTCCAGTATCAACTCTCCACCGCCGTAGATCAAGAACATGTCCTTAGTCCTTTTTAGGTACTTCAGGATAGTCTTGACTGCACTCCAGTGTGCCTCCCCGGCACACGACTGATATCGACTTGTTACGCTCAAAGCGAAAGCCACATCAGGTCTAGTGCATTGAACGACATACTGTATGCTGCCTACGGCTGAAGCATAGGGGATGTCCAACATCCTTTTTAAGCTCCTCATCAGTCTTAGGAGACTGCTTCTTGGATAACTTAATTCCATGCCTCATAGGAAGGAATCCTCGTTTTGAGTTCTCCATCTTGAATCTCTTCAAGACTTTCTCAATGTACGAGAACTGGGCCATTCCTAACATCGTTTAGATCTATCCCTGTAGATCTTGATGCCAAAGATGTAGGATGCCTCGCCCATATCCTTCATGGAGAATTGCATTGATAGCCAAGCTTTAGTGGTACCCAACATCTTAGCATCATTCCCAATAAGCAAGATGTCATCCACGTAAAGCACCAGAAACGCAACTGAGCTCCCACTGATCTTCTTGTATACGCAAGGATCGGACTCGTTCTTGATGAAATCATATCCCCGTATGACTTCATCAAAACGTATGTTCCAGCTTCGGGTTTAACCCCTTTTGGTGGATCTGCTAGGGTCCAAACCTTGTTTGTACCCATCGAGTCCATCTCGGATTTCATGGCCTCAAGCCACTTGTCCGAATCGATGTCCGACATCGCTTCTCCGTACGTCTTTGGATCATCATCCAACTGACCGGTCAGGCCCAGAAATCCATACCTATCAGGTGCATGGGATACTCTGGCCGACCTACGGAGGACTGGAACAATATCAGTGGGAACCACTGGCTCAGATGTCACTGCCGCCTCATGGGGTACCTCACTTGATTCCTCAAGGAGTACCTCATCGCGTCGACTATCCGATGGAAAACCTTTTTCCAAGAACACTGCATTTCGCGAGACAAAAAACCTTTTGCTCGGAGGGATCATAGAAATAATACCCCGCAGTTTCTTTCGGATAGCCGATGAACCTGCATAAACTAGACCTCGAGTCCAGTTTATCTCCCACTAATCTCTTGACATATGCGGGGCAACCCCACACTTTCAAGTATTTGTAGGAGGCAGGCTTGCCATGCCATATCTCATATGGCGTCTGGGATACCCTTTTAGATGGCGCCAAGTTCAAAACTTTGGCCGCCGTCTCAAGAGCGTATCCCCAGAAGGAAAGGGTAGTTCGGTAAAATTCATCATGGATCGGACCATGTCCAACAAGGTCCGATTCCTCCTTTCAGACACACCATTAAGCTGTGGTGTTCCAGGAGGGGTCCACTGAGAGAGAATCCCATTCTCTTTTAGATAATCAGTAAACTCACCACTCAAATACTCTCCACCTCGGTCCGACTGAAGGGCTTTGATCTTTCGGCCGGTTTGGTTCTCTACTTCAAGTCTGTATTCCTTAAACCTTCCAAAGGATTCAGACTTGTACCTCATCAGGTAAACATAACCATACCGTGAGTGATCATTGGTAAAGGTTATGAAGTACGAGTACCCACCTCTAGCCTGAGTATTTAGTGGACCACAGACATCTGTATGGATCAAATCCAACAGACCACTGGCTAGCGTACTTTGTCCAACAAAGGGTTTCTTGGTCATCTTTCCCTTTAGACAGGATTCGCAGGTCGGTAGGTTGTCCAAATCGTCTATTTCTAGACTCTTTGAGTCTACCAACCTTCTTATCCTATCTTTAGAGATATGACCTAACCTCGCATGCCATATCTGTGCGTTATTATGATCATCACGTTTTCGTTTGTGTTCTGCAGTCATAATCCAATTAGACTGTTGAAGTATGTACAGACCGTTGAACAATGTACCAAGCAAATGAGAAATACCATCTTTGATAATGAAAAAATCGTTTTTATTGATGGTAAATTCATATCCCTCCTTATCAAGGACCGGGATGGAAACAATGTTTTTAATCTTGCTAGGTACATAGAAACAGTCGTTCAGTACAATCCTAACATGACTACTAATGGCTAACTCTAGTGATCCTACGGCCTCCGCAGCAACGGCCTTGCCATCGCCTAGCCTCAGGATCATCTCATCCTTGGTTAGCCTTCTGCTTCTTTGCAGTGCCTGCAAATCATTGCAGATGTGAGCACCACACCCGGTATCCAATACCCATGAAGCAGAATTAGTAATCATATTAACTTCAACCACAAACACACCTGGGTTGGAGAGGAGTTGTGGGCACTCCCTCTTCCAATGCCCTTTCCCTTGGCAATGCATGCAGACATCATTTGCCTTGGACTGCTGAGAACCACGGGCCTTCCCTTTCCCTTTGCTCGGTCCAACCGGAAGCAACAGGGACGCCCGCAGCGTGAGCAGGGGCCACAACCGTCTTCCCTTTGCCCTTCTTCCTCTTCCAGCGTCCGGCCCTCTTGCTATTCGCCTTGGAGGTCGAAGCCTCTCCTATCAATACTGCCGGCGCCGACTTGTGGGTCGTTGCCTCCTATTGGACCAGCATGTTGATCAACTCATGAATAGACTTCTCAAGTCCGTTCATGTTATAGTTTACAACGAACGGGTCATAGGATGGAGGAAGCGACTGGAGGATCACGTCAACGTACGTGTCATTGTTTAAGCCCAGCTTTAAGGTCCTCGAGTTTCTCCACTAGGGAGAGCATCTTGACCCCATGACTCTGTACAGACGCTCTTTCAGCAAGCTTGGTGCCAAAGAATGCTTTTGTGGCGGCATATCTAATATGCCTATCCGGAACCGCATAAACCTCGTTCATGCGGAGCATTATGGCGGAGACGTTGTCGAGCCTCTCATACTGCTTCTGGATGTCGTTAGACATCGAAGCCAGTATGATACTGCGTAATTTCCAGTTGTCCTCATGCCATTTCTCGAACGTCAAATGTTCTTCAGGCATGGACCCCTCCGGTAAGTTGCTCGGTGGCGGCTCGTCCAAGACGTAGCCTTGGTTCTCGAAACCAAGGACAATCCTCAGGTTTCTCAGCCAGTCCGAGTAGTTCATTCCGTTGAATTTGTTAGTCTCAAGAATCATGGTTAACGGGTTCTTAGACATATCTACATTAATGAAAATGTAAAGCAGAAATTAGCAGATGATGGTAATATTATTGTTCAAGTTGAAGACTTGGTCTTTTAGTCTTTAACCCTCCCACTATTTATACGAAAGTCCGCCACTCTCAAGTGGAGTTTCGGGAAACCATTTCCTAGTGGACTTGGGATCCACAAGCGTAATCTCCAAGCCCCGCTTTTACGATTCACATGAAGAAGACCTCGTGGGAGATATCCAATATCATTCTCATCCAATGAGATTCCCAAGATATTTTGCCTCACCTATTCGCATGGTTCCGAGGACTCCAAGCGAACCATGTTACTCAGTGTTAGGCCCGACCCATCAACCAAATCATACCTCAAACTGTCGCCCCCCACGACTCGTGAGATAGGGAAACAACGAGCGCAGTCTTTTTGTTCACAACAATAGTGCAGCTTTCCCCTATTCCAAGTGTGCCACGACTCGTGAGACCACACTTGGGTAGTGGTAGCTTCCTCACCACATTGCTGTGGATGGAAGGCTCGGACAGACCAAAATACTATTTTGATCCAAGTCCGTTCTGGGCCTAATATTTAATTTGGTCCAACCAAATGAGAGTTTGTGTATGACCGAGACCTCATCACATTATTGTGTTTTAGCATGCATAAATATCCAATATTTAAAGCGATAAATAAATATGCCGCATGCAGAAAACATAGCATACCCCTGTTAGGATGATCACAAGCCCAACCTATGCGACCCACTGAGCCCGCAGTGAGTCTATGGTCTGTCTAGGGTGGTCCTAAATTATTACAATAATAATAAACCCATTGTCATTCCAATGGGCCTTGAAGTGCTTCTTGTTTCACGCCTTGATGCTCCTCCTTGGGGTCTCCGACTCCAATTTCTTGTTAAAATTGAAACCTCACCAATCGTATCTACTCTCATTACAACTGAAAGTAATACATCGGTAATAAAGAAAACAAGCCTTAACATCATGAGGCTGAAAATACGGGAGATGATAGTCCCAAAAACAAGAGGCACGCAGGCCCCACCCAACAGAAAATAAATGATCATACATTCATCCATACATAAGGTCTAGGGCTCTTGTGATCATCCAATGTTGATTCCATCAACTCACATAACATAATTATTCCAAATAATCATGCATAAATAACCAATGGATATTCCAAATACCCAAGTGATGTCCAACATCACAAAAGCATAAATATACAAATAATATGCAAAATTCAAATTTTAAATTTAATGAACATTTTAAACAATGCATCCAATGCATGTATTAATCCCAAATTAATTAAGCAAATTTAATTCAAGGAATAATCCAATTATCCCAAAATAAAAAATGCAAAATTAACATATTTTCAGAATATTGTGCACAAAATACAGAAAATCGAATTTTCCGAAAAAAATCGAAAAACGGCACAAAACGGCCCAGCCGTTGTGCTGGCCGGCCGCCCGCGCGCACAGGCAGCGCTCGTGTGCGCACAGGCAGCAAGCCTGCGCGTCCTGCGCACGCGCGCTCTGTCCGCGCGCTGGCAGCAGCCGGCTGCCAACCGATCCCAAATTTTTTTTTTTTTGTTTTTCAAAAACTGTTTCAGCACAATAACATTAATATTATTCTGAAAATAAGCATGCAATTTTAGATCCAATCTAACAAAATTAAGCATGCCAAAAGTCCATTAAATCCAAACAATTGAATCATCATATTATTCATATATTTATGTAATCTAACATGCCAATAAAGCCATTTAAAAGCAAGTAGATCATGCCAAACACATAGATCTATGCCCCTTACATCGAACCGGGCTCTGATACCACTTGAAGGACAAGCGGATTCGCCCGGGAGCGCGAGCGGAAGCGAGAAAAGCGAGAAATTGCGTAAATTTAAATCAAATTCAAAATACGCGAATCTCAAGGGTGTAACCTTGGGTGCTCAACCGGGCGTTCGATGTAGGATGTGTAAATATTAAAACATATATTTAAACACATAGGGCATAGATATACAAATGAAATCAATCAAAGCGTAATAAACCGTTACCTTTGATTGTTTAGCGTATGCTCCCGGCTACTAGCGTTGTTCCTTCTCCGGAATGCTCACGAAATCCAAACGTATGGATTCTCCAAAGGTGATCCACACCACACCGGAAGAAACACACGTTCTTCTTGCTAGAAAAAGAACGGGTTTAGGAAGGAATCGGTTTAAGAGAAGAACACTATGAATTAGTGTTCTCTTAAACTTACTTTGTTCTTCTTCTTGATTCAAAATCAAGTGAAGAACACAAGTGTAAGAGAGGGAGGGAGCACGAAATTTTGAGAGAGAGGAGAGGATTTTTGTCTTTTCTTTTTCCTAGAAAAAGATGAATAATGAATCACTTTTGCTTGGTGTTGTATATTCTAATATATATACATAATTAATGTGATTATTGGAATGTGTCTAGGTTCATTCCAATCAATCACCATCAATTCTTCAATCAAGCCTACCAAAATTTATGGTATGATCAAATCATACCAAAATGGAAGAGCTGATTGGAGTTGATTTGTCTCTTTCCAAAAGAGATAAGTCAACATACCACCTAGCATGAAACATGGCTGATTTTGCTTCCTCCAAGGGACCGTGTCGGCCATGTTTAATTAAGGAAAGAAGTCCAACTTCTTCCCATCCCAAATTAGGAATTATTTCTCCTCTCGGGTATAATTTAACGGACTGGGATTTATCGTAATCCAATTACGACGAACCCAATATTAAATCCAATTTAATGTCCACTTAAATTATTTCCCGTTGATCTTTTAATCCAATTAAAAGATCCAACGTCTCAACATCTCAACTTTCCATATTTAATCGAAAATCTAATTTACCGATTAAATGAAAGCCCGATACAATATCGGCCCGTCCATCCAATGGACTTTCCCTTAAGTAATCCAATTACTTATTTTATCTTTCGAGATTAACTCCAAGTCGATCTCTCAACCTCCTCGGTGATTTGTGTGTGACCCTTTAGGTTCACCCTCAGCTAGACTTGGGCCCGTGTCCCACAAGGGCCCATTACCATGGGTGGCCGTCTAGCAACGGTCCATGGCACTAGAGACTAGGTGAATTGGCATGACCATTTAGGCGCCAATTCCGTACGGGTACGATCCTTCCGTCTACCATCTCCCGGCCTTAGTCTAGGGTATGGAATTGGGCGTCGGTTCCCATCCTTGACTAGGCATCTATGCTTAATACTCGAGACCACGTATGCTTCATTGCATCGAACACAGGAACCATTCCCTGTTCGACCAACCACTGTGGCCACAGCTTTAAACAGCATGAACGTGTCTCCGAGTGCATAGGAGATACCTCTGTCACATACTGACAGGGGACGGATCCTCTTCTTGGAATCCACCGTCCTTGCTACACATTCCGACTGCACTAGACAAGGCTTATAATGATCATCTTACAGAATGATCACCTCTCGCCAGATCCAAGATACAGCCGTCCTATGCACGTGACTGCCATGATTCCTCAAGTCTGAGGATTACTCCCGAAGTATCGGAACCGGGGAAATCCAATCATACCGACCAAGCCTCCAAGGCTTCCATATGATGATCCCCGCGAGTCAGTCCAGTCGGCTCGACCCCAGTCGACCAACCCATCAAGATTGTGTAGGCATCCCACGCCTGTCGCTGATGAAACACGGCACTCATCCAATGAACACGACTCTTGACGCAAGTCCCAATAGGACTCTCGATGCCCTATTCGAGGTCCTCGACTTGGAACGTTTCAGACCCAACCCTTAATCAGTTTGGTTTCATTGACCACCATCCAATGCGTGGCCCAACTGCATGAGTTGTTATCCATGGTCTGTGGGCTTTGTTGTGATATAAGTTAAATGCCGTTTTAACAAATGTAAAGTGAGCACAACAAAGTAGGTACCAATAGTGACGAACACTCACTTTATTCATCACATAATAATATTACAATTACATCGAGCTGTATAATAGGTTACAAATCGCCAAACCTATTGGCTTTCTGGTCACCTATTCTAACACATGTGGCTAGAGGAGAAACAAAAAGGTACAATAATTTAAATAGAAACATACATTTTTCGTTTCACATGTACAACGGGCAACAATCTTTGATTCTCTTTTCGTTCCTTTTCCGTTCACCTTAGGATTCAAATTAGAACCCCTCTAATTTGTCCACACCACAGAAATGGAAGTAAATCTAGATCTACTGCTAGGTAGAAGCTAGATCAAGGAAGAAACGAAAACGTATTACACTATTGATTAGTGTATACGTATTTCTCATGTTCTCATTTTGAATCCAATTCAAAGAGAACTCAAAAGAAGGAGAAAAGGCTGGAAATTTTCGTGTCTTGTGTGCTAGGGAGTGCAAGTTAGAGAGATCAAAGTGTATACATGTGTTGTGTAGTTGTAGGTAGTTTCCAAAACCACCTACACACTAATGCACAACTTATGCTCAACCTCCAACCATGTTAGCACAATATGTGGACCACCTAGCCATCATGGAAAGCCACATCATTGCTTACATGGAGCCACATCATTGCTTACATGGAGGATTTTCAACTCCTCTTAAACTTGCATCAAACCTTTGAGCTTTGATTTCAAGTCATGGACCGGTTTTGACCGGTCTTGATTTAATCAAATTAAATCAAGTGATCCATGGGTTTTAAATTAATCTAATTAATTTTAAACCTTATTGAAATCCAAAAGTTCATTTAATCCAATTAAATAAACATAAGCTCAAACACTAATTAATTGATCCAATCAATTAATTAAACGAAACTCAATAAATTAATCCAATTAATTTAAAGGTATTGAGCCCAAAATTAATTAATCCAATTAATTAATTCTTGGGCCATCCATCCAATGGATTTTTCCAATAAATGATCCCATCATTTATATTCTCCTTGAATTAATTTAATCCAATTAAATTAATTCACTTCTTCCAAAATTAATTCCAAATTAATTCCACTACTTCCATAGTGATTTGTGTGTGACTCTTTAGGTTCACCCTCAGCTAAACTTGGGCTTGTGTCCAACACAATTGATTAATTAAATCCAATTTAATTAATTATTTCTAATTTACCATTAATCAGAAATGCCCGTTACCATGGGTGGCCGTCTAGCAACGGTCCATGGCACTAGAGACTAGGTGAATGTTGGCGTGAACATTTAGGCTCCGAATTCCATACAGGTACAGTCCTTTGTCAACCATCTCCCGGCCTTAGTCTAGGGCATGGAATTGGGTGTCGGTTCCCATCCTGGACTAGACAACTATGCTACAAACTCGAGACGCGTTTACTCTATTGATCGACCTAGGGAACCATTCCCTACTCGACCAATCGCTACGGCCGTAGACTTAATGAGTCGAAACCATCTCAGAGCGCATAGGAGACATAGCTGTCAAATACTGACAGGGACAGATTCTATCTTGGAATCCACCGTCCTCACTACATACTCCGACTGCCCTGGACAAGGCTTATAATGACCATATCAAAGACATGGTCACCTCTTGCCAAATCCAAGATACAACCTTCATATGCAAGCGACTGCCATGATTCCTCAAGTCCGAGGACTAATCCCGTACTATCGGAACCGAGAATTCCAGTCATACCGACCAAGCCTCCAAGACTTCCATATGACGATTCTCGCGAGTCAGTTCAGTCAGTCGACTACTTTGCCAACTAACCCACTAAAATTGCATAGACGACCCACGTCTTGCACTGATGAAACTCGGCACTCACCGAGTGAATGCAATACTTAGTGCAAGTCTCTATAGGACACTCAAGGCCCAGTCTCGAGGTCCTCGACTTGGAACGTTTTAGACCGACCCTCAAGGAGTTGGTTTCATAGCCGCCAACCTATGCGCAGCTCAACTCAATGGGTTTTACCAATCAGTCTGTGGGCATTTGTTGTGACATTGAAACACCATTCAAATGTAAGTAGTAAGCACAACAAACACATTTTGCCAATGATGAATACTTACTTCATCCATCAGTATAATATTACTTTGATAAAGATCGACGAATAGTTTCCAAAAGAACCAATCCAATTGACTTTCTGGTCACTTATTCTAACATAGATGACTTATTTCTGGCTATAAATATATTCGTATCGACTCTAAGAATCAATATTAAAGCCACTCTTCGATTATACAACTAGGTCTCCATCTTATTCAACATGAAATTACACTAGTACTACATCTAGAACACTCGTTTGAGCCATGGACTCAGCTTTGTAATTACGCGCAACGACAAACTCCTTTAAACGAATTTAGACACTAATGCCTTTTATCTTTGTCATATCGAGAGCATGCTCAACCTTCGTAATCAATCGTGTGTCCGGATACATGCCTAATCGTCAACACAATCATAGGAAACACCTTGTGTTTTCAGTCCTTATCATTGACTGATAGATGACTCATTCCTGGCTATAAATATATTCGTATCGACTCTAAGAATCAATATTAAAGCCACTCTTCGATTATACGACTAGGACTCGATCTTAGTCAACATAAAAATGCACTAGGACTCCATCTTGAAAACTCGTTTGATCCATGGCCTCAACTTTTGTACCTTTCCCCAACGAATTTAGACACTAATTCCCTTTTATCTTTTCCATATCGAGGGCTTGGTCACCCTTCGTAATCAATCTTACGTCCGGATACACGCCTAATACTCAACACAATAGTAGGAAACACCTTGTGTTTTCACTCCTTATCATGGACAAATAGATGACTCATTACTGGCTATAAATATATTCGTATCATCTCTAATAATTAATATTAAAGCCACTCTTCGATTATACGACTAAGAATCCATCTTATTCAACATAAAAATGCACTAGGACTACATCTTGAACACTCGTTTGATCCATGGACTCAGCTTTGTATTTGTGCGTAACGACAAACTCCTTTAAATGAATTTAGACACTAATTCCCTTTAATCTTTGCCATATCGGGGCTTAGTCAACCTTCGTAATCAATCGTACGTTCGGATACAAGCCTAATACTCAACACAATTGTAGGAAACACCTTGTGCTTTCAGTCCTTATCATTGACTGATAGATGACTCATTACAGGCTATAAATGTATTTATATCGACTCTAATAATCAATATTAAAGCCACTCTTCGATTATACGACTAGAAATCCATCTTATTCAACATAAAAATGCACTAGGACTGCATCTTGAACACTCGTTTGATCCATGGACTCAACTTTTGTACCTTTGGCCAACGACAAACTCCTTTAAACGAATTTAGACAGTAATTCCATTTTATCTTTGCCATATCGAGGGCTTGGTCACCCTTCGTAATCAATCTTACATCCGGATACACGCCTAATACTCAACACAATCGTAGGAAACACCTTGTGCTTACAGTCCATATCATTGACTGATAGATTACTCATTACTGGCTATAAATATATTCGTATTGACTCTAATAATCAATCTTAAGGCAACTCTTCGATTATACGACTCGGAATCCATCTTATTCAACATAAAAATGCACTAGGACTGCATCTTGAACACTCATTTGAGTCATGGACTCAACGTTTGTACCTTTGTCCAACGACGAACTCGTTTAAACGAATTTAGACACTAATTACCTTTTATCTTTGCCATATCGAGGGCTTGGTCACCCTTTGTAATCAATCGTACGTCCGGTAAATGCCTAATACTCAACACAATGGTAGGAAACACCTTGTGTTTTCAGTCGTTATCATTGACTGATAGATGACTCATTTTTTGCTATAAATATATTCGTATCGACACTAAGAATCGATATTAAAGCCACTCTTCGATTATACGACTAGGACTCCATCTTATTCAACATAAAATTACACTAGTACTACATCTAGAACACTCGTTTGAGGCATGGACTCAGCTTTGTATTTGTGCGTAACGACAAACTCCTTTAAACAAATTTAGACACTAATTCCCTTTAATCTTTGCCATATCAAGGGCTTGGTCAACCTTCGTATTCAATCGTACATTCGGATACAAGCCTAATACTCAACACATTCGTAGGAAACACCTTGTGCTTTCAGTCCTTATCATTGACTGATAGATTACTCATTACTGGCTATAAATATATTCATATCGACTCTAATAATCAATATTAAAGCCACTCTTCGATTATACGACTAGGAATCCATCTTATTCAAGATAAAAATGCACTAGGACTGCATCTTGAACACTCGTTTGAGCCATGGACTCAACTTTTGTACCTTTGTCCAACGACGAACTCCTTTAAATGAATTTAGACACTAATTACCTTTTATCTTTGCCATATCGAGGGCTTGGTCACTCTTCGTAATCAATCGTACATCCGGTACATGCCTAATACTCAACACAATCGTAGGAAACACCTTGTGTTTTCAGTCCTTATCATTGACTGATAGATGACTCATTTTTTGCTATAAATATATTCGTATCGACCCTAAGAATCAATATTAATGCCACTCTTCGATTATACGACTAGGACACCATCTTATTCAACATAAAATTACACTAGTACTACATCTAGAACACTCGTTTGAGCCATGGACTCAACTTTGTAATTAAGCGCAACGACAAACTCCTTTAAACGAATTTAGACACTAATTCCCTTTTATCTTTGTCATATCGAGAGCATGCTCAACCTTCGTAATCAATCGTGTGTCCGGATAATTGTCTAATACTCAACACAATCATAGGAAACACATTGTGTTTTCAGTCCTTATCATTGACTGATAGATGACTCATTTCTGGCTATAAATATATTCGTATCGACTCTAAGAATCAATATTAAAGCCACTCTTCGATTATACGACTAGGACTCGATCTTATTCAATATAAAAATGCACTAGGACTGCATCTTGAAAACTCGTTTGAGCTATGGACTCGACTTTTGTACCTTTGCCCAAAGACGAACACCTTTAAACGAATTTAGACACTAATTCCTTTTTATCTTTGCCATATCGAGGGCTTGGTCACCCTTCGTAATCAATCGTACGTCCGGATACATGCCTAATACTCAACACAATCTTAGAAAACACCTTGTGTTTTTAGTCCTTATCATTGACTGATAGATGACTCATTTCTGGCTAAATATATTCGTATCGAGTCTAAGAATCAATATTAAAGCCACTCTTCGATTATACGACTAGGACTACATGTTATTCAACATAAAATTACACTAGTACTACATCTAGAACACTCGTTTGAGGCATGGACTCAGCTTTGTATATGTGCGTAACGACAAACTCCTTTAAACAAATTTAGACACTAATTCTCTTTAACCTTTGCCATATCGAGGGCTTGGTCAACCTTCGTAATCAATCGTACGATCGGATACAAGCCTAATACTGAACACAATCGTTGGAAACACCTTGTGCTTTCAGTCCTTATCATTAACTGATAGATTACTCATTAGTGCCTATAAATATATTCGTATCGACTCTAATAATCAATATTAAAAAGCCACTCTTCGATTATACGACTAGGAATCCATCTTATTCAACATAAAAATGCACTAGGACTGCATCTTGAACACTTGTTTTGAGCCATGGACTCAACTTTTGTACCTTTGCCCAACGACGAACTCCTTTAAAACGAATTTAGACACTAATTCCCTTTTATCTTTGCCATATCGAGGGCTTGGTCACCCTTCGTAATCAATCATACGTCCGGATACATGCCTAATACTCAACACAATCGTAGGAAACACCTTGTGTTTTCAGTCCTTATCATTGACTGATAGATGACTCATTTTTGGCTATAAATATATTCGTATCAACTCTAAGAATCAATATTAAAGCAAATGTTCGATTATACGACTAGGACTCCATGTTATTCAACATAAACTTACACTAGTACTACATCTAGAACACTCGCTCGAGCCATGGACTAAGCTTTGTATTTGTGCCTAACGAAAAACTCCTTTAAATGAATTTAGACACTAATGCCCTTTAATCTTTGCCATATCGAGGGCTTAGTCAACCTTCGTAATCAATCGTGCATTCGGATACAAGCCTAATACTCAACACAATCGTAGGAAACACCTTGTGCTTTCTGTCCTTTTCATTGACTGATAGATGACTCATTACTGGCTATAAATGTATTCGTATCGACTCTAATAATCAATATTAAAGCCACTCTTCGATCATTCGACTAGGAATCCATCTTATTCAACATAAAAATGCACTAGGACTGCATCTCGAAAACTCCTTTGAGCCATCGACACAACTTTTGTACCTTTGCCCAACGACGAACACCTATAAACGAATTTAGACACTATTTCCTTTTTATCTTTGCCATATCGAGGGCTTGGTCACCCTTCGTAATCAATCGTACGTCCGGATACATGCCTAATAATCAACACAATCTTAGGAAACACCTTGTGTTTTTAGTCCTTATCATTGACTGATAGATGACTCATTTCTGGCTATAAATATATTTCGTATCGACTCTAAGAATCAATATTAAAGCGACTCTTCGATTATACAACTAGGACTCGATCTTATTCAACATAAAATTACACTAGTACTACATCTAGAACACTCATTTGAGGCATGGACTCAGCTTTGTATTTGTGCGTAACGACAAACTCCTTTAAACAAATTTAGACACTAATTCCCTTTAATCTTTGCCATATCGAGGCTTGGTCAACCTTCGTAATCAATCGTACATTCGGATACAAGCCTAATACTCAACAAAATCGTAGGAAACACCTTGTGCTTTCAGTCCTTATCATTGACTGATAGATTACTCATTATTGGCTATAAATATATTCGTATCGACTCTAATAATCAATATTAAAGCCACTCTTCGATTATACGACTAGGAATCCATCTTATTCAACATAAAAATGCACTAGGACTGCATCTTGAACACTCATTTGAGCCATGGACACAACTTTTGTACCTTTGTCCAACGACGAATTCCTTTAAACGAATTTAGACACTAATTACCTTTTATCCATATCGAGGGCTTGGTCACCCTTCGTAATCAATCGTACATTCGGATACAAGCATAATACTCAACACAATCGTAGGAAACACCTTGTGCTTTCAGTCCTTATCATTGACTGATAGATGACTCATTACTGGCTATAAATGTATTCGTATCGACTCTAATAATCAATATTAAAGCCACTCTTTCGATTATACGATTAGGACTCCATCTTATTCAACTTAAAATTACACTAGTACTACATCTAGAAACACTCGTTTGAGGCATGGACTCAGCTTTGTATTTGTGCGTAACGACAAACTCCTTTAAACAAATTTAGACACTAATTCCCTTTAATCTTTGCCATATCGAGGGCTTGGTCAACCTACGTAATCAATCGTACATTCGGATACAAAGCCTAATACTCAACAAAATCGTAGGAAACACCTTGTGCTTTCAGTCCTTATCATTGACTGATAGATTACTCATTATTGGCTATAAATATATTCGTATCGACTCTAATAATCAATATTAAAGCCACTCTTCGATTATACGACTAGGAATCCATCTTATTCAACATAAAAATGCACTAGGACTGCATCTTCAACACTCATTTGAGCCATGGACACAACTTTTGTACCTTTGTCCAACGACGAAATTCCGTTTAAACGAATTTAGACACTAATTACCTTTTATCCATATCGAGGGCTTGGTCACCCTTCGTAATCAATCGTACGTCCGGTACATGCCTAATGCTCAACACAATTGTAGAAAACACTTTGTGTTTTCAGTCCTTATCATTGACTTATAGGTGACTCATTTTCGGCTATAAATATATTTGTATGGACTCTAAGAATCAATATTAATGCCACTTTCGATTATACGACTAGGACTCCATCTTATTCAACATAAAATTACAACTAGTACTACTTCTAGAACACTCGTTTGAGCCATGGACTCAGCCTTGTATTTGTGCGTAACGACAAACTCCTTTAAATGAATTTAGACACTAATTCCCTTTAATCTTTGCCATATCAAGGGCTTAGTCAACCTTCGTAATCAATCGTACGTTCGGATACAAGCCTAATACTCAACACAATCGTAGGAAACACCTTGTGCTTTCAGTCCTTATCATTGACTGATAGATGACTCATTACTGGCTATAAATGTATTCGTATCTACTCTAATAATCAATATTAAAGCCACTCTTCGATTATACGACTAGGAATCCATCTTATTCAACATAAAAATGCACTAGGACTGCATCTTGAACATTCGTTTGATCCATGGACTCAACTTTTGTACCTTTGCCCAACGACAAAACTCATTTAAACGAATTTAGACAGTAATTCCCTTTTATCTTTGCCATATCGAGGGCTTGGTCACCCTTCGTAATCAATCTTACGTCCGAATACACGCCTAATACTCAACACAATCGTAGGAAACACCTTGTATTTTCAGTCCTTATCATGGACAAATAGATGACTCATTACTGGCTATAAATATATTCGTATCATCTCTAATAATCAATATTAAAGCCACTCTTCGATTATACGACTAAGAATCCATCTTATTCAACATAAAAATGCACTAGGACTACATCTTGAACACTCGTTTTATCCATGGACTCAGCTTTTGTACCTTTGCCAAACAACAAACTCCTTTAAACGAATATAGACACTAATTCCCATTTATCTTTGCCATATCGAGGGTTTGATTCCCCTTCGTAATCAATCGTATGTCCGGACATGCCTAATACTCAACACAATCGTAGGAAACACCTTATGTTTTCAGTCGTTATCATTCACTTGTAGATAACTCATTACTGGCTGTAAATGTATTCGTATAGACTCTAATAATCAATATTAAAGCGACTCTTCGATTGTACGACTAGGACTCTATCTTATTCAACACAAAAATTGCACTACGACTACATCTAGAACACTCGTTTCAGCCATGGACTCAACTTTGTACCTTTGCGCAACGACAAACTCCTTTAGACGAATTTAGCACTAATTCCCTTTTGTCTTTGCCATATTGAGGGCTTGGTCAACCTTCGTAATCAATCGTTACGTCCGGATACAAGCCTAATACTCAACACAATCGTAGGAAACACCTTGTGCTTTCA
The DNA here is from genome assembly GCA_034509735.1 of Sesamum alatum. Taxonomy (NCBI): domain Eukaryota; kingdom Viridiplantae; phylum Streptophyta; class Magnoliopsida; order Lamiales; family Pedaliaceae; genus Sesamum; species Sesamum alatum. Next base: position 21,585,386 of record JACGWO010000005.1, read on the forward strand.
GTCCTTATCATTGACTGATAGATTACTCATTATTGGCTATAAATATATTCGTATCGACTCTAATAATCAATATTAAAGCCACTCTTCGATTATACGACTAGGAATCCATCTTATTCAACATAAAAATGCACTAGGACTGCATCTTGAACACTCGTTTGAGCCATAGACTCAACTTTTGTACCTTTGCCAAATGACGAACTCCTTTAAACGAATTTAGACACTAATTCCCTTTTATCTTTGCCATATCGAGAGCTTGGTCACTCTTCGTAATCAATCTTACGTCCGGAATACATGCCTAATACTCAACACAATCGTAGGAAACACCTTGTGATTTCAGTCCTTATCATTGACTGATAGATGACTCATTTCTACTATAAATATATTCGTATTGACTCTAATAATCAATATTAAATCCACTCTTCGATTATACGACTAGGACTTCATCTTATTCAACATAAAATTACACCAGTACTACATCTAGAACACTCGTTTGAGGCATGGACTCAGCTTTGTGTTAGAATAGGTGACCAGAAAGCCAATAGGTTTTGGCGATTTGTAACCTATTATACAACTCGATGTAATTGTAATATTATTATGTGATGAATAAAGTGAGTGTTCGTCACTATTGGTACCTACTTTGTTGTGCTCACTTTACATTTGTTAAAACGGTGTTTAACTTATATCGCAACAAAGCCCACAGACCATGGATAACAACTCGTGCAGTTGGCCACGCATGGATGGTGGTCATGAAACCAACTGATTAAGAGTTGGGTCTGAAACGTTCCAAGTCGAGGACCTCGAGACAGGCATCGAGAGTCCTATTGAGACTTGCATCAAGAGTCGTGTTCATTGGATGAGTGCCGTGTTTCATCGGCGACAGGCGTGGGACGCCTACACGGTCTTGATGGGTTGGTCGACTGGGGTCGAGCCGACTGGACTGACTCGCGGGGATCATCATATGGAAGCCTTGGAGGCTTGGTCGGTATGATTGGATTCCCCGGTTCCGATAGTACGGGAGTAATCCTCAGACTTGAGGAAATCATTGCAGTCACGTGCACAGGACGGCTGTATCTTGGATCTGGCGAGAGGTGATCATTCTGTAAGATGATCATTATAAGCCTTGTCCAGTGCAGTCGGAATGTGTAGTGAGGACGGTGGATTCCAAGAAGAGGATCCGTCCCCTGTCAGTATGTGACAGAGGTATCTCCTATGCACTCGGAGACACGTTCATGCTGTTTGAAGCTGTGGCCACAGTGGTTGGTCGAACAGGGAATGGTTTCCTGTGTCGACGCAATGAAGCATACGTGGGTCTCGAGTATTAAGCATAGATGCCTAGTCAAGGATGGGAACCGACGCCCAATTCCATACCCTAGACTAAGGCCGGGAGACGGTAGACGGAAGGATCGTACCCGTACGGAATCGGCGCCTAAATGTTCACGCCAATTCACCTAGTCTCTAGTGCCATGGACCGTTGCTAGACGGCCACCCATGGTAACGGGCCCTTGTGGGACACGGGCCCAAGTCTAACTGAGGCTGAACCTAAAGGGTCACACACAAAATCACCGAGGAGGTTGAGCGATCGACTTGGAGTCAATCTCGAAGGATAAAATAAGTAATTGGATTACTTAAAGGGAAAGTCCATTGGATGGACGGGCCGATATTGTATCGGGCTTTCATTTAATCGGTAAATTGGATTTTGATTAAATATGGAAAGTTGAGATGTTGGGACGTTGGATCTTTTAATTGGATTAAAAGATCAACGGGAATAATTTAAGTGGACATTAAATTGGATTTAATATTGGGTTCGTCGTAATTGGATTACGATAAAACCCGGTCCGTTAAATTATACCCGAGAGGAGAAATAATTCCTAATTTGGAATAGGAAGAAGTTGGACTTCTTCCCTTAATTAAACATAGCCGACATGCTCCCTTGGAGGAAGCAAAATCAGCCATGTTTCATGCTAGGTGGTATGTTGACTTGTCTCTTTTGGAAAGAGACAAATCAACTCCAATCAAGCTCTTCCCTTTTGGTATGATTTGATCATACCATAAATTTTGGTAGGCTTGAATGAAGAATTGATGGTGATTGATTGGAATGAATCTAGACATCCTTGGATGAACCTAGACACATTCTAATAATCACATTAATTATGTATATATATTAGAATATACAACACCTAGCATAAGTGATTCATATTCATCTTTTTCTAGGAAAA